>OY829913.1:197142876-197637876 GCA_963691935.1 Nephrotoma guestfalica | reverse complement strand
ATGAGCCGTGCCACTTCTAGCAAGTTGTACTGCCCTCATGATTTCCTTTATATCCTTCTTGGCCAACAGGAGACGGTTAAACATTCTTTGTTGGAGTGCTATTTTCTAGTTGTAATAGAACCTCATTGTATTAACTTATCATTTGATGTGTTTTTTGCGTAACTGCTGTGTTAATTTTATACTGTTAATTATTATTTTCAATTATCCTATCTTGACTTCTTAGAATTTCGTTCCAATCGGTAGCGTCTGGTGACCCAGCGATCCATTTCCTTGTTTAACAGAAACGATTGGTGTGTTATAATCATAAAAACTTATAGATGTTGTTATTGCCCAAAGACAGGAGCTGGAAGTAGAAAAATGTTTTCACATTTAGCTGTGTTCTTAATCTGTGACTTGTGGATTATTTTCCCGGAAGCTGTTGTCACTGTGACCTTGTTGTCTTTGGCCACAATTTCTTTTCGAAACCTGAGTTTCTCTTTCCCCTTAATTTGTTTTATTACAGTGTTAATTATTTCGCCGACTTCGTAAGGTTTTGGCTCATTCCTTTTAAGATTCTCACGTTGATTCTTATTTTTTTGGCTATTTCTAATTCGTTCTGCTAAATCCTCGTTCACTTTATCTCTGAAGTTTTACGAATTCTAATAATTAATACGATGGGTTCGTGCAAAGAATTTGTCGCATGGCTGTTTCTCTGTAACCGAGTGGATGGTGTTGTTGTATTTGTCTGTTGCTATATTGACTATTTCTTTTTTAGTGAGATCCTTATGAATGAACGCTTTCGACAGCTACATTTACTTCGCTTTTGTTGGATGGTGTTAAATAAATTTGTATTCCAATAGTTTTTAAGTAGTCTGTTATAATTGGACTGATAAAGCTAGATTCGTTTCCCATAACTATTTATTATTCGTGATGCAGAAAAATAGTGTAGAGTTTTTATTATCTTGTCCCTTAGATGTGATACTGATCGATCCTTGATTCGGAAGAACTTTGTGCACTTAGAGAATTTGTCCACGCAAGTGATACATTTTTCTTTGTTTATTAGGGTAGGTTGGAACTGGTGTTTCTTGAAGCGTTGGTTTGTTCGGGTGGCGATGGTATTTGCTAGTATTACATATCTCGCAGCTTTCAGTATATTTCTTGGTTAATCTAGCCATTTGTGGGAAGTAATAGCTCTCAACGATCTGCTCTTTATGTTCCGTCCAATTCCTCGTCATGTTATTTTTCGATGATTCTAAATTTATTATCCTCATTATTGATATCCTCGACCACTCTCTGTGTTATTCTTATTTTGTAGTTGTTGTGTTTAGTGGTGCTTCGCAGTATCGTATCATTCGTGTACTGTCTTCATCCGCACAGTTCCGCTACTGGACGATGAAAGATTATTAACTTCCAATTTTAGTCTTGATAAGGCATCCACAACCTTGTTGGTGATTCCAGGTCTGTAAATTATCTCGTAATTATATTCATTGATTCTGGACTTCCATCTTTTTAGCTTGCTATTGTGATTTATGTTGCTAAGATCAAACGTCAGTGGTTGATAATCCGTAACAATTTCGATTTTTTCTTATTGGAATGCTTCGTGATTTACTTGCTTTGATTTGTGCATTCTCTCCTCTTGTCAGGTTGGTCAAGGGTTTTGCGATTTTTACAAAGTCCTTGATAAATCTCCTGTAGTATAAGGTTAAACCAAGAAATCCTTTTAGCTCTTTGAGGTTTTCTGGAGTTTTGATTTTTTGGATGGCAGCTCCTTTTTTGGGATCTGCTCTAATTCCAGCACTTGTTCTTAGGTAACCATGAAACTCTGTTCCCTGTTTCAAAAATTCAGTTTTGTCAAGATTGACTCGTAGATTTGCTTTGGCCAATTTATCGAATACTTGTTCAACATTACATAAGTGTTCTTCCTTCGTAGTACCTCCAAAAACAATGATGTCGTCGATGTATACATCGCATATCTTGCCTATGTAAAATTTCAGAACATCGTCGATCATTCTCTGGAAAATAGCGTGGGCGTTCTTTAGGCCAAATGGCAATCCTGGTGAACTCATATTTTCCGTTCATGGTTGAGAATGCTGTTTTTGGGAAATCGGATTCCTTCATTCTGATGTTATAAAATCCTGACGTCAGATCTATAGTAGTAAAATATTTTGTGTTGCCCAGACTGGCGATTGTGTTCGTGATATCCGGGATTGGATATGTGTCTGACGTTGTTATGGCGTTTAGTTCTTTATAGTCGATCACTATACGATACTTCTTTATCCCTGAGGTGCCTATTTTATTTTCTACGACCCAAATTGGTGAGTTGTAGGGGCTTTTAGATGGCCTTATGATGCCATCGTTTAGAAGCTTTTCTATTTGGGTTTCTACTTCTTTCCTCATTTTGATGGGATAAGGGTAGGTTTTAGTATACGTAGGTTCATCTGTAGTTGTTTTAATCTCCGCACGTACGCTGGTTTCGATGGTTTGCGTATCATCAATGGGACCGAATAATGGTGCGAATTTGGTAATGATTGATCGTAGATTAGCCTTGCTTGTTTCTTCCAAATGTTAGACATTTCAATATTATTTACTACAATACATGTTTTTGCTTTTAGAGGGATCCTGGTGTCTGGTTTTATGGTTAGGATATTCATCTTCCTGTCTATTAATGCTTCTAGTCTCTTTAATGTGTCATCTTCTAATATTCCATCGAATATATTTAACTCAGGTAGGACATAAAAATCCAGCAGAATGTCATTGCCAAGTTTCTTGATGTTCCTTGTTTCTTCTTGCCAAGTATTGAGTTGATAGTTTTTGTTGAATCCCGACGTCACCTCCCGCTGATAGAATGTTGAATGGTTTGTCGATCAGTTTGGCACTTCGGAATCGTAGAATCTTGTTGTTATTTGTTTTATATTCAACGTAGTGTATGCTGGAGAGGCATTCGTTATAAAATTTATTTCGAAACTTTCCTCAACCTCTTCTTCCAATTCTTCGATGTCGCTGTGGTTATTAATGTACTCCTCGTATTCCTGTTCGTCCTCAGGTTGTTCTATGTGGAACACTCTTTGTTGTTTATGATGATTTGGCCGAGTGTCGGGCCTCCTTTCTCGTCTTGGTTTTACGTTTAGATTTGTTGGTCGATTCATGTAATTTGTATTTTTCGTATTACCAGATTCATCGATTGACATTGGTACTGGCGGCTTTGGTTGAGCTGACCTTCCTGGTTGTGTTGTAAAGTAATTCTGTCGTAGTTGGTAGTTTTGCTGAAGTTCTTATTGTGTATAAGAATGCTCTTGAAATTAAAATTTTGGATCTCGAGGCTTGAGAAGTATGCCTTCGGAAGATTCGTTGGTCTTTGAATCGCCAACATCTTCGATATGTCCCCATTTAGCCCTCTAAAAAATACATCCTCTACGTGCTCTATTCCTATATGTGTCGATAAGTACCGTCATGGTACCTGCACTGTAATTTTCGGTTTTTATTTTATTAATTATGAGGGATATTTGATGATTCACGCTGGCATAGAATTCAACGACACTTTTTTCCCTTGGATTATGCTTCCCAGTTGATATTCAAGTGTCTTCACGTCTCTTTTGTCAGCATAATGCAATGACAAACATCTCTTTATAGCACTCCAATTCTTGTCGAAGAAGTTATAGGACAAGAGAGCTGCGTCTGCTGCTTCTCTGATTTTTATCGTTTAGATTGCAGTATACTTATGTCTTTGAGCTCCTGCTCTGTTTTTGGTAGCGCAAGTGTTGTAAATAGTATTAAGAATGTAGTTAACTGTTTTATTCTCTAGTTGGTCTATCCTTTTTTCCAACTTCTTATTTTGTTCGGTCTGAGCATTGATTGCTCCTGTTAATTGCCTCAGCGTGTCATGAATTTGTTCCATTTTTTATTTATTACTGATCAATGATTATTGACTTTAGAATTGTTTTGTCTATTTTATGGGTATTTTAATTGATTAATTATTATTTGAATATGACTTAATTATAGTTTTAGAGAATTCATTATAGAGAATTTACTCTTGGGTATTTTTAGTCTGAAAATTAGAATTTCTTCAGGTGTTTTTACAGTGCACTTCGGGTGTTGTACATTTGGAACCAGTTGCTTGCTGTCGGATGATTAGCGTTCCTCTTTTTTAGCCTTAAACATTGATAATTGCTAACAACCTACTCGTAGCACTATAATCACACACTGTTGCACGTAAATGGTGCAGCTATTTTCGGTTAGCACTATGTTCTCACGGGTATAATGCAGAAACAATTTGTTATTACGGGTAAAATGGTATGAAGTTAGAAGTAGTTAGGATTCACTTAAAAATATATTTTACTGTACACCGTTTATTTTAACTGGTCCCTGTTTCGGCGCCAGTTAAGACTTTTCGTCGAGTTAAAGTTAAAAAATTATTTTATTTGGACTAATGTCCACTTTATTCTATCAAACTAAAAAGTAACTCTTTTATACAATTTCTTTGGGGAGGGGGGGGGGGTGGTGATGTCCCACCAATGTTGGACATAAAGTATAAGTAAGTAATTAGATATTATATTTTGTTGACTTGCGAATTTTATTCAACTGGCACAATAAACTCATTTCATATTCCAGCTTATTATATGCTTTTGATGTCTTAACAACGTGTATGTAACTCCGTATAGAGTACTATACAAAAATTTCAAAAAAACGTTTACATTTTTCAAATCTGTGGTATGAATGAAACTCTCCATCTTAAAATAGTAAATGGGACTTAAATTCGGAAAAAATTGCTGATTGCTAACAGAAATAATAATTGTTTACATCTACATTGTTTACTTCAGTTTTTTATCTATCCACATACATTGTCTACTCGCGTGGAATATTAATATACTACGCGGTGTAGACAATACGGCTCAACATCGAGGATAATGTAAATTCGTAAAACATCAACAACATTCCATTCCAAGTACTACTATATTTTATGTAGAAAACTAAAGTGTAAAAAAATTATGATCTCGAGATTTTTGCAGATATACGACCCGCCATAGCGCCATAACGTAAATCACCGTAGGTCAGCCTTACTGATTTAGAACGGATAAAATTCGTTACCAAATGTGCCCAAAAACTTCTAATACCTGTGCTTCTGATATGCAACCTATCGCAAAACCAACCATTATTCCATTTTGCACTTGTTGTGTCTTAGGAGAAGTATTTCATTAATAAAAATATCAATTTATTTATTCGAGATAAAAACCAATGAAAATGTTATGAAGAGTAACAGAAATTATGTGAAAAGACTGAAGATTCATGTAAAGAAAATATATAAAATAAATAAATAAATAAGGAATGTTACAATGCTAGTAATATACGAAAATGAATCAAGATGAGACAAACATTTATATGACACAGCTACATATATGTATCTTTATGTATGTACTATATACGTAAAAAGACGAGACCCTTAAACATGGAAAGATGTAAAAAAAACTCTAGAGGAAAATTTATATGAGACATGCATAATAACGAACATATTTTTATTGTTCGTTGTTGTTATAAAAAATAAGAATCATATGTAAATATTATCCATAAGTCAAAAAAATAAATGTATGCTGTGTTCATGAGACATATAGGAAAACAAAAGAAAATAAACATAATTTATGTAAGACGAGCTTTTTGTTTTTAAATCTCAAATGAGAGAATGATTTGTTTACAACTTTTGGGATTTCGACTTGTAATTCAAAGTAATCATATGTACGTAAGTATACTTTATACTCGTACATATATGTTGCATGTGAAAAATTGGGCCAAGAAAGTCAACATAAATTCAACGTTAAGATGTACTTTGGGACTTTAAAGTTCGATTGCAGGATATGGTTCTTTAAAATTTTACAGGAAATAAAGTTTGAATTTTTTTTAATGCCGCTCATTGAAGAGATAGAAATTATCTAAAATTTTGCTTAGTCGATATTTCGAACTATTCCGCATTGAATTGTTTTCGTTTAATTTGCTTTTGTTTTATGGTAAACATTTTTTTCGCTACTTCCATAGTACTTCTCCAGATCTCTGGTAGCTTTCGGAGAGCATTGCACTGCGCATCCTCTGTGTCTGGCATCTTAAATCAGGCGGTAGTCATTTAGAAAGTTTCTAATATCGTAAACAAAAATCGAATCCATTCTAACTGTGATTTTCCTCCAAATAGTTTTAAAGGATCTCCGTCAAATTCTACATCGCGAGAAGTCGGTTTGAGAGAAACGAAATTATATTTTTTATAATTAAATCCAGTCGAGCAGCTCTCACCATGTTGGAAAAACTCTGCCTACTAGGCATGCTTTACACAAAATGCTGATAGTAGTTACTGAGCACCAGCTTCAATATTATCACCGCGGTTCCATCAGGCTTGGTGTCCTATTTACTTTCAACAACGAAATAGAAATGTTAATTTCCTCCTGCAAGAATAAATTGTCATTATCATTACAATGTTTTTTCTATTCTCATGTTGTATGTTAGAAGGAGAACTGTAACTAAATTTGTTGTGCTTATTCTTAGAGCTATTTATTGCCGCAGTAGTAAGCTTGCGGTTGACGGTTTTAGTAGGCCAGCTGTAAGATTTTTTAATTATAACTTCTGTAAAGTGGCTTTCCAGATATTAAGTATGGTGCTCGAACAATGAGACCATTTGATCGTTTCGGGCCAAATAAGAAACTCAACCAGAGGCAAATGATACCCTTGCTTCGATGTAGCGGCTTCGAATTACAAAACTTGAGCTCTTTGGTCAGATACTGAAAAATTTCTTTAAGCTTGAAAGTTTACTCGAAGTAAATTGGGACGAGTCTGCAATAAATATTGTTTGAATTTGACATTGACAACCAAATTTGCCTAATAATAGTCAAATATGTTTGATCCTTTGAACATTTTCAACCAAATTCATCCCCAAAATCATAATCCAAAAGCTATAGGTAAAATACTACAGCAGTACTACAAAGTCGTTTCACATTGGAGTAAGAGTTTTTCAAAATCATCACATTGGCATCAAATTAAATGGTCGCACAAATGAAGTATATCGTCATGTCTGACTTAATCTTTGTGACACTACAGCTATTGTAATACGAGTATATCAGTTCCAATAGTTGTTAGTTTCTTATTATTTTCTCTAACTAGTGAGAAATGTTAGTTTGAAAAGCACCAACCCAAACCTAGACAACTGAATGGTTCGCGGCGTCGTACCACTACTGTTACACAATACTGAACATTATTTCTATGTTAATAGATCTTGGTTTGCAGAAATTTTTTTGCAAAAAAGAAGTGAAAAGTGGATTTTTACGATAATCCTAAACGCAAAAAATCATGGGTTGATCCACCTCAGCTATCAACATCCGATGCAAAAATGAATATTCATGTCAAGAAAGTGTTACAGTGCGTCGGGTGGGATCGGAAAGAAGTCATTTACTACAGCTATGGGAACCTTTACGGGCCAAGGAAGGAGGAGTGTGGTATTGCTGCATGACAACGCCCGTTCGATATATAGCAAAATCAACCCAGGAACACATCTTCTCTTTAGGCTGGGAAGTTTTGCAGCATGCGGCGTATTCTCAAGACTTGGCTCTCTCTGATTACCACTTATTCGAATCGATATCATCATATTTGTCATCATGTTTGTGTGTTTCCGGTTCATGAAAGTTGAATATGTACAAAAATTGCTCGATGACTATTTTGCTTCGAAACCACCAAATTTTTACCGCGAAGGCATTCATCATCTACCTGATAAATGGCAAAAGACCATATATAGTAAACTTTGTAACAATTATATTTTCAATGAAGTTGAATTAAACCAAAAAAACAGGGTTTTTACATGCACATATAGGTTTTTCCAACAGGAATAATATGATTTTTAAGTGACATTTCGGCCATTTGTATTATGTCATGATCTGTCATTTTTTATTTCATTGTATTCAGTAATGTTTACAATTTCATCATGGTGAGATATACGCAAGAACAACGTTTACAAATTTTTCAGTTTATTATCAAAATAATCCTTCTCCAATTGCAACTTTTCGTGTGCTTTTGCCATTTTATAGTCGTAATAATCGTCCAAGTGTGCTCGCTATTCGTCGAATAGTTGAAAATTTTGAGCGTACATTTTATTTACATAATGTTGAAGTGCCAATAAGTCAAAGATTCGCTCGAAGTAATGCAAATATTGCTGTCGTTCAGGCAAGTGTTGCTGAAGAACGCAATTCGTCGATTCGAAGACGTTCTCAAGAATTGTGACTGTCTCAAACCACAACCTGGCGGATTTTGAGAAAGAATTTGGGTTTGAATCCGTATAAAATTCTCACTCAAGAACTGAAGCCATTGGACCACCGCAAACGTCGTGAATTTGCTAATTTTGCCTTGGAACAACTTGAAAACGATAACGATTTTTTTAAGAAAATCATCTTCTCCGATGAGGCTCACTTTCATCTGAGTGGTGCGGTAAATAAACAAAACTGTCGATTCTGGTGCGAAGAAAATCCACAAATTATTCATGAAAAACCATTACATTCACATAATTTACAGTTTGGTGTGGTTTTTGTTCTGGTGGAATCATCGCTCCGTATTTTTTTCGAAATGAAGCGGTGTTACCACGTTACTGTCAATGGAGATCGGTATAGATCGATGCTAACCAACTTTTTATGGTCGTAATTGGAGGAAGTCGATCTTGACAACATTTAGTTCCAACAAGACGGGGCTACCTGCCACACAGCAAGTGCAGCAATTGAATTATTGCGAGAAAAGTTTGGAAATTCGATTATTTCAAGAAATTGTGATATTGAATGGCCTCCAAGAAGTTGTGATTTAACACCATTAGACTATTTTGTGTGCGATTATTTGAAGTCATTGGTCTTCAGCAATAACAAAATCTCTCTTCAAGCTATACAAGTCAATATTGAACGTGCTATTTATGACATACGACTTGATTTAGTGGAAAAAGTGCTCGTAAATTGGGTTCATCGAATTCGTTCCTGCAGAAGAAGTCGTGGAGACCATTTGAATGACGTAATGACGTTTTATTCAGAACTTAATTGTATCGATTGTACTTCACATTAAATAAAATACATTTCAATTTTCTTAACAATTAGCGTGTTTTTTTGTTAAAGAAATCATATCACTCGTTTTGGAAAACCATATATTTAATAAAATAGATCAAAAAATGTTCTTGGCTTGGAAGGATAAGAAAATCGTAACGTTTGGTGTTATGTACAAGCCTTTATAAAATTTAGGGGATATGAAATTGAAAGTGGAGTGGAAAAGGTTTGTAACGAATTAACCTAAGCTTATGCTGAAGGCCAAACTGGATCATAGAATTTTGCCTTAGCTCGTGGTTGCATCCCGTGCAGCTTAGATACCCAGTCAAGTAAGGGTACATTGGTCGTGGGTTATGGGGTGCACGAGCGGTGGCCTAGATTACCGCACGTAAAATAAAAAAAGATGAGACGGCCTAGACTATGCCGTCAAAACAAGGAGTTTAAATTAAGTGAATTGGACATCCAACCCAAATTGGTGAGATTCATGCCTCACATGGCTGGCATGCCCACGGTGGTTGTTTAATTACAAAGAAATTTTGGATAACATCATTACCCTAAGTTAAGCATGACAGAATGTATATGCGTGCTAACGCACTAATGGAGCAGCCGGTAGACCATACTTACCAATTAAAATGCTCGTATTCTGTGGTATACTTTAACTACTTAGTGATTAAAAGTAAAACAATCCAAACTTTGTGATTTTGATACTAAATATTTATTTTAAAGAACGGTATAACTATTACACTTGTATATATTCAAAAAAAATTAACTTTTAGAGCTATAATAGACTACCACGACTAACGCTCGGTGTCTAGGCCAATTATATTTCCCAAAACTTCACATCCCAAACCAAAATTTTGGCACGGCATTTATACAAAAATTAATTGATCGATTGAGAAGGGAAAGGAAAGTTTTAGTACAAGAAATGTACTTCACTCTCCATCAATTAATTTTTTGCAAACTTAACTAAATATTGCACAAATACTTAAACCACTTGGGGAATTTACGTGTGCCACGAAAGTAGTTTGCAATTCCATAGCATAAACCAGAAATATATTTATGTTTGTCGTATTGCAACAACAAACAGAAAGAAGACTATGGAATTCCGGCATGACTAAATGTTTAATGAATATTTGTGAAGATGAGATCTTCAAGGTCATGCGAATTTACCTGGACCACAAAAATTATGTGGATTTGGGTGTTTGATGTGATAACGAAATACAATTCCGTTACAGGTTAACAAACTGGACCTTGCGAACTTAATAACCCCTTTATAGTAATAGAATTGGTTTCATTGTAGCTAGCTAGCTAAAGACTGTTTAATATTTTCAATTCGAATAAACACATTCATAAAACATTTCTCAACATCTCAAGTAACAAATCAACAGTAAATGAACCATAGATATTGACAAAAAAATTTATTAGAAAATTTATCTTATTGTACAAAAGAAACAAAATATTTTTCCATCAGAATTTTCCCAGAGTATTTATTTATCTTTTCCCGTTCACTGCACAAAAAGAAACATCCAAAGTGAAATGTATTGGTAAACTGTGTAGTAAATATTTTATAAAATTACGGAAGTACAATTTTTCAAATGTAGTTTGTAAATTATATACAGAAAACGACGATGACAACATCAAAAATGTTGGCAGCGCGGAATGGGTTTTCTATAACAGGTGGATGATTATACCGAATATCCAAGAAGAGGCTTCAGGTTAAATTTTTAAACAGAAATGACACAACCCAAAGAAACATGAAAACAAATAAACAAAATAAAAAAAGTCAATTGAATCAGAAAATAAATTATTTGTAAAATAGATTTGAAATGATGAAGAAATTATTTATGATCCAAAAAAAAGCATTTTTCCCATCCAGAATCAATGATAAATTTTTGATGAGAAAAACAAAATATGTTTATATGTTTTATGGTTTTGCCTTAAGTTTTCCTTTCTACTTATACCGCCGCACACAATGTTCGTTGTTGTAAGATGAATTTTAAATTAAGTATCATCAAATATTTATGTGAAGTATTTTTATTTTTATTTTGGTGCGGGTTATGTTGTTCCAAGAAATTTTTAAGAGATTAAGTTTTTGTTTTTGGAATATATTTTATGTTTTTTTTATTCGTTACTTTGAGATAAATCGAAATAAATTGATAATGTCAAAAACAATATTTAATCCCAAAAAAAAATATTTATTTTATTTGATTGAATTACATTCATTTATGTAGGACACAAATTATAAGATTACATTGACTTTATTTACAAAATAATGTTATTGAAAGTCAAAGTTGATTAAATCATGGACTTGATTTTATATAAATTAATGTTTAATTTTTAAAAAATACAAAATTTTTAATAAACTCGATAGACAATTACAGGAATTCGTATAATTTTCAAAATTTGATGTGCTTACCGGAATCATTCCATTGCCAAATGTAAAGTATTTGACATTCCAAAATATTTTTTTTTTTTTTGAAACGATGACAAATGTTACAATCTAGCCAACTTTTAGACAATTTTAAGCATGAAAGGTGTTTGTTAAAATTAAATGCATTTTCCAAAGAAAATGTTCCGATACAAAATTTATCAAGCAGTATACAAAGAGATAAATAATAATAATCAGTACTATTATCATGCAATTCCTATTTTGACTTAGTTTATTTCTACCCAAATAAACCCATATTTCACCCTCTTTCGAGTATACCGGGTGATTTTTTTAAGCTGAAATTCACAAATATTTCGGAAAATAAGGTCTCTATCAAAAAATGTCCATTAACAAAAATTAATCATTCGAGGGTGCGGGGAGGGGGGGAGGGGAGAGGGCATACAGTAGTGCTAAAAGTATAAAAATCTCCATCCTTTCTTGTAGGTGGGTCGGGTGGAAATTTTGAAATTAAAACAGGAACCCCCTAATTTTGACTACAGATTCGGTTTATACGGCTTAAAGTACGTAGGATTTCTTTAAAACATTTTTTTCGATTCATGACAGATGGTGCTGTAATAATGATATAACATTTTTTTCAATTTCTTCTACTGAGAACCTATGAATAGAAGTCTGCAATACGAAGGTCATCATTTTGAACACTTAATTTATTTAAAAGATGATGAACTATGGTACGTGGGAGGCGAGGGGACCCACGTAATCAAGTACCCGAAGGAAACAGAAAACTACTACGTCCACGTCGAGAAATCGAAAAAGATTTAATATCGTTATGACTGCGCCATTTACCACGAATCGAAAAATTGTGTTCTAAAAAAATCCTAAGTAGTTTAAGCCGTAGAATCCGAATTTTCAATCAAAATAGGGATTCCCATTTTAACTTCAAAGTTACCCCCACTCTACTTACAAAAAGGAGCGGCGGTGTACTAATTTTAGCACTAATGTATGCCCCCCTTCTCTCGGAATGATTCAATTTAGAGACATTTTTTTCGTAGAGAGCTTATTTTCCGAGATATTTGAAAATTTCAGCTTAATAAAATCACCCGGTATAATGTCTGTTTTCATGTACAGAAAATAAAAACCCATGACCCTATTCCAAGCCTAAGAAGGTATGTGAGTACAATACATAAACAAAATAATAATAATAAGAGGTGGCATGTTGTACCTAACGTTATCTTCTTATGCCTTTATTTTGTTTCAATGTTATACTTATACGACGTATATCAGTGGAGCATAACCTTTTGTTAATCGACGAACGTCGATTGTATACGGTACAGTACACTACAGATCTGCTACACCGACATTTCTCAAAAATAATTGTATCGTCGTTGTGGACTTGAACAATTTCTAACTTACAGAAACGAAACTTCTGATTACTCACCCCATCCCTCTAGCTAGCGCCTTGGTAACATAATTTATATTTATTAAAATACTTCACAATAGCATGCATAAATTCATCGTGTTTTAAATCACTAAATTTATAGGGAAATTTAAAATCCAGTTATATGAACCGGATTTGATAGAATAAATTCGTAACCATTGGTAGCAACGTTGGAATTGTAAATGGTGGAATTTGTATCTAGCGGGTTTGACGATTACGAAATTAAACTTCCAATTAAAGTAGCGTAATCTACCCAGATAATTATGAGTTCGAAGAGAAATTAGGAAAAAGTACGAGTAGTTTGTAGCAAATAATGTAAGCGATTTTTCTGGGATAGTCAAAAAATTCAAAATGTGTTTTAGTCTCGCGCAGTATTCTTGTGATTGGCTCATTCTGACCGTAAGCTATTCAATGTGTAGCAATTTTATGAGCAGGTACCGTTTTCAAAACACGAGCATTTTCATTAAGATTTATCTTTTCAAATAAAGCTGAAGAATATACCCCTCCGGATAAAAGTAGATGATGTAAAATGATGTATGCAACAGATCGTCATTTGCTGAGTGGTTAATTGATAATAATCTCCAGGCGGTCAAGATAATGAAACAAGTTGTAAATGTTCACCCCTAGGAATCCAACAGGAAGAGCAAAGTGCAGAAATCTGCATTGTTTAGCCTCAATTCTTCATATGTGAACTCTATGGTATGAAGGCCAAACCTGACTAGTCTACTCAAGCGTCTACTCAATGAAGCGTTCTCTTAACTTGGGGGTCCAAAAATTCTTTAGATCAGCGTTTGACAAAGTAAAGCTCAGAGTTTGCTCTGCTGACAAGAAAACTCTGGCAACAATTTCGCGGTTGGTGGTATTCTCTCGACGAATGTAATTTGCGCATTTTTTAGAGTATGTAATGTCATTATGTAATAGGTTAACATAAGTGGAACTTAAAATTTGTCGGTGAATTATTATATCTTCTACATAAATAGAAATTTACGTGTTTTTCATCACAAAATTGATGTGTTTGACGGATAAGACAGAAATATGCCCAAGATAACTGCCTTGTGGCATCCCGGAAGTTGCTATAAAATGAACAGATATTGATGACCTAAAATCACCTACGTACTCGTATATTCAAAAAAAGGATGATAGTTGAAGTGCGAAACCAAGATCTCCGAGTTTGAACAAAATTATCTTGTTGGAAATCCTTATGCTTTGCGTAAGTTCCTGGTAGTAACCTCAACCTCGTTCTCATAATCAATAACGTTTAAAATACGAAATGCAAATTCAGTTAAGATTTATCGTACATCGTCAAGAAAGTAATTTTGAATGTAAAAAAAAAAATCCTGTACGATACTTTCAAATAATCTGTTGATACTGGATAGTTTTGCAATTGGCGCCTTCTTATGAATCGAAACTATAAAATAGTGTTTGCATATTGATGTAAATATTCCGTGCCAGATTGAGGTTTGGAATAGGGTCGTAAGTGGTTGAGCTAAGATAAAAACACGGCAGAAGGCAAGCCATCGGGGCCAGCAGAAAAATCATCTTTAATTTTGATAATCCTTCTAACCACAGCATCATAATCAATTTGAATAGAGACCGGAATCTTTTAACGATGTTATTCATGTAACTGAAGTAGTCTGCATCGGGCTCATCGCAGAAGGATATCCTTCTGATATCTTCTTGGAGATTATGAATTACCAAAAACATTGTTGGCCAACGACAATTTCGAATGCATAATACCAATATTATCGGCATAGAGTTCATGGAACAAGATCCAAAAAGTAATTGTAAACGTTCAGCTAATTTAAGGAATCCGGACTCAATCTCATCTTTAAGAAATTATTTCATTATTAATTTCTTTGATTTCGCTGTGAACGCAATTCCCTCTTGTACCATTAAAAAACTTTCAATTTATTTCTTCGTAGAGTATAAGGAACGGTCTGTTGAACATATTTCAAAATCGAATAATAAAAATTGAGTGTGTGGGTTTTCAGGTTGTGATTGGTGTCAAGATTGGTTTTAAAATCGGTGTTAGCTAATAACTCATTAAGCTTAAACTGAAAATTAAATCTAGTTGGAATTTCGCGTTAACTCTACATTGTGTGCTGGAAAATGTAATTATAAAAGGCGGATAAAATATAATTCAGCTGTACTTAGAACCAAATTTATTTCCAAAACTCGGCAATTATTGGCGTCAGAAGAGAACACTAAATCAAGCTGCACGTTTAAATTGTTCTTGGTGTTACTGATCTGTATAATAATAGAATTTGTACACACAATATAAGTTATATGTTCGTGCTGTAACACAACGGCCTCCATATAGGTATCCATTGTGTTATAGAAAATTTATTTTTCATCATTTATGTTCTCAACGCGGTTCGATTTCACCAGCTGCTCAGCCTGGGGTGGTTCCAGTGAATGTTAGAACATAAAAATTGATGATGACGTAAACCGCAGAAAAATACGACAAGGAGAGAAAATTTGCATCCACTCACTCACCATTTCTATATACTTACGTCCTCTTAAGTTCCCATGAGGTTTCGCAAGATTACTCCATATTTAAATTATAGAAAGAAAATCGAATTCGAAAATTTTGAAATGAAATACAATCATGTAGCCATTTTAACTTTAACAAGGTTGATGGTTTATTGCAAATAAATAACTTTAATTTCTATTTAAAAGGAATTAGAGCAAGCAAAAATTTAACAATTTCTCAAATTTACCTAAACTAAATACTAATTTTGATTCTAAGTACAAATTACGCATGCGCATGACAAGACCATAAATTACTTAATACTACAGCAATAATTATGAAAATTTAATAAATATTCAATATCTAAAATTTCTCAAATAGGAAATGAACCACCAATAAATTAAATAAATAATAAATACAAAAATAATGTTTTCCAAAAAAAATTTTTGTTAACTCACACCGCATGTAAATGCATGTTGATTATATTGGCAGCCATCATGTTGAAAGATAATGTTTTTCGTCCGAATACTCGTACCATTGAATTACGTAGTTTGTGTAACAGCAGTATTATACGATGAATGAAATTTTGTTGTTAGAATATCGAGATATACTATATTTGTACGATCCGATATTTTCAGCTTTCAAGTTTTCGATTGTATGAGTTAACTTTATATTAAATTTATAATATTTTTATTTGGTTTTGTTTTTACATAAGTAGTTCATGCATTTATTAATTAGACAATGTTTAATTTATTAACACACTAAACCACATAACATTTTGAAACTATCTTTTATAAACCCATTAATTTGATTTTTGTAATTAATTTTTCTAAGTATTTTTTCCAAATTTGTTTTTGTATGGATAAACAATAAAATTTTTGTTTTGTTTTTTTAATGTTTTAAGTTTTTAATTTTTCTAACTAGCAATTAATGAACAGTTTTTAACAATAAATTAACAAACATAACTATTCTAAATACATTTTTAAGTTTTTTTTTGTTTTTACAACCATTTGGTTAACTTTAAGAAATTTTGCTAGCTTTAGCTTCACAAGGAAAATCACAATTAATTTCATCTATTTGCAGTTCAAAAATTTAATATATTTTTTTCACGGTTAGAACTTATAGATGTTGCACTTCATTTTGTCTAATCTATTATACACCACCGGACATTATTTATGTACACGAATTTGGAACATGATTAAAATAATTTTAGTTATAATTTTAATTAACATTTTTATCATTTGTATTCGACATTTTAATTTTGGTTTTCTCAAGGTATGTATAGTTTATATTTTATATTTTAATACCAACGTTCGTTCCAACACTTCACAAAACTGACTAGTACCATTAACTCAAAATCAACTGCCCCCCCAAAACGATCAACATCGTTTTTTATACACATCGGAACATGATCACCCATACTCCCCACCATATCCAGTATTGCTACATTTACACGTAAACGACGAGAAATTTCTCCGACACAGCTGATCTAGGGAAATTTGTTTTTAGTACTAAAGAAATGTTAGCACTTTGGCTGTACGGGTATACTATATGGAGGCTTAAAGTGCATACAATATAATCAGTATTATGCTCAGGTTGTGTTCATTTAGGATTCGGGAGGTTAAAAACGCCAACGACAAAAAGGTCATCTCTACTTGAACGAAAATGAAACAAGATCAAAAGTTTCCTCCTTAACTACATTATTTATTATTATCGGCCATGTTTATTTTGACAACAACAACAATGTTTGACAAAAACAAAATATTTACAATGATTTAATTATATTTCAGTATCAATCCGAATTTAAATTAAAATGAATCGTACCCCGGGTTTCATTAGCGACTTCGAGTCCTTCTTAAGTACATTACCTATTATTATCGGCCATATTTATTTTATCACCGGAAACAGCTTTCTCTGAAACCATTGCATGTGTATCATTATAAAGGCTATTTAAGAAATCATCACACCTTCAATTAAGGTACGGCGGATTGAAAAAAACCGAAAAGTAAAAATACACAACCAACTGATTAAAACTGCAAACAGCGACTGGAGACAGTACATTTATATTAGGTAAAAAATAATGAAAATAAGAATTAATAAAAAAGGCAAGCTATCTATTACAACTAATATACAGGGTTTTTCAATAAGAGCACTTCAACTTTTTTTTTGAATAAAACACAAACTGTTCGACTTTTAGTGGATAGGGTTCGTCGGAAAAAAGTTGAAGCGCACCTGTTGAAACACCCTATACAACTAATTGAACACACTATCGGACGCTAGTTTGTTTTCCACATTTAGACGACATTATTTTTATAGAAAAAATTTTAAAATATTACCAGAGGGATACAAATATAAACCAATTATTGGATTTGTACAAACGAAGCAAATATATCAAAGGCAAAGGATTTGCCAAGACCCAAATTTTACTTCAATTATGAAGCTTCCTTGGATAATGTAACTATTATAGACGATTCGTGATAGGATTCGTAAATGTTGCAAAAAGTTTAGACGAATTAACGAAGAAGAATACGCCCTTGGAATGGAAGGAAGAATAGAAGAATCACTCGTTGAATAACAAAAATCGCAATTGACTACCCACAGCACCAAAATTTCAATACTCTATACCAAACGTGAAATTTATGTAGGATACCGACACAAGCTATGATGGCATAAGAAGAGGGTGATCACAAGAAATTGATGGTCTAAAGCGGGTTCTTTTATATAGTTCAAAAATCCAACTGCTACCAAACTTGAATTGATCAATAACCCATATGTGAGTTACGAAGTACCCGGGTGCCTTTTGAAATGTTAGACGTATATTTTTGTGTATGTTTCGGTCGTAACTAAAACCTTAATAATAACTTAAAATTTTATGAATTCTTCTAATAACTAATGATAGATTCACATCAACTAATGATAGATTACGATCACATTTAAAAGTGAGAAATTTTACAACTTGGACGAGCCTGGAAAAAGTAGTTTAGATATCCCAATTAGAGTAGTAAAAGTGACCAGGTACCTTAATATATTTTACACGACATTTGAAAGAAATGTATGCTAATGTTTTATGGTTTTGTGTCGTTGTACGTGTATTCATGTATTTTATTGTTTGTATTTCGGTTTATATATTTCATTTAATTTTTGTTTATATTTTTTTTATATTTCAGAAAAAAATTACCCTCATTTTGTAATGCGAATACGAATTTTTATGACTGATGTGACACGTTGGTTTTTCAGTGAATGTTCCTCACAAACTGATATGTTTCAGGTAATGCAAGATTGTTTTTAATTTATTTAATTTAAAAAAATATTTAAGAAACAAATAGTTTCGACAAAAAGAGCATGTAGGTATACCCGGGTACCTAGATCACTCAAATTAAAATATTTTTTCTTCACTCGACATTTCATAATTTTTTTTGTTGTTGTACTGTATTTCAAAAATTATATTCGAGATTTCTAAAATATGGCCGAAGGAAAATTATATCGATATCGAGTATTTCAACGAATATGTGACATGAATTTATAAAAAATGATATCAACATGAAGCTATCTATCTGCGCTAAAAGTTTACGAAATTTGACCAAATAATTTTTCGTGGAATAAATTATCTGGTTATATTGGGAGACCAGTGAAAATTTAATTTCACGTACCAATCGCGGCCGAAATAATCTAAATTATTTATTTCCATTCCGCGGATCATATTCTGAACATCACTACCAATTACCGAATATTAAGTTGTGGCAAAATAAATAAGGAATTGCTTCCATTTTCTAATTTCTATTTTATCCGTACAATGTAGTATTTTCAATAAAATTAAAGACAAAAACAGAAAATTAAAAAATAAATACTACTAAACACAATAGAAAATTAACACAAACGAAAAATTGTCCCAAAAAGTAGGAAGATGATGAAACAAAGTAAGAAGTACAATAGAGCAATAGAAGACTAGAGGACAAGAAGTTTTTCATTTCGGAAAATTATTTTTTGTTTCAAAAACAAAACAATAAAAGATAATAGAAATTCATTAAAATAAATTAGAGAGCTTTTCCATGTGCTTTTTGCTTTATAATTTATACCTAGCCATGCAATATGTATAGAATATAGTTATGTGTATATTCTGAACGATTGTCTTGTAAAATGAGAAAATAATTAAGAAATTAATGAGGATATTTAAAATACACATAATAAAAGAGCCTAACATACCTGGTTAGACCTTAACACAAATAGAGATAAAGAATATAAGGAAAATTATGTTAAAATTACTTTATGATTAAATAATGATATTGAGGAACTTTGGCCTTAAAGATATTATTTTGTTATAACTAATCCTTTTGTTGCTATACACCTACAAATATACTCTTACCATAAATAGTTGAAATTAACAACCGAAAATACTTAGGCACGATTTGCTAATAAGCTCGAAGCCTGCTCGAAAGCAATAATAACAGTCTTACGAATTGAAATAAAGATGCTGCTACTGTTGTCAGCCGTAAATTATCGATTTCAAGGTGATCATATTTTTGTGAAAATTTAAAAGCCGCGCGTTTATTTGTTTTTTTCGCCAACGAAATTTTTTAACTGAAAATTTCGATAATAAACCAGATAATAATTTCTAAAGGGGGTGTTTTTGTTTGAATTGTGTTTCTTTGGTTGTGATTTCTTGTGTGTGGTCGAGGATTTTAAGGGTAATTCAAAGGAGAGCTTCCGGTATCATATGAGTCGTGTTACGGCCCTATTTACAGACCAAAACAATAAAATCTGAATTTTTAATTTAAATAGTTATCTACGAATACACACGACGAGCATTTGTATCTTTAATTATTTGATACTTTTTTACTCTGAAAATATTAATGAAATACAGGTGAGCAAGATACCGAAAATACTAGGTGCTCCAATCAACGCAAAATAACTGATTAGTTTAGTAAATGAACGTACTGCCATAAAGAAGTCATCTTAAGCAGCTCCAAAACAGTATCAACAAAATATCAGCTTATGTTGAAAAACTTAGACCGATTGTTGACGAAGCTGCCTGATGGCAGTGTGAATTAATTAAATTTCAAATTAAGAAATTAAAATTAAATTTAAATTTTATTTATAAAGAATTTCATTGCACTCCATATTTTTAACTCCAAAAATAAAACGATCTACACTGCCATTTAAAGTCACTGTGTCTGAATTTAACTAATTTTAATTTAGTTGTTGTGTAGATTTGCTCACGCTGTTCGGCCTTCCACCACTCATACTAGTTTAACAATAGAAAACAAAAATTTATCGATGTTTTTCCATCAGACTCCTTCAATCAGATGTCCCTTTTGATAGTAGTCGGCATAGTTTGCTGGTACGTTGCTTAATTATTTGCTTTTAACATAAAGTTGTGGAGAAAGCAACAAACAATTACCGTTTATTGAGGTGTGCCAGGTCAACAAAATAATGTGCCCTTTAAACAAAGCCACTTTGCGCATAAAAAGCCAAATACATTTTTAACAACACGCCCAGCACTATGAAACCGATGAAAGACAAATGTTTATCCGGTAAAGTTTGGGGTTTTGGGAGTACAAAGTGTTTTCAAATTTCTTAATGTAAGAGAAACGTGTCATTTCCGATTATAAATGAAATTGTTTATTTCCTAATAAACAATGTTCCGAAAAATCGTCGTCCAAAACACTTTACCAAGTTTGCCAAACAGTCTCGCGTGACCTTCGTTTTTATGTGCCGCAACATCAAACTATATAAATCGGTATGTGGCACCAGCAACAGCCATCGAAAAAATATTGTAAAATATTAGAAAAAAAATCATTCTTTAAATTTCTTCAATTCGGCTCTCAAAAATTCGGCTCGAGACAGTTGGGAAAATCCCATGTAGAATTGAACTTGTTAATATTTCTAGTAAAAGCTTGTTAGTTAATTAAGGAACTTAATCCTTGAGCTCGTTGCAAACCGCACTGCATACTTCGTCTATTATTGTCCCAAGATGCTGTTTGCTATAAAAAGGGTGAAACCTGCCACTTGATTACTCCATCGGCCTAAAGTATTTTTTGAAAAATAATACTGAAGAAACTATCACGTACCCTAAGGACTATCTGATGAGTTATACCATACAATAAATTCAATTTAAATCACAATTTTTCTTTGAATTGAACTTATTTTGGTATGATAAATAATCTAAATCAGACTTTCGAAATCGCAGTCTGTGAAGTCTATTAGATATCCTGACGCCTTTTAAAAAACCTAAATTCCTTATGAATAACCATTTCGTGTTAACTGACTAGATCTCACCCATTATGAGAGAAAAAAATTAGGTTGAGTTCCTAGTACTTGTTGTATAAAGAATCAAACTGAGTAGCGAGCCAACTACCCATACTCACAAAAAATGGATTTGTAAACCCTTTACAAAAGTCTTAAATTATTTTATCGGTTTCCTCACAACAACAACTTCAGAAAATAAACACGAATAACATTATAAAAATGAAACCAAGGCGTGAACGTTTCTAAGGCCTTTGGTATCTCTAGAACCTTTCAATATAAGCGAAAATTTACGCAACAAACGCTCCTGCACTACAAGAGCTCAGGTCGTCCTGGAATAGGATCAATTCTACGGCACTAATAGTTAAACTCACGTCATTAAAATAGAAAAGAATTTATAGTTGTTTTTCTCGTTCACAGGTGAGTGAAACAGCAAATTCATGGTTAGTTTACGCACTAAAAAATTCAATACGGTGATTGCCAATGCCCGTGCGCCAAACAAAGTCAAATCACGATGTGAAAAATTCGGTTTTTGTTGAGCACCATCAGTTGATGTATGGAGTACCTTCTTTCATTATAAAATGTACACAACGTAACATTTCTATCGAACGACGGAAAAACTCAATATCAACAATTGGTCACGCCATGATACATAAGACACATTTTACCACAAACAGACGTTAAATCATAGGCGTCGATATTGAGAGCGATCACATGATAGCAAATTTTAAATTAAAATGCAAATAATCATCCTCATTTAGTAAACAAGCAAATGTAAACCACGAGCCCTAATCAAATATTCAATGTTCAATGCCAATATAATTGCTGCAGCGGAAAACACAATTGGAAGATGATCTACAACATTACGTAATAATTGATTTGATGATCAGTGTCATCAAATTGTCGAATATTAATGTAAGCTGCATGATAAACGGTTAGCGCTTGACACTAGGAGTTCTCACACGATATATATCTCCGTCAGGAAAGCTTCAACCAAACTCGACCGCCAAAAAACGCTATTATATGAGAAAACGGGAACTCGAGAAACTGTTTTGCTAACGTTTTAAATCTTAGTAGAAACTTCCATTTATTAGAGACTCCTGTGAGGCCATTTGAATATGGAGTTCATTCTACCTTCATATTTAAAAACGTCAACCCAAAATAATTAATGGTAATCAAGCACATAAACGATCGGTTGTAAATGGGGTCTATGCTACCGACAAGTTTACAGACCCCTTTACTAAAATACCCGTTGTATTGTTTAATCACCTTACCCGTGACTGAAAGTGAATAAATGAATTTGACTTAAAAAGTTATTAATGTAAAAATAAAATAAATCCGCGTTGAATTGGAAAATAAGCATGTAGTAAGTTGACAACAGGGAACTTTTATTTTAATTGAATTAAGTACTTCCGGTGTGTCGATTAGACTCAGCAGCAGAAGACCAATAAATCTGCTTTTTTCTAGCGTTACCTAGTTGTAACTTCCTTGTTGCGTTCCAGGTCAATTAGTGCATACAGTTCTGGTGAATTTTCTCATTACTTTGGATATGTTCCTCGTAGAACGATTCCACAGATTTGCAGCGTATTTCAGCTGGGATCGAACGTAAGCACAATAGAGGATCATATTTATCTTCAAATGAAAAATGTCACTCGTTCAACGTTTGGTAAACCCGAGTATGGAGTTCGCTTTAGCGATGCATACACTGAACTATAGTTGTAGAGCGAAAGTAACCCCTAGGTCTTTAGTTTCAAATACTATACCTGACAAAGTTCACCATTTACGAGCATATTACAGTCTTTTGTAACAGGGACGAGTTTTCGCTGAAATGATAGAGATTTCAACATTTCAATGTGGAAATCCAGAGAACTAAACTCGCACCATATCGCTAGATTGTTTTTGTTAAATAAAATGTAATACTAACCAAAGGCTCACCGAATTATCTAACTTTGTTGATTGCTATTGCTTTGATTTCCAGCTATAACTTTCCGAGTTGTTTCGCTTCAGCTAGCATTGTTCGTATCCATGTTGCAGCTGGTCTTTCTAATTTTCATTCCAAAGACCTTCTTATCATGTCATTCTGGGACATCCTCAGTGTTGAAAATCCATCTCCATTTGGAATTCGTTTTTCGATGCCAATCACTCCTTGACTCGTTTGCCGATTAAGAGTTTTACATTTGTCATTTTCTTGGTCCAGCAACACCTTAGTAATCTTCTAAGGTTTTTATGTATGTACGCTTGGATGGACAATCAACCGTACACACACAATTAGAATATTATTAGCTTGGTGTTGCGGGATATAGCAGATGTATGCCACAGTTTGTATAACATGTTGAATATGTTCTGATAATCCACCTCTTTGGGCTTGAGTACAACCAAAGTAAACAAATTCATATACCTCATATTTATCTTCTTCGTTGATATAAATCGGTGTGGATATTGGGGTATTTAGCATCATCGATTTGATTTTCCAGAAATTTATTTTGAAGCAAATTAATTTTGCTACATCTGATACCTTCTACACTTTATGTTGCATTCCGATGTGTTTATGTTTTAGCAGGTATATGCCATCTGTGAAATTCTGACCATTGAGTTCCACCGTTAATCCCCACTGGATGCCGTTGGGGAACGCGCTATCTAATTTTCTCGTGACAGTGTGTTTGTATTGAACGTGATTACTCGCATATCTTGTATGAGTTTGGTTAATTTTTTTGACATTCTGAAGGGTGTTTTTTGAGGTTCACAATTTTAAATTAAAATAGAACAGAAAAAACATTTTAAATATCAGTGAAACTAGCTTTATTTGATAGATAATTTTAAGTCATTATTGCTTGAATATGATTTCGACCATGTAGCCGACGCGGTTGGCGCTTAAATGGCGTAATCTGGAGGTCCAACAACCATTACGTGAAATCAGTCTTTCATCAAATTTTTCTTTGAGTAAATAAATTGTATTCCGCGCTGGGTGGCATGTGGTAACGTCCTATTGTAACCACATATCAGCAAGATTTATGCCAGCGATTGGGGTACAAAAATGTTAGAAATCATGTCTCTATACCGCTCACCGTTGACTGTAACATTCCACCCATCAAGGTTTTTTGAAGACGTATGAACCAATGATTCGCCGGCCCATAAAGCGCGCCAAACAATGATTTTCTCTAGATGTTATGGAATTTCGGCAAAGGCTTGTGATTATCTTTACTCCAAATCCGGCAATTCTGTTTATTAACGAACCTATTCAACCAAAAGTGAGCTTCATCGCTAAACAAAATTTTGTTTGGAAAATCATCATCAGTATCAATTTGTCCTTCAGCCCATTGGCCGAATTGGCGGCACGTGCAATTGTCGGATGGCTTCCTGCATAACTTGAGTTTTATAAGCACGTAAACTAATTGATGAAAACGACGTCGAATTGATTGATTTGGGTCTTCCTCAATGCTACGCTGTACAGCGTCTATCGCTTGTTCGGAACCCACTGTTTGACGTCTTTATGGATGCGTATTATTATTTATAGAATACGTGGTGCAAAAACGATCCATAGTTAACCAAATTACCCACTATAATGTACGATTATGACGACCGTAAAATGGAAGTAATGCACGATGAGTTTGGCGGACCGAACCATTTTGATAAAAAATTTCAACAGTTTGCTAGTTTCGCTCTGGCCTGAGTCTATTCATTATGAAATGGCAAATCAACCTAATGACAAAGCAAATGACAGCTGTTAAATGGGTTGTCAAACAAAACAGTATTGTCGAATTAAAGATTGAACCTCTAAAAACACTCTTTTGTCACAAACTGCGCCATTTTTATTGCATTACTGCATATTGTATCGACTACAAGTTCGAAATTCGCGTAGGTGCAGTGGTGAATTTCATTCTTCACACTGCCCAAATATAATGCTTGTTGTGTTAATATAATCGATGCAATTTCGCTCTGGTCTGGAGCCAGCTTCTCATTTGTTTGGCCACATTGTCCCTGCGATTTCACAGGTTAGCTGTTTTTGGTATATAACGATT
The DNA here is from genome assembly GCA_963691935.1 of Nephrotoma guestfalica. Lineage (NCBI taxonomy): Eukaryota > Metazoa > Arthropoda > Insecta > Diptera > Tipulidae > Nephrotoma > Nephrotoma guestfalica. The sequence goes on along the minus strand of OY829913.1, from coordinate 197,612,300 downwards.
ACCCTTACGATTAGGTCAAGCCTATCTTACATTATCGCGGTATTACCATCGGCAGGCAGTTCATACTTCTGTTAATGCTGTTTGTAGAGTTGTTGTATTCGTCGTTATTTCTCCTCTGAAATAATGCTGTCTGCAAAATATTCTTCCATATCTTTAATTGTGCTTCAACTGTTGATAAGATTTTACCAGATGCATTCCTTATTGGTAGGACATTGATAAATTTCCCACTTGCTCGTCGTACGCGTTGTTGTATTGACGCTTGTTTTGCCTGCTACCTTGAGAATGTTTTCAGTGAATTACCTACGGTCACTTCATTCCATTTTTTCTATTTTGTTGACTAATTTGCAACGTGAGATGCAGGTCTTCTTCAATTTTGTTGCAAATTATATCTGTGATTCACAGTTTGCGTTTGTATTCCTGGCACCCGAGAGTGTTGGTAACTGCTTCTTCATTGTTTGGTAGCTGAGCTTGAGCGCTTCACAGAATGTATTTCTTTGGTCGACATATTTTAAGTTGCCGGTGTTAAAGTTTCTTCTAATTTGAAGTGCTGCATTTTACAGGCTTAATTTTGAATTGTGTTATTACCAGTCGGTGATCACTGTAAATGTCTGTACTTCTTATTTTCTTGACATCTTATAATGGTGAGAAAAATTTATTGTTAATTATTCCTGGTATCTTGTTCTGCCATCAATTGGGATCTTAGAATCTGTGTTTGTATTGTGTATTTTTGAATAACCTTTTGCTAAGATTGTTTGGATTTTAACTGGGTTCGATTCCATTAATGCTTTTTTTGATATAGCTGTTCTTAATATATCATCGACTCCAGAAGTAATTTCTATAACTTGTTTTTCCATCTCAATTCCCTGAAGCCAAAAATTTCGAGTTTGTAATGCATCATTTATTTTTATAATTGTGATAGACTTAATGCTTCAGTTACATTTCTTTCTTTCTCGTGTACGATAGCCGATGGTCGATATTTGTGTTAGCCGGTTTGTATTATTTTTTCAAGTATTCCTTTCTGTAATAATTTTGTTTTGTTCAACGAATGATTGTTCAGCTCCCAGACCTACTGATTAAGGCATACTGGCATGCTGGGTAATTGGTCACCCAAATTTATATTAACCCAAGCAATGGTTGCTGATGGTGATGAAGTTTTTGTTGTCTTATCTGTCTCTGTCACTTGTCCCCCATTTCAAGCAATATAACTCCAGTTAAAAAGAACCAAGACAATAAACGCCGATTGATAATCAATTGGTAAATCTCTCAAACAAATGTAATTCTCAGCTAACCCGAACAAAATTGATATCGCTTACATCAAAAAGCCGCCATCTGTATTCTTTATTGTTCAAGAAAAGTTTAATCACTACTGTGACAGACCATTTTTGGTGAAACAACTAAACCAAAAATACTAAAACACTAAAATCAATCAGAAATCTCTTTTTTGCTAGAAAATAGGTATAGTAATCCTGACTATGTTGCTCAGGAAACGTACGTTAAAATGAGGAATGCAGTATTCGTTTCAAAAAACTTTATGATAGAATTTCATTGGCACATAGAATTTATTTCAAGCCATAGCCGAATTACCCCGTACAGAGTTATGATAATCGATTAAGTTCAAATAAGTACATTACATATCGACATTTTATTTGATTTCGTTAAAAATTTATTTGATTTCAACCGGAATGAAAATTACTAAAAAATCTTAAATATTCTTTCATTTTCCGGTTTCCTTTTGGAAGGATTACAACGACCCCAATATAGAATCAATTTTGCAAATCAGCAAACATATATTTACGTATTGGAAGTTTTTACGAATCGTTTGCGACTTGTTTCAATTGCATATGTATTAGTATTATTACCTGTATAAGACGAAACACAGAGTAAAACTTGAAAAAAGTCAAATGGTTGAATTAATCATTTAATAGAATAATTATAATGACCAACAACACTATAAGTAAAATGGTACCAAATAAATAAAAAAATTAACGAAATAGCAATAGACTAAAGTCGCCCAATTTCGCGAAAATACGCCACATGTTTATGCGGATCGTCAGGGTGTCCCATTTTGGTCCGGTCATTTTATCATACTTAAGACGAAAAAGTCCGAAAATGGAAATTCTGTGGAGCGAATCCTGGAGATTTTGCCACATAGCCACATACATAGTGCAATAGATTAAAGTCGCCCAATTATGTCTATGCGGATCGACAGGGTGTCCCATTTTGGTCCGTTCATTTTATCATACTTAAGACGAAAAAGTCCGAAAATGGAAATTCTGTGGAGCGAATCCTAGAGATTTTGCCACATAGCCACATACATAGTGCAATAGATTAAAATCGCCCAATTTCGTGAAGGTACGCCACATGTCTATGCGGATCGACAGGGTGTCCCATTTTGGTCCGTTCATTTTATCATACTTAAGACGAAAAAGTCCGAAAATGGAAATTCTGTGGAGCGAATCCTGGAGATTTTGCCACATAGCCACATACATAGTGCAATAGATTAAAGTCGTTCAATTGCGCGAAAATACGCCACACGTCAATGCGGATCGTCAGGGTGCCCCATTTTGGTCCAGTCATTTTATCATACTTAAGACGAAAAAGTCCGAAAATGGAAATTCTGTGGAGCGAATCCTGGAGATTTTGCCACATAGCCACATACATAGTGCAATAGACTAAAGTCGCCCAATTTCGCGAAAATACGCCACATGTTTATGCGGATCGTCAGGGTGTCCCATTTTGGTCCGGTCATTTTATCATACTTAAGACGAAAAAGTCCGAAAATGGAAATTCTGTGGAGCGAATCCTGGAGATTTTGCCACATAGCCACATACATAGTGCAATAGATTAAAGTCGCCCAATTTCGAGAAAGTACGCCGCATGTCTGTGCGGATCATCAGGATGCCCCATTTTGGTCCGTTCATTTTATCATACTTAAGACGAAAAAGTCCGAAAATGGAAATTCTGTGGAGCGAATCCTGGAGATTTTGCCACATAGCCACATACATAGTGCAATAGATTAAAGTCGCCCAATTATGTCTATGCGGATCGACAGGGTGTCCCATTTTGGTCCGTTCATTTTATCATACTTAAGACGAAAAAGTCCGAAAATGGAAATTCTGTGGAGCGAATCCTAGAGATTTTGCCACATAGCCACATACATAGTGCAATAGATTAAAATCGCCCAATTTCGTGAAGGTACGCCACATGTCTATGCGGATCGACAGGGTGTCCCATTTTGGTCCGTTCATTTTATCATACTTAAGACGAAAAAGTCCGAAAATGGAAATTCTGTGGAGCGAATCCTGGAGATTTTGCCACATAGCCACATACATAGTGCAATAGATTAAAGTCGTTCAATTGCGCGAAAATACGCCACACGTCAATGCGGATCGTCAGGGTGCCCCATTTTGGTCCAGTCATTTTATCATACTTAAGACGAAAAAGTCCGAAAATGGAAATTCTGTGGAGCGAATCCTGGAGATTTTGCCACATAGCCACATACATAGTGCAATAGATTAAAATCGCCCAATTTCGTGAAAGTACGCCACATGTCCATGCGGATCGACAGGGTGTCCCATTTTGGTCCGGTCATTTTATCATACTTAAGACGAAAAAGTCCGAAAATGGAAATTCTGTGGAGCGAATCCTGGAGATTTTGCCACATAGCCACATACATAGTGCAATAGATTAAAGTCGTTCAATTGCGCGAAAATACGCCACATGTCTATGCGGATCGTCATGGTGCCCCATTTTGGTCCGTTCATTTTATCATACTTAAGACGAAAAAGTCCGAAAATGGAAATTCTGTGGAGCGAATCCTGGAGATTTTGCCACATAGCCACATACATAGTGCAATATATTAAAATCGCCCAATTTCGTGAAAGTACGCCACATGTCTATGCGGATCGACAGGGTGTCCCATTTTGGTCCGTTCATTTTATCATACTTAAGACGAAAAAGTCCGAAAATGGAAATTCTGTGGAGCGAATCCTAGAGATTTTGCCACATAGCCACATACATAGTGCAATAGATTAAAATCGCCCAATTTCGTGAAGGTACGCCACATGTCTATGCGGATCGACAGGGTGTCCCATTTTGGTCCGTTCATTTTATCATACTTAAGACGAAAAAGTCCGAAAATGGAAATTCTGTGGAGCGAATCCTGGAGATTTTGCCACATAGCCACATACATAGTGCAATAGATTAAAGTCGTTCAATTGCGCGAAAATACGCCACACGTCAATGCGGATCGTCAGGGTGCCCCATTTTGGTCCAGTCATTTTATCATACTTAAGACGAAAAAGTCCGAAAATGGAAATTCTGTGGAGCGAATCCTGGAGATTTTGCCACATAGCCACATACATAGTGCAATAGATTAAAATCGCCCAATTTCGTGAAAGTACGCCACATGTCCATGCGGATCGACAGGGTGTCCCATTTTGGTCCGGTCATTTTATCATACTTAAGACGAAAAAGTCCGAAAATGGAAATTCTGTGGAGCGAATCCTGGAGATTTTGCCACATAGCCACATACATAGTGCAATAGATTAAAGTCGTTCAATTGCGCGAAAATACGCCACATGTCTATGCGGATCGTCATGGTGCCCCATTTTGGTCCGTTCATTTTATCATACTTAAGACGAAAAAGTCCGAAAATGGAAATTCTGTGGAGCGAATCCTGGAGATTTTGCCACATAGCCACATACATAGTGCAATATATTAAAATCGCCCAATTTCGTGAAAGTACGCCACATGTCTATGCGGATCGACAGGGTGTCCCATTTTGGTCCGGTCATTTTATCATACTTAAGACGTAAAAGTCCGAAAATGGAAATTCTGTGGAGCGAATCCTGGAGATTTTGCCACATAGCCACATACATAGTGCAATATATTAAAGCCGTTCAATTGCGCGAAAATACGCCACATGTCTATGCGGGTCATCAGGATGCCCCATTTTGGTCCGTTCATTTTATCATACTTAAGACGAAAAAGTCCGAAAATGGAAATTCTGTGGAGCGAATCCTGGAGATTTTGCCACATAGCCACATACATAGTGCAATAGATTAAAGTCGCCCAATTTCGTGAAAGTACGCCACATGTCTATGCGGATCGACAGGGTGTCCCATTTTGGTCCGGTCATTTTATCATACTTAAGACGAAAAGTCCGAAAACGGAAATTCTGTGGAGCGAATCCTGGAGATTTTGCCACATAGCCACATACATAGTGCAATAGATTAAAGTCGCCCAATTTTGTGAAAATACGCCACATGTCTATGCGGATCGACAGGGTGTCCCATTTTGGTCCGGTCATTTTATCATACTTAAGACGTAAAAGTCCGAAAATGGAAATTCTGTGGAGCGAATCCTGGAGATTTTGCCACATAGCCACATACATAGTGCAATTGAACGAATTTAATCTATTGCACTATGTATGTGGCTATGTGGCAAAATCTCCAGGATTCGCTTCACAGAATTTCCAATTTCGGACTTTTTCGTCTTAAGTATGATAAAATGAACGGACCAAAATGGGACACCCTGACGATCCGCATGGACATGTGGCGTACTTTTGCGAAATTGAACGGCTTTAGTCTATTGCACTATGTATGTGGCTATGTGGCAAAATCTCCAGGATTCGCTCCACAGAATTTCCATTTTCGGACTTTTTCGTCTTAAGTATGATAAAATTAACGGACCAAAATGGGGCACCATGACGATCCGCATAGACATGTGGCGTATTTTCGCGCAATTGAACGGCTTTAATCTATTGCACTATGTTTGTGGCTATGTGGCAAAATCTCCAGGATTCGCTCCACAGAATTTCCATTTTCGGACTTTTTCGTCTTAAGTATGATAAAATGAACGAGCCAAAATGGGACATCTTGACGACCCGCATGGACATGTGGCGTATTTTCGCGCAATTGAACGGCTTTAATCTATTGCGCTATGTATGTGGCTATGTGGCAAAATCTCCAGGATTCGCTCCACAGAATTTCCATTTTCGGACTTTTTCGTCTTAAGTATGATAAAATGAACGGGCCAAAATGGGACACCCTGACGATTCGCATGGACATGTGGCGTATGGCTATACAGCTTTAATCGATTGCGATTCGCATGTTACTACGAATACGTATTTGGAAATTTTCGTTTTAATTATAATTATTTGACCGTATTTTTGATTGGTTGTATTACTGTGGGTTTGAAAGTTTAATGTTCATATTTAATAATGACGACACTTAAAATCTTTAAAAGGTGCTTTTATATTTTTTAAATCTTTGATATGTCATTATGTTTATTTAATTTTTTTTATTTTTTTAATAAATTTTTTAACGGTCTTTTGAAATTAAATAAAATTTAAAATCAAAATCTTGTAGTTTCGTCTTATACAGGGTTAACTAACTAATACATATAAAGGAAAATGTGGCTTAGTAAAAACTTCTCATGATCCATCCGATTCGAGAAATTTTTACTAAAAATTTTACTAAACAGTTCGTAAAGAAATTAGTAAAATTTTCTCGGACATCAAATATTTCAGGATCGTGTGAACAGTTGTCAATTGTCAACTATTAGTAATATAATTTATTTTACAAACGAAAATGAAATTGTTTATGGTTGTACCAATTACGAATACATCGATTGAGCAAGATATTTCAATAAGACCCATATTATTATTTAAATTGGATTTTAACTTCCAAACTAATAGTATACCCCAATTGAAAAACTGAAAAATTGCAAGAAGGCATCTTCGTACAGAAAAACAATGGAAAAACCACAAATATACATTGTTTACGAATTGTCTACATACTCTACCAATTCTCGACATTATTATCTGAAAAATCAATTGTTTAATTTTAACTAAAATATTCTCACTGCCCATATTGCTCGACTTTAAAATTTAAAATCTTGAATCAAACTTTAATTGAAAATTCACCACAATTTATTTGATTAATTTAATTGATTTTTCATTCTGCTAATGGTTTCAACATTTTTATTTTATCAAATTGTAAACCGACACACAAAAGAACTAGAAAACTAAAGAGAAAATGACGAAGAAACTTATTTTTTTGTTACCTGTACCAGCTTTAAATCACACAGGAGAAAATCTTAACGAGATTAAAATCATATCAAAAAGTTGTATTTGTCTGATTGAGATAGATTTTTAAAAGGATTAAAATTTACGGATACTTAAATCTATTTATATTCTTCGTCTTGTTTTTTTATGCTAGCCAAAATCGTTTTACAATCATTTAGAAGTAAATTTTGTGTAATACTACGATACTACAAAAAAAAACGTCGGTCCATAAAAATATATACATAAAATAGATCGATTGCGTATAAGTGGGTGGAACAGGCATCCCTATTCCTATCACATAGTCGATTGGTTTTGAAACCAAATTTTCATCACTGAAAATAATATTAATCATGCATACTCAATTTAGCATTTTTCTACTTATTTGGATACATTAAGTACCTTTAATATTGAAATATATATATGGCGATGTAGTAAAATAGACTCGAACAATAACTAAATATTGATATATTTTTCCAATCCAATATAATTTATTACAATTTACATTATTTATCATATACACATATTTGAAAAAAAAATAATAATAATAAAATTTAGTACAATTTTTTTCATACATAATACAATTTTTTGTGTGCTTTTCTACGCTAGTATTAAATCAACACAGTTATTTAATCGTTCTGTGAATAATATCAACAATTTCCCAACGGAATTTATTCCCCAACCCCGAACGATATAAAATTGTTATATAAAATAATATTCCATTTGGAATTTTATTATATAGATTTGTAGTACTTGCTGTTGAATGAGTATATGAAAAAGCACACATCGTCTAGTATATAATATTATATTGATATAAAAGCTCAATCAACTCAGGAGGTTCGGTTTTTATTTTCAAGATAATTTAACATCCTCTGTGTTCTTTGTACTCGTACATGCCAATTCATTCATCACATGATTAGTTTACTTTAAATGTTACAAAGATTTTTTTACGATTTCGTTTTGATGTATGTCGCCAATGGGGTTTCTACATACCTCAACGACTGTGTCGATTTGTTAACGTATTATTGTGCAGACGAGAAGATAAAATTATGTTTGGTTTTTATTTCTTCGTTGTTTTAAAAGAATAAATTAGTAATAAATATTACGACGTATTATTTCACACATTATCATAACAGAATCAAAGTACCAAACCCTATCTTTATTACACGAACATATCCTCTACTTATACTCACCGTCGGCAGTAAAAGAATTTTTATTTTTATTATCCACAGAATTTTTATGGTAATGTCATTTCTCCCTTAGTATTTTCTAGAAAATAATTTTGGTACCCCAGAATTTCAAAATATATTTTATACTTCCATATCTATCAACAAATGTAAAATGTAATAAAAAGCCGAATGGAAATTAAATTTTTCAACAAAAATAAAAGTTTGGGAAAAGCTTATGTACACCAATATATGATTATCCTTTAAAAAAAATATAATATAAATTCGAGTATAAATAAAGACGTAATGGAAAATTTATTGCCCAATTGATTTTTAAGGGCAATATAAATTTTCCAGTTCAGAAATATAAATATCCAGTGTATTCCACAGTGAAATCCCATTCAAATTTATATTTATTTTCGTGTTGGGATTTTAAGAAGCATAATAATATTATTTCTTTTTTATGCTGCTTTATTAATTTGACAAGTTGCCCAATTTGACTGCTCTTTTTTATTTTTTTTTTATTTTGGCACTATAGCTAAATTTTTTTAATTTTTTAACATAATAATTTAATTTTAATTTCTTTTTATACACTTAGCACACGTCGGTCCCCTTTCACACTTCTACCTGATTTGTTCTAATAAATTCAACACATTCTTATATACGTTCATTCCCATTCGTAATAATTCAGTCAAACTACTTGCACTCAATAGAACATCGAACCCATGTTTGCTGTGGTTAAATGCAGAACATTTCAGAATCAAATGTTTGATGTCCTCCACAACCAAACAGCTTTCACATAATTCACAGGCAACCAAATTGTGTTTCTTCAAACATTCTTTCTAATTTCCATGATCCAATCTCACTCGTTTTATAGTTCGTAACATTGTAGTATCTCCTTTGAGCACCTTAAAGAACGGTTGCCTCAAAGGAGACCTAACCAACTCAAAGTACTTCTTACCTTTCACCTGACATTTTTCAACAAACTCTCTCTCCCATTTTCTCCACAGATTCATCTGAAACATGCAAAGTACGTCTTTGACATCCATGAATTCATACTCATTTACATCCTTAATCAAACAACCCCGTTTCGCAAGCATATCGGCTCTTTCATTACCTTCAATCTGTAGGTGTGAAGGTATCCATTGAAGGATGACCTCCTTCCCACAAGATTGAAGATACTTATACAGCATTCCCATATACACATTGCCATGAGTTCCCCCATCCTTACTAATTAGTTTCAACCCACTCCGGGAGTCAGAGAATAACACTATTCTCCTTCTCCCTTGTGTCATTGCCTACTTGATCCCCTGTCAATTCTTCATTCATTATACAGATACTGTCATAGGAATATAAATTCCGACACCTACTCGATCATCATTTACACTTGCATCTGTATACACTCCACATGTGCAACATAATTCATTCGCATTTTGCAAAATTCGCTCTTAACCAATAACTCATTCATCATTGCTTTTGTTGTGTCACCAAACTTCAACCGCACTATTAGAGTGCTCGGAGGGACTTTCAGATTTGCCGGACGAATCTGGGAGAATACGATAATGTTTTCCAAGATTACCAGTGATCTTGTTGTCTTTTTGTAAATAGTCCCTCTTCGCAATCTCTCTTTCATTTCATTCACCAATTTATTGTTCTGAGTTAGCATTCGCACAGTCTCTCGCACGGTGATCCATTCTGTCTTATAATCAAGAGGCGAATCACACAAGTCAGACCACAGAGTGTGTATTGGTGTTGAATTGATTGCTCCCAAGATCACTCTGGCACACGCATTCTTTACAAGCATCAACTTTTTAAACCCAACCTTGGACCCATCACCATATATACTCATTCCATATGCAATTTTAGTTGACACTAGCTCCTTTCGTAACATATCAGTCACACCCGAATGAGCCCCTTATTTCGGTTTGCTCACCCTTTTAATTACGTTCAATCTACTCTTACAATCATCGACCAATTTTTCCATGTGCACTTTGAAACTCATTCTTCTGTCAATCCAGATTCCCAAATACCTAGTCAATTTCACACACTCAATTCGCTCATTATAAACTCGCACATCAACCATCCGATTCGTTCTAAAAGATATACTACAACATTTACTCGAATTTACCCTTAAATTCAATTCACTCAAACATTCGGTTACCTGATTCACACATTCTTGAGCCCAACTCAAGGCCTCCTCGATGGTCCTCCCCTTGCTCAACAGGACAAAGTCATCTGCAAATTGTAAAATGATTTTGCTCGAGCAGTTACACCTATGTATCGAGCTCGTGTACAATTCAAGAGATTCGGTGCGACTTTACTGCCTTGGGCCCGCTCCTTCTAACCTATCCCCTCTACCACACAAAACTAACTTTCTCTAATTAATGAACTCATACACCCATTTGCAAATGTTCCATGGAAACCCTAAGTTTGGCTGCGATGACTTTAATGTGCTCGAAACGCTCGAAATGAAGAAGGGGAGGGCATTTATAAACGCCAAAGCGTTCTCTCTCCTCCTTCCCTCATTCGTCATCAATCATACTTACATGGTTATTTCCAAATAGTGTTAATTCTTTTGGAGTTAAATTAGAATGTCTCATTGCTAGCCATGCTTCATTTTTTTGATTGTCTCTATGTCCATTGCCGTATTACAAGTTGTTTGTTGATTTGATTGCGGTTGCTGTTGCAGTCTTTCTTGTTGTTGTTGTACTTGCTATACTTGTTGTTGTATAGTTTGTTCTTTTCTTGTAGTTCTTTTGGTTGTTGAGACTGTTGTTGGTTTTGTTGTTGTTGTACTTGATCTTTTTGCTGCTGTTGTTGTTGTGGTTGGTTTAATTTTGTCTGTTGTTGCCTTGAAGTTGAAATTGTTTTTTGGTATGATTGTGGTTTTTGTGTGTTCTAGTTGGTTTTCTTTGTTTTGCAGCTTTTAAGGTGTGTTTGGTGGGTTAAAGACGGTTTTTAGTGAATCTGCAGATGTTGTCTGGTAAGCTGGTGTGGTGTTTGCATATAATCGAAAATATTTAGCTTTTGCCTCGGGAAATGTTATTCTATCTACAGTTTTAGTTTTCACTATTTCCAGTTTATATCCTCGACATTCCATACTGTTTCTGGTGTAAGCCTCTTCATAATTTATGTATTTTAGTGTAGTACACGGCTGGTTGTGTGTTGTTGCTTCACTACATTTGTAGCACTTAGGATCGCTTGTGCAACTCTTTTTTGTACTTCAACGGATTTGGAATGTACAACCGAATACTTAGTTGTAGAAAGCCTGCCCTCACATGTTCCGATAATACTGGTGAATTAAGTCAGGATAATTGCTGCTGTGTCCGTTAACTTGTTTTCCACCCATTTCTTTATTTTATATTCCTTTATGGCGCCTTGGTCCTTTAGCCCTTCTTTGATTTCCTTCTCAGTTAATCTTTTTAGGTCAAATGATATCTTTGGAGCTGTTTAATATTGGGAGTTCCGTCACTTTTATGTTGGCCAAATTCCCTAGAGATGTGGCCTTCAGTAATGCATCCGTCGCTGCCTGATATTTTGTCAGAACCGGCAGTTCTCCAGCTCTCGAGCGTTGCTTTTTAGTTATCATATCCAGCCCTTTTGGTATTCCAAAAGGTTAAAAATTTGAAAGGTTTTGTTCCTCCTGCTCGTGCTTAACTATTAGATATTTTTCATTCACTCCATTGCAATCCATTATATCTGCACCAAATCCTAATCTCTTTGTTCGGATTTCTTCGATCTTTTTCCTTTTGCAGGGTTGGGTATTATTTCCCAACATCCTCAACGGTGCGAATCTATTTGGGCTTTCACACATCGCCCCTTTTTGGGGCCGAAGCCCTCCTCTTGCGCACAGCTGACTTTGCTTGATGTCTAAAATCACACCGCTTAAATAACAATAAAAAACAATAATAATTCACTTAAAACACTATCAATTTGCGTCTACCACCTTTTCTAATGCTATAAAATTGTTCTTACACCACTATAAAACTGTTTTAACTTAATGAAAACCCAAACCACTTAAATTAAACTATTTATCAAATGAAAAAGGATTTTTGCACCGAGCTGTCGAAATTTTTATGTGTACGAAGGTGTACATCCACAATGATAATGTTGACTGCTCTTAATAATACGTTATTGTCACGACGCAGTCTAAAATGATGAAAAATGGTGGTAAAAGATTTTATTTAAAAAATACATTGTCTCAAAAATGTCGGCTACAATCTGTAGGTATCTTTAAAATCGTGCTTAAATTGTTATTGAAAAAGAAATCCAATGTAAAAAATGGTGAAAAATACGTAAAATCACAAATTTGATAAATGTGACCGTTTATGTGAAGTTGTGGTTAAATTTTATATTTGTTATGTTTTGGGGCTCCGCCTTTCTAGCACCCCATCTAAAGGTTTTGCTAAAAATAATGGTTGAATTTGTTAGGTGATTGTTAGGTCAGGATTGATCAACACACTTTAGCATTTGGTCACCAATGGACTATTTTTTATTGCGAAAAAATAAATCAAAATTGAATTAATTCAATAAAATCAGGTTCGTCGCTTATTTGGGAATTTGATTTTACAAAACTAAAAACAAATCCAATTAGTATAGACCATTTAGATAAAAATATTTCAAAGAATTGTATCTAAAGCGGAAGACATAAAATCAATTCAATTTTTTAGTCCTTCATAACTTGACAACAATTAAATGTAAAACTTCATTTTGATTAATATAATCCTAGGACTATCCAAAATCATCGGAATTGCATCGCAATCGTTGCGGATTGGGGTCCAGTTCTTTTCGATTGGTCATCTCTGCGTAACGAGTTATTGCCAAAAATGTTTAAATCCTCATATATCCGCAAAATTGAAATTGTTCGGTACTGGAAAGTTGACCAATACTAATAATTTTATAAATCCAACGATGGGAATCAAATGGTCAATTGCCATTATGATTGGTCACTAGTTCTTTCCGTTGGTCATCCTTACGTTACGAATTATTGAAAACACATCTTCCCTCACAATTTGATATTTTCAAGTGTGGAGAGCAAATCAATACTAATTATTTTTAAATACAGTGATCAAAATCGGTTGGTCGATTACGAAATAGTTTATTGCAAGTATTCATTAAAAACTCATTATTTCCGCATGAATCGAAGTGTTCGGGGCTGGACCAACTAATAATTTTATAAATCCACCGATCGAAATCGTTTGGTCTACTGTTGATTTCCTTTGGCCGTCCCAACGAATCGATTTATTTCGAAAATTGATTAACAACTCATCTTTTCGCACAGTCCAAAGTGTTTCAAGCTAGAAAAATAACCAATACGTACAATTCTATAAATCCAATGATCGGAATCGTTTGCTTGACTGTCGGTTAGGATTGGTAACTAGTTGTCTTCGAATAGTCATCTCTACTTAAAGATTTATTGTTTTGTTAATACTCATAATTTTGTTAATATTCATAATACTCATAATTTCTGCGCTATTCGAAGTGTTTGGAGCTGGAAACTTGACACATACTAAAAGTTTTATAAATCCAACGATAGAATTCGGTTGGTCGATTGTCATTGAGGATTTGTCACTAGATGTTTTGTCTGATCATCCCAAAGGAACGATTAATTGCAAAAACTTGGTAAAAACTCCTCTTCCCTCACAATTTGAAATTTTCAAGTCTTGAGGATTTGTTACTAGTTATTTTCGTTTGAAACGGCGTTTCGAAGTGACTTATTGCAAGAATTCGTTAAAAAGTCATTATTTCAGTATTGTTTGGGGCTGGAAATTTTACTAATACTAATAATTTTATAAATCCAGTGATTGGACTGTCACTGAGGATTGGTCACTAGTTGATTTGGTCATCTATATGTAATGCTTTATTGTGAAAATTCGGTAAACACTATTATGTTTTGCACAATTCGAATAGTTCGGTTCTGGAAAGTTGATACTAAAAATTTTATAAGTCGAACGACCACAATTTTTATATTTTCGTTTTGTTCTGGTAGAGTGTTTAAATAATCTTGCCAATTTAGGATTAAACTTCGTGTTAAAACTGGAACTATATGCTTATTTATTAGTTGTTTGTGGTCAAATCTTTCCATATGACCTGATGTTCGTTTCCTGTTTTTTTCTTCAAATTATTGGATCCAGGTTCTGCTACAAGAAAGGCTACAGCTACGGATTGTATTTTTCCTATCTGATAAGTACAAAGTACAGTCAGCAGGAATATTACATGTGTTCTATTGCCGTGCAGCAATAATTGTAATTTTGTGGTTTGAATATGTTGATGTACTCTGATTGAAAAAATTACGTAAACACACAAGACTAAAAGCCTCAAAGAGAATTTAATCAAATTTAAAACTCTAAATTGTGTGTTCACATGCCAACCAATTTAACAACATTTACGGTTAGATTTGCTGGTTTCTCAAAATTAAACTTCCTGTAGTATTGTGGTTTTCCAAAATAAAACGATTCCGCTGCAAATAAGAATGTGACATTGTTACGGAACAGATTTGTTGGCTGGTTCTAATTCCGTAGAATACAGTATAGTTTGGGGCACATTTGATTTCATTTGTTGTATCGATATTGCAGTATTGAAAACACGCACCAATCTCTATTCAGTAATTATATATTATAAACTTCTAGATCTACTTAATAACATTATTTTAAATTGTCGGCCATATTTATTTTGACTGTCTGATGTCTGACCAACGATGTCTGACAAAAACAAAATTTATACTCTAATACAAATATAATGCGATATCAATCTCAATTTGAATTAATTCAAATCTCAATTCAGTAATTATGTTTTATAGACTGCTAGTCCTCTTGAAATACATTATTTCAAATTTTCGGCCATGTTTATTTTGACAACAACAACGATGTTTGACAAAAACAAAATTTATACTCTGATTCAGATTTAATTCAATAACAATCTCAATTTGGATTAATTTAAATCTCAATTCAGAAATGATGTATTATCTACCAGTCCTCCTTTAGTAAATTATTTTAAATTGTCGGCCATGTATATTTTGACAACAACAACGATGTTTGACAAAAACAAAATTTATACTCTGATTCAAATTTAATTCAATATCAATCTCAATTTGAATTTATTCAAATCTCAATTCAGTAATTATGTATTATAGACAACTAGTCCTCCTGAAGTACATTATTTTAAATTTTCGGCCATGTTTATTTTGACAACAACAACGATGTTTGACTAAAACAAAATTTATACTCTGATCAAACATAATTCAATATCAATCTCAATTTGAATTAATTCAAATCTCAATTCAGTAATTATGTATTATAGACATCTAGTCCTCCTGAAGTACATTATTTTAAATTTTCAGCCATGTTTTTTTTGACAACAACAACGATGTTTAACAAAAACAATATTTATACTCTGATACAAATATAATGCAATATTAATTTCAATTTGAATTAATTCAAATCTTAATTCAGAAATTATGCACTATCTACCAGTCTTCCTTTAGTAAATTATTTAAAATTTTCGGCCATGTTTATTTTGACAACAACAACGATGTTTAACAAAATCAAAATTTATACTCTGATTCAAATTTAATTCAATATCAATCTCAATTTGAATTAATTCAAATCTCAATTCAGTAATTATGAATTATCTACCAGTCCTTCTTTGGTAAATTATTTAAAATTTTCGGCCATGTTTATTTTGACAACAACAACGATGTTTGACTAAAACGAAATTTATACTCTGATACAAATTTAATTCAATCTCAATCTCAATTTGAATTAATTCAAATCTCAATTCAGTAATTATGTATTATAGACTTCTAGTCCTCCTGAAGTACATTATTTAAAATTTTCGGCCATGTTTTATTTTGACAACAACAACGATGTTTGACTAAAACAAAATTTATACTCTGATTCAAATTTAATTCATTAACAATCTCAATTTGAATTAATTTAAATCTCAATTCAGAAATTATGTATTATAGACTTCTAGTCCTCCTGAAGTACATTATTTAAAATTTTCGGTCATGTTAATTTTGACAACAACAACGATCTTTGGCAAAAACAAAATGTATTCTCTGATTTAAAAATAATTCCATATACACTTCGATTTGAATTAATTCAAATCTCAATTCAATAATCGCATATTATCGAGTTCAAGTCCTCTTTAATAACATTATTTTAAATTGTCGGCCATGTCTATTTTGACAACAACAACAATGTTTGACAAAAACAAAACTTATACTATGATTCAAATATAATTCAATATCAACCTCAATTTGAATTAATTCAAATCTCAATTCAGTAATTACGTATTATAGACTTCTAGTCCTCCTTTAGTAAATTATTTTAAGTTGTCGGCCATGTTTATTTTGACAACAACAACAACTTTTGACAAAAACAAAGTGTGATCTGATTTAAAAATAATTCAATATAGACTTCGATTTGAATTAATTTAAATTTGAATTCAGTAGTTACATATTTCAGACTTCTAGTTCTTCTCATTATTTTCCTACGTACTCGTTAAGTACTTTATGCGTTATTATCGACTATGTTGTAACAATGACAATTTTTTTCCAAAGGTTGTGTAACTTTTTGAACATGTCTAGATATAGGAGCAAGTGATGTCATTCGACAACAAGCTAAGCTTAGTCAGCTCATTAGTGTAAGACTTAAACTTTTTTTAAGGAATAGTCAGGCTCATTCCATATCTGAGAAGTTTTAGATACCATTGATTTTAGTTATTTTATAAATTTTGTTCAAGAAAGTCGAAACTAAGAAAAAACTTTAGTTCACGGTTATAGGAATTAGTTCTCAGCAGTTTAAATAGCAATGTAAATAAATTATTAATCTCGAATATTCACCATTAAATGTGGTTAGCAACCGCATGTTAAATAACCATCAAAATTTTCCCTAGAGTGCAAAAAGTAAAATCGAAAATAAATCTAACCAACATAAAATAACATAGCGCTCACATGTTTGGAATTGATTGAGAGATCAAGCACTACAAAGCTAAAACTATTCAAACAAAAATCTAAATACATATCGCGTGTCCATTACCACTATTTAGAAAAAAAATTACTAGTATACGTACTGTGTATACATTCAACGTGTACAGAAACATTTGTAATTATATTATGCAAACTTTAATTAAAACCATCGAAAAAAAAACTTGAAACAAATTTTATTTCTCGCAAAATAATAACGCAAATGAAAAGTTAGAATTATGAACTATTTTAGTAAATAACAATAAATAAAGCAAAATAAAACCTCTTATCTAGATGAAATATCGCGAATGGTTGATTCATATCGCCCGCCGCGGCACATGAAATCGCTTTCACGTGACAAATAATTATAATCAATCCCATTTGTGTATTAAATACCATAATGTTTTAGTTCGTTTTGAGGTTTTCATAATAATTTAATATTTTATGTAATAATAATAAAATAATAGTGTATTAAATAACATATGGTGGTATAAAAGGTGACGGCATTTTAATGTCAATGCCGCGATGACAAACCCAGCAAATTACTATGGTGAAATATCTGTTAATTCATAATTATAAATCGATTAAGAAACAAACCTCTAGATCATTGACCAAGCCTTATCATACACAAAGATTTGTGAATCGATTTAATTTTTGATTGGTGCTGACGATTCGATCGATTTAATTTTTGAAATATGTGAAGCGGTTTTCACTATACGATTACTCATTAAAAACTTTACAAAACCAGTCACAATTATAATAGAACTAATAGATATCGTTTTTATGGTCTAGATAAAAACACAGAAACAAAAATGTGTTTTGAGGCGAAAAAACAAACCGGCAACAATCGATTTTAGAAGGAACAACCAACACAGATTCATCCATTGAGCGCCGCTGCCTATATGGCATTTGACCATGTTTTAACTTTTATAAGAATCTTTAATTTTCAAAAATTTTTCCTTTTTGGTAAACAATTCTTAACGACTTTAGTAACATACCTCTGCCGTTTCTATAGATGTTTGCTAATGCATAATATTTATTTTAAAGTTCCTCACACAAGACTCTGTAGATGATTAAACTGTTATTAGGCATTATTTGTTTCCTAATTGAATGATCTCATTTTTGACCAATTAGAGTTAGTTCAATTAGCTTTCCAAAAATATGCAACGGATCATCATTGCATTTATCATAACAACCAATAATATGGAGGTCATATTTATGTGAAAAAATTAAATTATAAAAGCCTTGTAATACTCAAAGCCTAGTTATTGAAATGTTTATTATTCACATAATTGGTTGTAAAAATCCTAATTTTTATTAAACGTGGATTTAAAATCCTTGGTTCGAATCAACAAAAATCTTAAATTTTTGAAATAATTTGGTTTTTGTTGGTGTTAAATTATTCCTTTTACAATGTAAATGTAACTAAAATAATCTTGAAAAATCTTGACCTCAAGATTTTTGTAGATTCGATTCATCATTCGCTATATCAGCGAAGTGTGTCTGTCTTTCCATTGGTCAGTGTCTTCTTTACCAACCAGACGAATTAACTGATTAGAATGAAATTTCTTATTTAAGCTTGAAGTTGACCGTTTTTCGACCGAAAGTGTCAATTACAATAGGAGCTTTCTAAATTTTAACATGTATTTTCAAAAGCATATCAGTTACGAGGAAAACTGTTATAAACTAGAAGATTCTTATTAATTTTGCAACAATACCGGTCCAGATCTTTTTCCAAAATATGTAGTATCAGAAATAACTCATACGGATTGCCTGATCGAGATTAAACTTCATATTGAAGCTTTTGTATAAATTTGGTGATCCCAGCGATTTTTGACAGAAATAGGTCCACCGGAAATGGCAGTTATCAAACGAGTTTTTTCGCATTTCATTCTTGATAATAAAGTTGTTGCCAAAAATTGTAAAATCCCAAAGAATGTTGACCGAAACAAGTCTGTGCACCAGAACTGGCAGCTTCTGATGGAGCATTTTAAATGTTTGTTATGAAGATTAATTTTTGAACATGGGTTGACCTTGTTGTTTTTCTGAAATTTGGGCAAGAATAATGAACTTTGGTTAAACCAGCAAATTTTTATCACAAATCCGGTGGATTATTATTCCTTAGCCTATGTAAAGGTTAGTTTTTTCCTGTGATAAGAAAAAAGGTGTGAACACGCACTATTTATAATGCCCAATCGATATTTTGAGATCAGAAATAACTTGGGCTAGCCTAAGAGTTATGTTATATACCGAATCTTGTACTCGTATGTGGTTTTGAGCAGAATTAGTATATTACGATGGATTAATGACTATTCATCGCAATATTTTACCATTTATCCTTATGAATTCAGTCACTAAGTTGTATTAGGTTATCATTGCATTAGGAATTATTCCATCAAAAGTATTTATGTTTGAACCGAAAAGATCAATGATTGCATGGTGAGGAACTTTAATACCTCCCGCCAGTTTTTCGTTTAGGATAGGATTTCGTATATATTGAGGATAATTCAAATTTTTTGAATCTGTATCTGTACATATTCTAAGTGTGAAAACAGAGAGTTTTTTAGTTTAAAAAATTAACATCGGACCTGACCTTGGTGTCGGTTTTGGTGGTCGTCGTGGTGGATAATTTCGATATTCTGACTGTTGTGCTTGAGCAAACAAGGAACTACCGAAAACTCATTCCTTCATTTTCTGACCGTTTATTTACATTATTAAAATTACAATTTGTTTGTCAAGCATACATTGGACTATTCCCCTTAATTGACCTGACATTGCAATATTGATCAATCCCTCAAAATTATTGTTATAAAAAGTACCAAATTCTCAGGTAAATTTTCAAAATTTAGGTAAATTTGTCTTAAGATCACCTTGCACGAAGCTTCAAGGCTTACCCTTTAGGGCTCACCATAAATTTACATTTTTCAATCTAGGTATACGGAATACCTTACGTTTCAGTCATTAATTAAGCATCGCTGAATAAATAATTTCAACATATGTTAAAATATTAGAAGGTAAACATATACTTTAATTGTTTATTTAGATTCAAAACTTCTCGAAATGCTCTCTTGGTAACCCTGAATGAATGAGGTGGTGCATTGGAGACGAATATCGGAAATTATATTTATAGTCACGTACACTACACGTCACAGCGAGTCATTGACGCCCTAAAACTTATACCAAATCAGCATCTTTTCTCCATGTTAGGAGCGGCTGAAGCAAGCGTCTGTCTTGTTTCACGAGGCTCGCTGCGTAGAAATGTATTCAAAGTATACCCACTCACATAGCAGGCGGGTTGAGCGGCAGGCTAAATTTTAGATTTTTCGTTTTACATAGTAAGTGTGGTTTATTCGAGATCTATGTTCATTTGTCGTAAAGTCTTGTGTTCGCCGCAACAATTACCCGTTCCACTTGTCCGTATTGAACAATTTTATTGCCAATTGATTTTTGATTATATTTGTTAATATTTTAATTGCTTATACAAAAAATCTTATTCAACACATGCATTTTTTTGTATCCACAATTACTTGTAGAATTCTTGATTTTGGTCGAATTTTTGTGAAACATTTTTTGTTATTAACATCGTGATTTTCGCTTAAGTTTTCGGCAGATGGTGTGAACCAATTTTGTTGCAGATTTAATTTATAGAATATTTTTCTTTTCATCGTTTTTTTCCAGCTACAGTTTTTAAAATATTTGAAAATAACGAAAAAGCTATCATGAAAGATGGTTATTTCGGTGGATCAATTTCTACCAAATTTTACTAGACGAAGTTTCATCCAATTAATCTAACTGTAAGTTCATCATGCCTAATTAAAACCATAATCGTTATAAATTGGCATATCTGGGAGCCGGCCGAAATTTTGGTTTACAAATGGCTTGTAATATCCAAAGCCTGGTTATCAAAATGCCCAGTTTTAAAGTAATTGGTTTGCCAATCCTGGATTCGAAACAACAAAAATCTTACATTTTTTAAAAAGCCTGGTTTTTATAGTTGTCATTACATTTTTACAAAGTGGTCAAGAATTTTTGCAGGTTACAGAATTTATTCATTCGCTATATCGTCAAAGTTTGTAAATATAAATTTTCGAGATAGTGTCGTCCCTACCATTTAGACTGATTGACTGATTATAAACCATCTTAATAAAACATTTTTCATAAATCAGGAGGTCCCAGTTAAAAATGGCGATAATTGGGAAACCGGAAGAGGCAGCCTCCATAGGAGATTTTTCGTGTTTTGACTTTTTAGAAAGTATTTTAAAAAATTAGGATTTGAAAAAAACTTTTTGATGATACAGATTTTAAATCGATTTTGCTGATCTAATTTTTTTCATTTTATTATTTAAACTTTGAAATTCGTCCTGAGGCCAAAGCACTCCAACTCTCGCAGTTTGCTTTTCACGTCCTTACCTTACGCAGTCACCTGTCAAATCGAGGACTTACGGTTCTAGGTACGATTTTATCACCATCTGCACATTGCATAGCTCCATGTCAGCGTATACTGGCATAGTTGTGTTACATTTCATCACAGATCGTAATCTGCTGATGAAAATTCCCTTTTAGATCGTGATCCGAACCCGGTACCTACTGATCCAAACGCCAAAACTTTAACCACCGTGCCGTTTGGTCGGTTGAATTCTAGGCGAAAATGGATTTTTTTTCGTTTTTTTTAATATATTCCAAAGTAAAACCAATAAATCGAATACGAACAAATTAGTTCTATTTTTTATTTGCAACAAAACCAGTCCAGATCGTTTTCTAAAAATATAAGAGAAAATTATAAATTTTGGTAGGCACCGTTTTTATTGACAGCCTAATCGATTTAAGCAAATATTTAGAAAAAATAATATTTACGAGAAATCTAGTAAGAACGAAAATTAGTTAATTTAAATTTTAAAGAAACATAGTTCGTTCCTGTAAAACTATTAAAGTCAAAAGAATTAAAATAGGTGAAAATCACCTTTTTGAAATTCAATAAATTTACGATACAAACTGTTTTTTATCAAAATTCGGCTAGAAAGATTTAGCTAGAGAGATTTGTTTGGAAACATTTTGTTTTTGTTATTTTTCCATTTTCTAGAAAAACCGATAATTACGAGTGGGGATTTTGAGACTAGAAAACAAACCTACATATCCCACAAAGCATGACTCATTGATGTGAGCTTTCGACTATCTGGAAGATACTTAAATTTTTTTTTCAGCATAGATAAACGAAGCGATATAAAAATATGGAAGTCGATATGAATTTCTTATAAATTTGACAAACGAGCTTCAAAAGAATTAATCTCTGAGAATCGTAAAACTATTTGTTCACTTTTAGTCACCGTAGTACGGGTATTCATGACAGTGCGTACGCCATTTACGTATATTCATGGTTAAAGAAAATCGGATGATTGCAGGTCCATTTTTCCTCCATTTAAATGGTTTCTGTTAAGAAAAAAGCGCGAAGAACTAATTACAACAAGAATAAATATAATTCAGTGATTTCCCTCAAAACCAAGGACTATTATTTCACAAAACAAACAAACAACAGCAATATTTTTACTTCGTGCATGTAACATTGCAACATACATTTAAAGTTTTTTGGTAAATACCGTTTAACTATTTTTCAAATTTTATTGTATTTTAGCACAAGTTGCACTTTACTTGAGGATTTAAATAACCTAGAGGCTTTTGAACATCTAGTTTTTAGTACCAGGCCTTTGAAAATAAGGCTTTAATAAAATAACATTATGTTGTAGATTCGACGTAACTTCCTACACACATCGTTTTATTACAAACTTAAAAGTTTTTTTTAAAATTACTCACCATCTGCTTTTTTTTCAAATCCGAAAATCTGGTCAATCGTGATAATGGCTTTTAAAGGAGCTCACTATACGGGTATAACAGAAATTCACCTCCTGGTTAAATTACTTTCGCCAAATTACTTTCCAGCTGTGAATATATTGTAAATAATATACTGATCCTATTGATTAGGGGGGCATTGTGCCCTGGTATGACATTTGGTAACTAACAGCCTATTTGCTAACTATAAAAGACCAACAAATATTCAAAAATATTTAAAAGGATCGTTAATACTGGCAAAATTTTAAAGATTTTCGCCGATTTCATCTAATTCCAAAACTGGCAGTTGTTAATTGATTTCTCTTCAATCATGGTAAAGAGTGTACCATCTGTTGATTTTTTTATTCAGCTAAAAAACTGTTTATCGAGCTGTGACAACCCGATTTCTTTTTACAAATGCAAAGCAAACGCTATGTCATTTTTAGTCAGGTGTTCGTGTACAACACAAAACCGCATTCTAGTTATGCAAACTTAATACGAATTAGAGCGTTCTATTAAAAAACATTTAGAAAATTATCTGTTGAATTACGTGATGGTCAACGTCTTATTTGCTACATGGTGGTCCAGATTTGAAACTAGGATGGGTAGGAAATTGGGTGGGCAGTTACTTGAAACGATTTATTTCGAAATTATGAGTCTATGTGTCTTAAACAAAGCTTTTGTACTGAAAGAAATGAAAAATCATTTTTTTAGATAATTATAGAATAAAAGTGTGGCATCGTCACAAAACTCTGCAATTTGCAATCAATGCAGTAAAGTAGAGAAAGAGATGGTTTCCAGAATTAAAGGATAATATATTATTTTTTATAAGGTCGAAATGTTACAGTTTAGAAGACTAATAAACCCTTTATAAAGAATTAAATGCATCAAGGTGGTTATGTAAAATAGTACATTTATGAATTTCAACTTTATTTTTTCTTCTATCCAAAACAATCAGGTAAAACTAGGTTTACAATATTTCACTGATTAACTTGTTTTTTGAACTTTTAAAGAAATCCGTCCTCGCACGATAAGATAAATAACTAATTAAATGTCCTTACTGTATTGTTCAGGTCATTTCACTATAGAGTTTGAAAAAGTTATATTTTTTTTAACACAGTTGAAGTTTAAAAATTAAAAAAAATTTATGGAAACTGGGTTCTTCGCTATTGCACTCCATTTAGTATTATTATTAAAGTTGACTGGAACCGGAGAAAGTTCTGCACTCAATTTCAAACTGGCCTCATGGTGAAACCTAGGAATCTTTTTCAATTTCAAACTGGCCTCATGTTGCAAACCGAGGAATCTTTCTCAATTCAAAATGGCAGGAAAAACAACTGACCTAAGAAACCTAGATCGGGCTGCTACAAAAGGTGCTGAAGAACTGCAAACAACTTAAATGCGGCCATCGTCCTCTTCAAGACAGTCGTCAAACAAGGAATCTAGAACAAGCTATATGTTGTTCTTAAAAATTAAATTCAAGTTGTGCATTCGAGCCGAAACCTACATGACCTTACACTAATGTTGAGACAAAGAAGTCCAATAAAAAAATTCCAGTCATTGACCAATCTTGAAGTGGTCTGTTATAAATGCACAAAAAGTAATATTAAGATGATACAATGGATAGTATATTAAATATGTCTAGTAACTACCAATATTGTTTAGTTCAAGTATGGATACTGAAGCTCCAGAATCAATAAGACACTCGGTTTTGGTTTGGTATGCCTCGCCTATTGCAATTCTAATTGTATTTTGAGAAAATTTGTTTTTTGAAATTAGGCTTATTTTATGCTCTGTTTCTTTGCTTTTGATATTTTTTGGTGTCTCATGAATGCTTTTTTGTTATTTTACCGACTGGTGGCCAGTGTTCTTCTTGCTTGCTTGATTGTTCGTAAAAGTTGTTTGTTTTGTAAACGTCTCCGTGTAATGCGAGAGCGGCTTGGCCCGTTGTTTCGGATTGTTGAGTTGCTCAACTCGTTTTGTGTGATTGTTGAGTGGCTGAACTCTCTGTATTTGTTTGTTGAGCGGCTGGGCTTTTTGTATTTGTTTGTTGTGCGGCTGGGCTCTTTGTATTTGTTTGTTGAGCGGCTGGGCTCTTTGTGTTTGTTTATTGAGCGGCTATGGGCTCTTTGCATTTGTTTTCTGAGCGGCTGGGCTCTTTGTGTTTGTTTGTTGAGCGGCTGGGCTCTTTGTTTATCATTACACATTTTAAAACTAGTAAGTTCGATATTTCCAAGAATTTTCCGTTCATGTATAATATGTAATTGGTTCTATTTTGGTTGTTTAGTGCTGCTAAAGACTCTTTGTTGATTTCTTCGATTCTTTGATTTCTTTGTTGGATTTCTTTTATCTCCGTGGTCAATATTTCTGTTGGTTTTCTTAGTGTGTCGAATTTGGATTTCATTACTGCTCTTTGTTCCTTTACTACATTAATCATTAATCATTATTACGCTTCATTCTCGTGCAGGTTTTGTAGGCCGTTGTATATTTTCTTCGAATCATCCTCAATCATTGTCCCGAATAGATGTTTTGATATTGCTCCGATTGTGCTCGACAATATTGCTCGTTTTGTGCTTCATGATGCATGTGTTATTACGGTGTTGTGATCCTCTATGTCTTTAATGTATGCCATGATTTAAGAAGTGTGTGCCGGCGTTGTCTGTTTCTATTTCCAGTAGTTGTGTGCAGAGTTGATTAAGTTGCGTTCTGCCTGTTTTTAGGTATTCTATGGTTGTTGTTATGTTTGGTGGTCTGATCAAAGTGATAATTGTTTGTGTCGTTGCGTAAAACGTTGCGTCGTACATTTTTTCGAATAGTACCTCTGAATTGTTTAGTTTGGTTATGATAAATTCCTCGTTCTGTAAGCCGTAACTTGGATATTTTATAAGTAGTTGGTACGAGCGATAAAGAAATTTTTTGTCTCGTTGATTTCAAGACTGAAATATCAGAAACATTGTTGAAGTATCAGAAACATTTATTATGTACGTGTGAGGAGACTATCCAAAGACACAAACGAATGCGTCAATTTCAAACGAAAAAAAGGCGAGGCTGCACAGTTACCCCCAAAAGAGTTAGGTTGGATAATATAGGTCATATTCCATATTGGACAGAAAAACCCGCAAGCTTGCTCCTGGGATGCAACAAATTAGGTTTTATTAGCTGCTTGAAATGCAACGTCCATTTGTGTTTAACCTTCACCTTGTCTGTATATACCCGAGTAAATATCGTGATTTTCGCATTCGAATTTCTCCGCGACTTAACCAATTACAGATCAGTTCCAACTCACTGACACAATTTACATGAAATTTATGAAAAATCAGTTATTCCGAAAAATTACGCACATTTAAGTAAATTTTTTTTTAAATGTTTTACATTATTTGGACCATCATCACAGTATACTATATACCTGGGTATATAATTTATTGCTCAAATATTTTGTATAATGTTCTCATACATTATGCCCAATTTAATTGTTATCTGTAATTTCAAACATACTCACAACTTTAGTAAGAAATTAAATTGCTATTTGCAAATTGAATTCCTTACTAAAGTTGTGAGTATGTTTGAAATTTGAAATGATTAGAGGCAGTGGCAAATGAGTTTAAGCACTGGACACGAACTTTTCTTGTCGGTCTCCTTCATTTTTCGTCCTTATAGCACATATGTACGACACTGCTAGTTGCAAAATAATCCATAGTCCGTGGATTATGAGGTCGTTTCTTTATAATAGGCACACAAAAGTGTTCCAAAAGCTTTTACATTGTACTTGCCAGATGGATTATTTTCTGTGAATATTATGTAAGCTGCGAGCCCCGCAATGTCAATAATATTAAAAAACATTGCCAGCGGCCAGCGGTTGGTTTTTCTCTTTAAGGTATGCACCTTTAGTTGAATTGTAATATAAAATAATGCCTGGTTTACATTTTGGACAGGAAACGCTGTATCATTATGGCGTAGAAAATAACCAAACAGACTTATTGATTTTTGAAACGTAAGAACATAAAACAGTTTTTTCTCAAAACCCAAATTTTGACGAAAAAATCTCTCCAGATTTTGATGCTTTGAATTCAGAAGGGATGCAGGCATTGTTTTTTTTCATAGTACCAACTATAGAAAGGTTTCATCCAAGTAAGTCTTTGGCTAGAGGAAGAGACGTTAAAAAATTGTTAACGGTTACATTCCTTCCAGTATTTTTGTATGGGGTGACTAAATCTTTAACGCCTGGCTCATCCTGATTTTTTTCTCTCGTGCTTCGTGTTTTACCGGCATATATTTGTCCATTCAAGAGGTAAGCTGTATCAGAATCGCAAGGCCGCCAAATTTTAATACCATATTCTGCTGGTTTCGAAGGTATATATTGCTTGAATTTCGTTCGTCCTCTAAAAGGGAACAGCTGCTCATCAATTGTTATACTTTTATTTGGCCTGTAATTACTTTTTAGGTTTGCATTCGGCATTTCGAAAATTTCCGTCGTATATGCTGCCTTATCGGTTTCTAGTCTAGATTGTCGAGTGGCATCGAAATCAACCTGAATAAAGCGATTTAAATATTGGCCTGCTCGATACAGGGGGTAAGTTCGAAATTTTTTATTCGAATTTGCCGCATTCCATTTGCTAAATTCTTTTTCTGCCTTCTTATTTGTATGTCTACAAATTATGGTTTGCATCGACTTGTGAAACAAAGCACAAAATGTGTCCACATCGCTCAACATTTTGGTGTTAGGATTGGGTCCAATAAAAGATGATTCGCGTATTAGGCTATGTGCCATTAACCGCTGTAAGTTTGGCGAAGATATCCTCCATTTAGTCCCATCTTTTCCGATGTAGGTTAGGTTTCAGTGGTTGCTTACTGCACACTTAGGCCAATTTTTAGGCCCATTGTGATACCACTCATTCACTCCACATCATTAACCCACCTACTTCACCTACTCACACAACTACAGTACACCACCTGCACATTGCAAGCTCCATGTCAACCTGTACATTGACATGGAAAGTGGGTGGGCGCGTGACACGGAATTCTGCACTCCATCAGAGGGTCTTAGTTGTATTTATTAGCATCACCGATCGTAATCGATGATGTAAATTCGATTTGCATCTAGCCTCTGATGGGATTCGAACCCAGCACCTCCCGGTCCAAGTGCCGAAGCTTTAACCACTGCACCACTTGTCCGGTAAGGATTTCGATGTAAAAAACCTGCAAATCCGGATTTGATTCGTGATTGGCTCTCTCTTCGTCAACAATATCCACACTCAAATTGTCATTATCTTCTGTTTCAGAGTCGGAGCTCTCGTTTAGTTTCGCCATTACATGTTCCTCTTCTGCATCCGATTCATCAACATCATTTGAAGGAAAAAATCCGGGTCGATATCCTCATCGTCTTCAAAACCATGATCTTCAGTGTCTGAAGCTAAATTCTCCACTACATTTCGCAAATATTCTTGCCGTTCTTCATACGAGAGTCTAATCAATAATGAATACGTTTTACATACAGTCTGGGTCACATTTTAGAATATAGTACATAAATTTTAAGTATATTTAGTTACCGTGCCAGTTGAGCACTCGAGAACTTATACTTAAAAACACGTTAAGTCAAAAAAAAATTAATTACTTTATTACTCGTCAAAATTTAAACACAAACTGAATTTTCTATTGAAAAAATATTAATTACGGCATCATAAATGCACAAAATCCAAATAGAACACAAACACCTGTGAGTAAAAAGTCCCGTTAGAAATATGCATAGACCGAGTTACTGCTCTAGTTGTTACTCAACAAGAAAAATATTAAATATTTGCTCGTTTTAAAAAATCTGCTATGAAATACATACAATTTACATTTATATACCCGGGTATTTGTGGTATTGATTAAGGATTTTTAATTGGCGACAAGGTGAAGGTTGACAATGACAGAAATTGCTATAAGAAGTTCCATTCCAAAGGAAAATATGTATAAGACTACTTACGACTAAAGAAACATTTTGTGATTTATAATTTAGTTTAATACTTATTGTTTAATTAATTGAATTATTTTGTTTAGTTTACTATATTGAATTGTTTTGTGATAACCAGTAATAAATAAAATTTATTAATGGACATTATTTTTTTATTTTGTGCAATGCGCGATACACCATATATGATATAGATGAAAAACAACGATTTTCCTGAAAACTAAATTTTTCCGCAACTTTTAGTGTTAATTTTTGTAATCAGGGATTACAATTAAATCAATAAATAATTTTTAATAATTAAATTAAAAGGTTGTGCAGTAAAGGGTTAATCTAGATTTTATTACGTGCATCGGCATCTTGTTTTTACTTTTAATGTTTCTAAAACTTTAGTGTTCTCGTTATGTTGATACTTTTATGATTATCATAAATAATGACGATTATCACATATTACTGTAATGATGATGACTATTCACAATTTAAAAGCATTTACATTTGTACTCTGAATATATTATAAAATATTGACATAAATTTCAATTTTATTTATCTCAACTGGATTAAAAACAGCAAGCAGAAAAAAAAACAATAAACATTTACATTTAAAATAAAAGCGGCATCCATTTTCCCCCATCAAAACATTATTTTCAATTTCCATTATACGAGCACGTATATATACGAGTAACATACCTAACTAAATACGAGAAGAACGAGTAATGGGAATTATTCACATCAATTTATCAAAAGTGCTGACAAGTAAAATTAGATTGTCGCGACATTAAACTAAAAACGAAAACAACAACAATAAAGGGATATCAAGAAACTACTTTGGAAAACTTTAAGCTTTTCGAATTTATATTTCTGATGGCAATCAAATATTTTCCGTTTGTCAAATGCACGTAGGCATACACACACAGTAATTGTGATAAAATAATGATGAATGATGTGAGGTCAGGATAAATTTTATAACTGGAAGACTTTACGTACATATTTAAGATATTGAATGATTAAAGTTCATTTATTTATTTATAATACACAAAGAACAATATAATAAACATAACGTAACGGATTTTATGTTCTATATATTATTATTTGTTGTGTATATAACGATAAATTAAACCATAAAATATTAATAAATGGAAAACGCATTTTCCTAAAGTATTTTTGCTTTTGTTTTGCTTTTCATAAAAATATATTTCCTATCATTATCATCTTATCCTGATCATAATATATAAATGATCATAAAAAATCTAAACTGGAAAAAAAATTATCTGGAATGGAAATCTTGGGAAAATACAATTCGTATATAAAAGAAATGTTTTCAAGTAGAATGGAATCATACACGATATTTAAAGGAAAGATGGCAACAATTTTCTATATCGTTATTCATATGTATATATATACCACACACAAGAAAATTCTTGAAGTTTTCTTTTATTAACAATAACACAGTAGATTCTTATTTTATTTTCATGTGTTGTGTGTGTAAGTACGGTTATTTTTGTGCTTCAAGAGCTACGAGCAACAAAACACAAAAAATACTGTACTTTATACTATTTTTTTGTTGTTGTTGTATTTTATCTTAGATTGATCTTGAATGTTTGTTTGTTTGAACAAATTGCTTAAGATGAATCAAAAATAATATAAATTTTTGTTTTTGTTCTTCTGGTATATACTTTAAAAGAAGCCGAAGTAGGAAAAAGTGTATTATAATTTTGGCGAGTATAAAAGCTTATCAAAAGGAGTATGTATTTTGATCAAAGAACCATTTTTGATATCACTTTTTTCTTAGAATTTTCAATCTGATTTGTTATATATGTGTATATGGTATCGGAAGTACTCAAGCAATTTTATGTTGTCATTAAGTGATTTTGTGTTTATTTATAGGAAAGTGGATTTATGTTCGTTTTATGTTCATGTGAAACGAGATTTATTATGTTGCGTTAAAAAAAATTATATTACTGATTTAGCCAGAAGAGCGCAACTGTGATAGTGACTGAGAAAAATATTTAATGGAATTCCTCTTTTATTCGAACCACCATAAATGTAAATTCTCTACCAAAAATTGAAAACCGCTTATTTGCATTTGATACAATTCGAGAAATAAATGTTTCAAAATTTAATCCTTATTTTGGAAAAAGTGGAATGACTTTTGGAACTTGTTACACTTTTATTTGAAGTATCTACATCGCGATAATGCTAATGTAAACATAAAATTAGTTTAGTAAATTACATTTTTTGCATTTAAGCGGTTTTACAATTTTACATTTTTCTAATAAAAAGCACTTATGTTACTTAAGTCATTTTTTATTTTTATTTATTGTAAAATCCTATTCTTAACATTGTCAGCATTTTAAGTGAAATTAGTAATAAACATTATAAATAAAAAATAGTAAAAATAATCAAAATACTTCATTTAAATTATCAAAATTTAACGGTAATTCTCCAAAATTATTCAGAATCAATATTACTCTCAGCTTCATTTTCTACAACTTTCGGGCACTTCTGCAATTGATAATTTATTAATCCCCCACGTGCAATATTTAGCACGTTAAATGGCTCCTTTTCTTGAAAAGTGTTTTTGAACTGAATTTTTCCAAATTCTGCAGTAAATCGTAACCATTTAACCTTAGCCCATTCAAATCTAGCCCCGTTCGTGTCTTTATTACGCCACATACATTTTTGTTTGACGGTTAACGAAAAGTCGAAGATATCCCCTTGCTCGATCTCTATTACCTTGAACCGAGTTTCTTTTTCTGCTTACTCTTCGAATTTTAAATATTGTCCTTCTGAGTTCGATACCAATTGCATTATGGAAACTGAGTTTAGATAAATTGTTAAAAAGTTCGGTTGTTGAAAATCTTAGTGGCAGGCGGTATATGTGCTTTAGGTTTTTTTTTTGTAGAATTGCGATCTCATCACAACGGAAACCAGCGCATCCACTCCACACTGGGTTTAAATATATTAATTGTGATGAGATAAAGGAATTGTAGATTATTAAATTTTTTTGATCATTTCAATTTTTCATCTGTAAGTAGACCCAGGTACTTAAATTGATCCGTACGTTCTATCTGAACTCCCGCATAACTAATCCTGTACTCTCTTATAACTTCCTCTGATAATTTTTTATTTGTAAATTTTATATACTTAGCCTTTTTTGCGTTTAATTGAAATTTGTTTTCATTGAGCCACAGGTTTAGCAACATTAAATCGATCTGCATATCTTCAAAAAGATCTTTAAGATTTGAGTTTTCATACTTTATAAAAGCATCATCAGCATATAGCTGAAATGTGCCCTTAAAGTTTTGTCTGCATATGTTGTTAATGTAAATGTTAAAGAGGACCGGCCCAAGAATGGTACCTTGCGGTTTACCCCTTGCGAGCCACATCGTATCGCTTTCTGTTTGATTAATAACTACTGAGGACTAGTGAGGACGAGCTTTAAGATATGATCGGAACCACGACAAATGCATCGCCTCAAACTTCAGTCCCTGAGGTTTGGCGAGCAAAATATCATGGTTTGCCGAATAAAACGCTTTCCCTAAATCCCAACATAAGCACGCTACAATCCGTTTCTTGTCAAGATTTTCCTAAATGAAACTTGTTAACTCAAGGCATGCTGCTTGTTTACTAGAACTACTATTCGCCTTCAAAAATTGCATTAACCGGTTATTCACTATTCTTTCGAATACTTTTGAGACTGAGCCTAAAATAGATATTCCCCCCTCATAAATACCGGTACAACTCTTGCTATTTTTAGTTTTTCCGGAAACTTGCCTTCAAGCAACGAATTGTTAACCAAGCAAGTTAGCACTCTCTTCAATTTTGCTTTCAATTTTTTTCAACTTGCCTGATATGCCGTCCCGCCCCGTGGCTGCAGCTGTTTTCAAACATTGAATGACTCAAATTTAAAATTTATATGATATTCTGGCATAATTTCGACTAGATTTGGCCACGGAAAATCGCATGCATGTATGAAACAAGCATTGAATGCATTGGCAACTTTCCTTGGGTCCTCGCTAACTGTGCCATTTAATCTTAACGAAATATTTTTTGGTTTAGTTTCACGTTTCTTTTAGCCATCCGTACTATGGTTCAAATCGAGGATATTATAAGATTGAACTTAACTTTTCAACGTTCACACTCAGGGTATATTACAGTTAGTTAAAAAAAATGTCCATAGTTTTAATATCCCGGTATAAATATATGGTCATCCCACGGTGGTTTCAGACCCACACGTCGAGTGTCACGCCTATATTGCATGAAATCGTTTACGACATTCTCAAGCCTGCTTACCAGATCGTCTAGAGTTTCAACGGTTTCTATTTTTTACCAAAACGACTTTTCGCAGCCAAATCATAATTTAATATTTTAAATACTTGTGCCTATTTAGATTCTCGAGCTTCTAAATCTAAGACTAATTGAATTGCTCTGTGGTCAGAGAATGATACATCCTCCAATGCAAAACTGTGTACTAACCCGAATTGATCATTCAATGCAATGCATGATCTATAATAGTGGAAGTGCTGCTGCATATTCTTGTGGCAAATTTTGATGGTAATTTATTAATGAGCATAAAGCCATTTACAGATAGTATATCTAAATACTTACCAATTTTTGGGTTTCTTGGATCAAAAATATGTAAATTAAGACCACCTACTACAATCCCTCTCGGAAATTTTGCTATAATTGTTTGAAAGGACTCTAAAAAATTATCAATATCAAGTTAATTTGAATAATTATTAAAAGAAACACCTTTATAGATTTCCGCTTATTTTGTAATTGAGACGGGTTTGGAGTGAGATGAGCTATACATTGTGTATAATAACGAGAAAATTAAATTCAACAGCAAACATTTCTTTGCCGCGTGTAGTGGCTCTCATAGGCCGGACATGAGTCGATGTGCTCCATGACTTCTCTTATTTTTTCTTCTTCCAATTTAGTAACAGGTGTCATTTTTCCGCGATTATTCGCAATAGAGATGTCCAATAATTTCATTTTGGCTACAGTCTTCAGAAAACCTTCAGTCTCATCTAAAGTTCGGCGAAAACATTTCTGACAAACTCTTGGCTTAACTCCGTCTACTTTCAAACTGTAGATATAAGAGTGAGTTCTATTCCGGGGTGCTGAAGATTTGTGAGTCGAGCAACGCTTCTTTTCTTGTACTTGCATCAAACGTGGCAAATGTACAAATTGTGATTATCGTAAAGGCAATTTTCACAACGATTCTCACTTGTTAACAATGCCTTTCCTTGTTCAGTTAATATTCTTACATTATTAAATTAGGCCACACTCAAAGAAATTGTGACAACAATCGTTAAGGTATAATGGATACTATTTCCCGTTTCATTCTGGTTTGATTAGCTCTGTGTTCATTAATTATGCTCCTTTAGAGTTTCCAGCATCTAGTCGTCGTAGATCGGTACATAATGGATTAAGTAGACTAATAAAATATTAGTTGATTTATCTCTCGTAAAGCCTCAAGAGCACGTGTTATTTGGTCAGAAGTATCAAATAATCGTTTGTGTAAATTTTAGATTTGTGATACAAGGTTGATTTAAAAAATACTTTAAAAATATGTTAATCTGTTAAGTTTAACCTCTCATTTAAATAATTTTTTTAAAATTTTTAAAAGCTCATATAATAAATTCAAGGATAGTGCAACCTTCCAAGTATTTAAAATAATTTACATCAGGCGCAAAATCATTGCTAGAAAAAGCGAATTTGAAAAATTGTGCAAATATATTCATTAATATGGGCCGTTAGAAAACCGATCCTCACATTTAATTGATGACGGGTACTCATCTGATTTCTTCTTATAAGGTTAATAAATTGCCAAAACCGTTTGGGGCCTGCAACGAGGAAGGCTTGCACAGGCTAATACTAACATTTTACAGCTCGTACGAAAATCTGTTCAATTTAATCTAGAACATGGAGTATACGAGTACATGGTTTGTTTTAAAAATTCGAAGTGCGTGTAGCTCGCTATTATATCATGGTGGCGAAGACAACCTGTTTCTCTCGACAATGTAAGGTACTAATTTCGTACAACACTCAAAAATTTCAAAGTAGAAACGAGCTGTAAGTATTTAAATATCACTGCTACTATTTAAAAGAGTGTTAAAACCAATAGTAGTGTCCAGTTGATAATTGTGTTTATCAAAGTCTGTCTTGCGAAAGCTGAAATTGCAAAATATTCAATGGCCGCAGAAAATCAAAAAAGTATAGTGAAAATTTTAATCAATAAATCTTTCCGAAATTTTCAATGTAGTCTCAATATGACCTTAGCTATTTGAAAAATAACCGAAAGTATTGAATATTTTTGGAAGTTTTTGAGATATCGGCCAGAAACTGAAAATAAAATAAATGGCCGCGGAAAATCAAAAAATTATAGTGAGAATTCTAACTAACAAATTTTCCATAAACTTCCCATTATGACCCCCCAGTATGGCCTTAGCTACTGGAAAAACAACCGAATGTATTGGTTACTTGTGAAAGCGTTTGAGATATGGAACAGAATCTGAAGAGAACTCGTATATGGCCGCTGAAAATCAAAAAGGTATAGTGAAAATTATAACCAATAAATTTTCCCAAATTTAACATGTAATCTCAAGATGACCTTATCTATTTGCTTATTTGTGGGAGTTTTTGAGTTATTGACAGAAACTGACCTTATACGGCCACACAAAATCATAGCAATCAATTTTACAATTTGTGTTTAAATGTTAGCCGAGATCCCCTTAGCATTGTCAAAATTCATTTTAATCTTGTAGATTAGAACCTAGATACTAGAACTTCGTATAAATTTTATGCTTTAGTTCAAAATCAATCTAAAACCCAAATTTCATAAGATTTGGTTATGAAATGTACACACTCTAAAATGATGTCCAAAACTCACTTTATAGAATCCTTAACCAATACTAAAGGGTTTAATTAAAAAATTAAAAAAAAACACATAAATTATTCAGTGAGGCCAACATTTTTTTTTATTTGAACGGTTACAATATGTCATTATCAATGGAAAATAACATCATACAAATTGCAACCATAGCTTCTCCGTACGCACTGCATTCTGTCAACCCAATTTATCATCACTTTTTTACATACATTTGACTGTATTTCATCAATAGCACGTTCAATGTTGATTTTTAATTGCTCAATTGTTGTGGAATTATCCGTATAAACTTGTGACTTAACATATCCCCGAAGAAAGTAATCACAAGGTGTTAAATCACAAGACCTGGGAGGATAATTAACTAGACCAAATCTTGAGATAAATTCATCAACAAATTTTGTTTTCAATAAATCGATTGTTAAGTTGGCATCGTCTTGTTGAAACCACATATCTTCCAGATTATTCTCAACAACGGCAGGAAAAAATATTAATTTAACATTGTTCTGTATCGTTTTTTGTTGACTGTGATTCTTCGACCATTTTCTTCAAAGAAATATGAACCAATCATTCCACCAGTATGATTTGCACACCACACAGAGACTTTATCTGGATGTAATGGTGTCTGAACAGTTTCGTGTGGATCTTAATCACTCCAAATTCTGCAATTCTGTTTGTTTACATAACCATTTAACCAAAAATGTGCTTCATCACTGAATAAAAATTTTTGATAAAAATGTTCATCATTTTCAAGTTGTTCAAGGGCAAAATAAGAAAATACACGACGTTTATGGTGGTCGAATGGCTTCAGTTCTTGACTTAATTATTGAGAACGACGTGGAACCGCTAAATTTGGATTTTCTCTTACACTTGCTGCTATCAAATCAATATTCTCTTGTGTGCGTGCATTTCTTTGTCATACTGGTACTCTTGTATCGTGTAAAGAAAATTCACTTTCAAATGTGTCTACAGTACGACGAATAGTGAGTCGATTAACTGAATAATATCGTCCATGAATTCCTCATAAATTTCTCTCAGTATCCACAAATGAGGATAAAATAATTTAACAATTTTAATTTGGATAAAATAATTTAACAATTTCTAAACATTGTTGAAGCGAATATCTTTTCATGATTAAGTAGCATAACCTACTGAACTCAAATGACATAATAAATGTCAAGTAATAATACGCAGTGTTGCCATTATAACCATTTTAAATTGTATAATTTCTATTAAACCCGTTACTAACCAAATTTTATCATAATTCGTTAAGAAATAGCGGATAATTTGGAATACCGTATAACTTATTATACCGAATTTCTTTACTTCAAAGGTTAATCAATTAATCAAGTTTTTTTTCTTCTCTCTGTTCTGGGGCCAAGGCTCCCCCAACTCTTTCGCGGTTTGCTTCTTTACCTATACTGGCATGGAAGATGGGTCGGCTTATGAGGTTTGCACTCCGACAGGGAGTCATAGATGTGTTCCTTTTCATCACAAATCTTAATTTGTTGATGAACATTTCCTTTGCATCCAGCCCCTATCGGGATTTGAATCCGGTACCTCCCCTTCCAAACGCCAAGGCTTTAACCACATGTCATTTGGTCGGTATTTATCAAGTTAAGGAATATTCTTAAAATTTTGTTTCGCTACGATGCTTAAGTTTGAAAGAAAAAAAGGTACAAAAAAATGTCGCCCTTTATAAAATACAATAATAACAGAAATTCTCTTTTGTGATAGTGCTACCACTTGTTGCGAATAGTTTTTTTTCCACTGATAAATCTCCGCTGTCTTATACAGCAAAGTTTTTAGGTATACTTATAAAAAATTTATTAAACTGATTTGAGACCAATTTTTATGTGTTTGCAGGACGTAGAACTTATCTTTAACACAATAATACATGCTCTTGCTTTTAGTTACTCGTACTACAGAGTTAATAGTCTACTACAGTTTTTTATGTTTAATTTTAAACCTGGCAAATTTGTTGGTGTAATATTCGTGCATTATTCGTTTATTTACTACTAAAGGTTTTTTTCTTAAATTTACACTCATAAAAAATATTACTACCAAATACTTAGTAAAATTAATTTGGTTGTTATAACACAAAATTCTGAGCTAGATAAATCAAATCTCTTGTTTAATTTAGAAATTTGGTGTTTTCTTACTTGGTTACTACAAAAAATGGATAAAATTTGAGTTACCGGGATGTTGGTACGTAGTTTTGTTTAATTTAACCAACAAATATTTTGTTAGGTGAACAATATTATTGTTATAACAAAGTATTTTGGTTCATCTTAATACACAATACGTAGTGAGAATTTCCAAAAGTTTCTGATTTGGGATATAATTTGTCAAATCGATAAGTTCTTGTTTCGTATACTATCGGTACAAAGCAAGAGTTGAATTGAGTAGACCAACTTTTTATCAGTACGAAACCAAGCTGCCAAGAAGAGAGACCTAGGGAAGTTCTTATTTTTGTAAGGAGTTGTGTATCTTTACACCAGAACCCTGGGATTAAAATGGTGGGGAGTTAACTTTTCGTCTTTTTGTGGTAGATATAATGTGAGCAAATGGCCTCTTTGTTTTTCTATGACTGTCTTTCTTTGATTTTGTCCAAAAAGGCGAAAAAATCTTAAATAAATTAACCGCCACTTTTTTACATTTACTAAGAAAATGTTTTACTCTAATTAATTAATTTTACAAAATAGCTGGGCACTGTTACAAATTTTTTTCCAATTCTATCCAATAAAATTACAATATGTTTTGGCTATATTAACTAAGTTCAAAATTGAATAACCACGATTTGGTTATTTAAAATTAAAATTTTATTCAACCAAGATCTTGTTTGTTTTTTTTAACTAAGAGTAACATATTTTTGGAATGCTCATTGTTCAGAAGATTATTGAATTATTGAAAAAAATTCAGCTACATCATGTATCATGTACGCGTGTAAACAATTTAGACCATAAATATTTAAACCCCCTCGGTTACCCGGCTACCCGGATATTTATTTTTCGAGTCCTAATTATGAATAATACCAATTACTTCATTTTACGACAATATACCGCATATTAAACTCCATTCCATTATATTTTAAAGTAGAGCAATGCAAAACTACAATGCACTGATTCATCAGATTTTAACAGAAAAGTTAAATTTTCTAATTATATATCCAAGCATAAAATACGTTACCCAATTTTTCCGCCAAGCAAATTTATAATGCAATTTTCAATTGTATACCAAATATACTAGTTCAGATTACAGAGACTGACACAATCACCAAACTCTTATACCACAAGCGAACAAAAAAAATCTTTTCTATCTGATGGTTTAAAAATGAATAAAAGAAGATCCAACAAAATATTGAATTTTCTCAAAGTTTCATTTTCATTGTTAAATTTTTTTTATCTACATAGCCCTATGTAATGTTTATATCGTCGTATAATAATAATACTTAATGTAATGAGATTGAAATTTAGATATTTAAAGCGGTCACAAAAAAAATTAAATATCCTTTCAAATGGATTTTTTAATGTAATTTAAAAAAAAATTTTGTGTATGCGGTATGAACATTATAATATTTTTTCGTTTGCTTACGAAAGACTCCAAAATATTACAGAAATATATGAAAATTCTCTGATGAGTTGAAAATTGGATTGGGATTTCATAATATGTTTATACGGTTACATGTACAATATTCAATTTGTTGACCACATATTATTATTATTATACGACGAATATATTATGTAATGTGATTATTTTTATGAAAAGCTGTTTTGTCTCAATCAATAACCAATCATCATCTAAAAATGTGTTCTATACAAGAATATTATTTGATTGTTAAGCTGATTGCAAAACGCTTTTGGAAATTTAAAATTAAGTGAAATTTGCTAAAATTGATTAGATTGGAAAATTCGTCGTCTTGAACATCAGTAAAATATATAATAAATTTTTTTGAGGCAATCCACTTTCCTATTTTGGTAGATTTGCTCCGATGGTTACTATGGTACTCAAATAACAAACTAATTTTTACTCCAAACTATTTCAAACCCTTACTGAAATCACAGACTTAAATAGTTCAAATTTTTAAAAAAACCTACTTTAAAGTTACTTAATTATCATTAAATTAGAAACAATCGCAATCATAATGCTAACCAACATACCCAAATAACATTTTGAAGTTTCAAAGCCGTTGGGTAACCGTTTTGCAACTTGAGTTACGGCGACCATGAAGTTGCTCATTAGTTGTAACAACGTTGCTGTACCTTCCAGGACACGTGTCGGCAACCGTAAATGCCCAGTTATTTTGCAACTTTAGTTATGAAAGAGTTTATATAAAACGTGGCAAATTCGTTTTATTTGCACCGTATATGAACGTTTCATTTTAACGTTGCGTAGGCGTTATTTTGTAACGATTTTGACACGTTGTATTACAACCTTGCATAAATGTGACAAACAAAATGTTCATCTTTCGAACCAAATGCAATTAAACAAAGTTAGATTTGTGAATAGCAAAACTTTTATTTGTAAACAAAAATTAAAAAATTTTTACATTTCCTGAAATATTAATAAAAAATGTTATATTTCTTTTAAATTATATTTCTCAAAATTTCATATTAATTTTTTTAAATTTCATTAAATTTATAATGCGCAGATTAATGTGCATCGTTTTATTATTTATTATCAATTTTTGATTAGCCTTACTCTACACCAGAAGGATTTTTACTGTCGCGGCTTTCAACCTGTCTGAAATTAAAAACAAAATAACCAATTATGAGATCTATTAGCTGGAACATTAGCTTTAAATTATTAATTTACTATTATTTTTTTAGAGTAAACCCTAGAGTAAACCTCCTGGACCACAGTTAAAAATACATACATCAGTCATTTGGAACGTTTTAAACAAGAACAAAAAGAAATAACAATTATTTTTAATTTTTTTGATGAAAAAAAAATATATATCTAAATTTAGGGGCAAATATAACTTTAAAACTTTTGTGTTAAAGATGCTTTATTCCACAGTTAAACAACATTTAAAAAGGTACGAATAACTCGAAAGTAATCTAAAATTAACCATAAGATTATTTGAACTATGTATAAACATAACTATAGATTTGTTGTTGCTATTACACCAAAGCAAATTTTCAAGGACGACAGAAATTTTCATCAGTCCCTCAACAGATTTTGCCATATGGCATACATATATAAAAGTGCCAAATTTGTTGTTTACGCTCATGTTAATGCTTAGTTGCAGAATTAATTTTCAATATGTGGTTCCTATGTCAAATCCATACTGTTCCAACAAATGATATTTAGGATTAAAACAGCTATTTTATGTGGTATAATTCAGCCAATTCATGTTATTTGATAAGTATTAATATTAGTGAACTAGAATTACCTTGGACCTCTAGCTAATCTTATTTTAGCATGCTTTAAATGTTCTTTAAAAAATTTGCATTATCACAAGCCGTAAATCTATTAAATAATTTCTGAACCATCTTTGTTATAAGCTCATTTATTTCAATAACTGAACTAAAATCTTTTGTTTTGCTGCACCGCCCCAAGAAAATTCAACCAAAACTACGTCAGAAAAAAGGAACTTTACAATTGTTCTCGCAGTTTTAACCGCATCTGCTCCTCCAAATTTCGATAGTTTTTGCGTCTAAAAAATATTAAACAAATTTTATCAAATTAGCTATTTTTGGAATAGTTTTTTAATGTATGTATGATTTAAATATCGAAATACTAAAGCAATTATTAACGACTCTTCATAAACCTAAAGTTATAAAAAAATTCACCCTCTTTAAAAAACTCAGTTTACTACTTTCACGTATATGAATGTGTTAAACATATAGAATAACAAGTAAATTACTAAAAGGAATTACCATGGATTTTTGGTGAGAAAATTGAGTTTTCTCTTCTAGATGGTTAAAAATTTATCTTCGTATTATAATATTCATTTAAATACTAACAAACTATTTCTATTTATAATTGAAATACTGAATTATATAATTGCAATACCAAAATATTTCTCACTATTAAGAGATGAATAGATAAAAAAAATCAAACTTATAAAAAAAATGACTCACCAAACTCGACTTATATAGAGCATCACTTCTAAGCTTTCTTTCCAAATCTTCAATTTCCCCAATTAATTTAAGTGGAAATTCATTTAAAATGCTTTCATCAACTTCTTTATTTTTCTCTAGAACTATCTTTGCTAAAATTAAATGAACTAGAACTTCCATTTTGGCGTCGTGCTGCTGGATAATTTCCTTAAGCTCCTTTATCTCATTTCGAAGGCTCTGAACTTCCAAATTAAGTTAAGTTTATTAAGACTAGAAAAATGGGTTTGTACAGTTACAAAAGTGTTAGCACTTTTATTCAACAAAACCCGATTCCACGAATTTAGCTCAAACTAGGATAGTTAAAAACCTCTCATTTAAGAACCACACGCCTTCTTCTTTGGAAAATAATGGGTTTCTGCTATGGCCATTCAAAGATCAGTAATGGCATTCGAAATTACCGGCTGTATTGACCAGTTAAATTGCTGTTAGAAATCTATAATCACTTCACGTTACTCATTTACGATTACTAGGGTCACTGCCTCTTACACAGCCTACTTTGAACCAAATTGATCTACGCATTGCAGTGTATATTTGCCGTGTTTCATGACATTGATTGATCCGGATCAGTTCAAATTTTACATGGAAACCCTGATCCAAATTTTGTTTTAGATCACAAATTTTGATTTGAAATCTAGCAAGCGCCGTTGTTTCATGAAACACGAACTGATCCGGATCAGACCAAGCGTCAAGAAACACAGCTAATATAATAAATATTTACCTAAAGATGCATCTGATGAGTTCTGTATTACATAATGCGGTGTTGTAATGTTTTCTAGACCGTAAGGAGAGTTGAAAAATAGAGGAAATAACAAATTATTTGTAAATAGCTGATATTAAAGTAAGTTAATAATTTATAATTGTTAATATAATATGAGAATGAAAATTAAAATGAACAAAATGCAACGCGGTAAATTGCTGGTAAATATAGGGAAATTTGTTTTATCATACCTGAAAAAGAGGCCAATGTCTAATTATGGATTACGTTGCCTATGCACTTCGTTATTTCCCGCCACGTAAGAAGTTAAAATTACATCGGTGAACTAAAAAAAATCATATTATAAAATGGTTAATTCATATTGCGGTCAAATTAGGAATCTAATTTTAAATTCTCGAACACCATCTAGCAACTATGCAATATGAATTTTAGTTCATAATCAAATTTTGTTTAAGGTTATGGTTTCAAAACCCAGAAAATTGGTCTTTGACTCGGCCAATTTAATTTGAGAATTTAAACCTTTTATTAGCGGAAATCAAATATTTATTTATTGGTTATAAACTCTTATTATTAACGTATTAATTCTTGAGAAATAGTTAAGCAATAAATAAGCATTTAGTTTAAATAATTAGCTGAATAAAAAACTGAGAAATTTTATTAGTGATTTCGATAAACTTACTTTCCTTATTATTCGAGCTCATCACATCGTTTAAATTACTTAAAATTGTTTAATGAGCTTTTTATTACAAATTAAAGTTATCAGTATTTAGCTCAATTTTAAAAACTAACTTTATTATTTCTTTAGCTTTCGGAACCTTTTCGGTTCCATTCTCAAAAGAATAATAAAACAATTTTACAAAAAAAATATTTTCTATACAAAATAAAAACGAAATCAAGGCTATCTAAAATGT
Organism: Nephrotoma guestfalica; assembly: GCA_963691935.1. NCBI lineage: Eukaryota > Metazoa > Arthropoda > Insecta > Diptera > Tipulidae > Nephrotoma > Nephrotoma guestfalica. The sequence continues at coordinate 197,568,690 of OY829913.1, read as the reverse complement.
AGCTATTTTTCTGTAGATATCGTTAGCTACTAGAAAAATATATTTTTTATTTTTGCTATAGGCAACAAATTTCGTATCTACAGAAAAAACACTTTACAAAATAAAATTAGACTTTAAAAAACTTAAATTGAAAATAATTGTTTCCATATTAACTGATATTGGAAATGTGTAAAAACAAAAAATCAAATTATAAAAATAGATCGTATGAATTGCCAATATAAGCGTAATCGTTAATTCTGTTAATTGAATTTGAACAGGATTTCCAAAATAGACCTTTTCCTGAAATTTGGTTGTTTTTCTAAAATGTTTACATCTTCCAAAATAATGTTATGGTTGGTATTTCTAATATGTTCCGAAAGTGCACTTATTTGATTCGAACTTCCCGTGGCCCCACTTATATGTTGAAAAAATCGTTCTCGTAAAAACTGTTTTGTTTGTCCCGTGTAAATTACGTTACAATCATTACATTTTATTTGATAGACCAAATTGGACTCTTTCTTTAATGGGATCGGATCTTTTAATTTTGAAAACAAAATATCATTTAAATTGGTAGCTGAACGACCAATAATTTTGAAATTATAATTTTTAAATAAATGTTTTAATTTTTCAAAAAGATTTTTTATGTAAGGTAATGATAAATAATTTGTACTTTCAATTTCAGGATTTATTCTATAATTTTGGCCTGTTTCCAAATCATTTTATTTATTAATTTTTTAGGATAATGATTATTTATAAAAGTGTTTTCTAAAAGTTTAAAATTATTGTACTGAAATTTAGTATCTGACAATTTTAGAATTTTTTGAGTTAAAATTTGTATTGTATTAATTTTGTAAGAAATAGGAAGCCAAGAGGTAAAATTTAGATAACGACCAGACCAAGTATTGTTGTGGTACCAGTCAAAAGAAATTTTTCCATCCGGTTCATGAATCAAAAGTAAATCTAAAAATGGAATTTTGTGATCAATTTATTTTTCAACAGTAAATTTGATTCTATTATCTACAGAGTTAAAAACCTCCAGGAAAATTTCAATTTTGTCTTCAGGGATTGCTGTAATAATATCGTCTACATAACGAAAATAAAACAAAGGTTGAAAAACCAAAGAATTTAAACCCATTTTTTCCAAAAATTTCATCATTAAATTTGCGATTATGAGACTAATTGGAAAACCCATAGGAGAACCAAAAGTTTGATTATAAATTTTATTGCCAAAAGAAAAATCAGAATTAGTCAAAACAATTTGTAATGCCGATATAAATTGAACTTTAGTCTATTTAGTTTTTGAATTTTGTTTTATACTCCTCCAGTTTTCTTTCACAATGTTGGTAACACGTTTATTATCAGCATTAGTGAATAAAGATGTAACATCCAAACAAACTGAGAGGTAATTTTGCCGAATTTATAATATTAGAACTAGTATTACCAACACTAAATTTTAAAATATTACCTAAAAATGACGATAAACTATATGTTGGACCATTAATTGAACTAATAATTGGTCTATATGGAATACCAGGTTTGTGAATTTTAGGTAAACCATATAATTTTGGAATCACCGAATTATATTTAGTTAACATTTTTCTAGTTTTTTCATCCACATTACCGGAATTTTTCCAATCTTTAACCATATTGTTTATTGATTTCTGAATCGGAACTGAATTATCTTTTGGTAGTTCTACATATGTTGTGTTATCGTTAAGTAAACTTTCCATTTTTGTAACATAATCACTTCGCGATGTTATGACAGTTACGTCATACACTGAAGCAGACTGAAGCACCAGTTGAAGGAGGACAAAATTTGTTTCCCAAACTTAAAAGAATTTTAACATGAAAAGGAAGATCTATATTGGACTCAACAAATTTCGTATCTACAGAAAAAACATATTCGAAATACCAACCATAACATTATTTTGGAAGATGTAAACATTTTAGAAAAACAACCAAATTTCAGGAAAAGATCTATTTTGGAAATGCTACATATAAAATCCTGTTCAAATTCAATTAACAAAATTAACGATTAAGCTTTTATTGGTAATTCATACGATCTATTTTTATAATTTGATTTTTTGCTTTTACACATTTCCAATATCAGTTAATATGGCAAACAATTATTTTAAATATAAGTTTTTTAAAGTCTAATTTTATTTTGTAAAGTGTTTTTTCTGTAGATACGAAATTTGTTGCCTATAGCAAAAATAAAAAATATATTTTTCTAGTAGCTAACGATATCTACAGAAAAATAGCTACATTTTAGATAGCCTTGATTTCGTTTTTATTTTGTATAGAAAATATTTTTTTTGTAAAATTGTTTTATTATTCTTTTGAGAATGGAACCGAAAAGGTTCCGAAAGCTAAAGAAATAATAAAGTTAGTTTTTAAAATTGAGCTAAATACTGATAACTTTAATTTATCGTTTAAATTGATTGCGCTTAGAGTTGTTGTGGCATAAATTATAACCGTTGGAACTGACATTCGCTATTCCATATATTTTGATAAAATTCGATATAAAAGTTTTTAAAATTTGTTCAGCAACAGTCAGAAAAGAAAAATGTCTCTTACTCATGCATATTGTAATTGTATTTTAAAAACGAACGGACCAGTGTATTGCATATAAAATTTCTAATTTTAAAATTAGTTAAATGATTTTGTAGTTCAACTCGATCCGATTTGCTCAATGCAATTTACACAATATTGCCCAAAATTGTCCTTTAGAGCTCTAAAATATAAACTAATGTACGTTTCAATCCAAAATGCCAATATTGGCCGGGTGCCGTGTATCGTGTATATCACTGACGCTTTTTGCGGTTTGCAAAAGGGTTCTAGAATCCTGTGGGATGTTATGCCCATCATCTTTCAAAATTTTTAGTAAGTCATTAAGAACATATGTACATGTGAAACGTTATGTTTAATTGACCATTCACGAAGTTTACGACTAAATGATTCGGTTTTACTGTCCGAGTTATTTTCTGATGAAGAAATATTTATGGGGTCTACACTACTTGCAAGACTATGGTTATCATTTGATTGAAATCCGATTTGCAAAAGGACTTAGTAAAAGCTGTAATGTTGTGAAGTGATAATTTGCGGTTATTTTACAACTTAAAAGTTGAAAAAAAACACTAATTCGTTAACAATGTAAATCTAACAATTTATTTTTGTTGCTTTTCGGTCACATTTCAACTAAGGATTTACAAAATTACTAATCCGTCGGCAACTAATTAATATTTTAATTGCCTAATATCCATGAGAGATTTTAAATTAGTGGTTATCTGTTTACTTAAATGTTTTAATTTCACAAATTCGTTGGCTATAAGTAGTTTTCACATTTTAATGTAAAAATAATTTTTAGTTTATAATGCATGTAAGTTAATGTATCATTTCTCTGCAAGTGGACTATTTCAATGTATCTCAAGTTATTTTGCAACCAAGGTTTCAAATTGTTACTTGGGTAGTGGATCAGACCAATTGGATGAAGTATGAATAGTTTGGAATAGTACGTTTAGAAAACGTTTGCCCCCACAGTGGCGATAATGCCCTACGAGAGAGCCGGATAGTGCCAACAGCCACAACAACAGCGAATACAGTAGCAACAATTTTTAAAAGGATGTAACAGCAACAGTAGCACCTATACAACAACAGCGGCTACAAAAACAATAGCGCAACAACTCAAGCGGCAATAACAAGAGCAGCTTCAACATCGGCGAGGCAGCTACACAGCGTTTTGTTTGTAAACAAAATGTTTCATTTTAAGCGGTGCGCATTGCGTTTCATTCCAAACACTACAATGGCATGAATGGTACTGTTCCAAGCACCAACTTGTTTACACTCGCTTAACTTTTGCGGTGGCATCGACCGTGCAACTCTCATGATCCAGCGAGACACATGGTACTATAAACATTACCTCCAAATCCACTATCGTTTTCTTGCCGAATTATGCAACTCCCATGATCCATGATTTAGCAGTTGACAACCATGTCAACTGTTGGTTTCCTCTTGCGTCTTGATATTCTGTCATAATCTTTTAGTTACAAAAACCCACCCACTTTCATAGTGATCAACACCTCTATATAACAAGCTGCACTCAAAACTACTCGATTTGGTTTTAAAGTCAACTGTTTCAGGATTAGTATTTGGAACTTCAGGGCTATCTGGTTCCATGAGTCTCACTAGTTTCAACTCGAATTTACTCGTTTAAAGCAAACTTACCTTTTTCTACACAGATTCATTGTTTCGCACTATCTTGCGGCCATTTTCGGTCAACTAGTTAACAAATATTTAACAAATACCGAGACATTAGATGTCACAAGCGACGTATATATTTCAGAAACTCAGCTCAACTACTCATTACAATTACTCTTGCAAACAATCACTCTTATTTGACAAACTTGTATTTACATCCCGAAAACAAGATTCTTAAATTCGATGTATTGGTCAACTTAACAACCGATCATGCACTCAATTTGAGCTGTAATCTGAGCTTATTCGCGTTTTAAGCTTACATTGAGAACGTATGCATCTTTTAGACTCACATTGAATACGAACTACTGCCGAACATCAACAAGCAAAACAATCACTACCGATAGATATACCGACTTAAAAATCGGATATCTTTCGGAATCTCAACCAATCAATCTATATAGAAAAATCTTATTCATCGCGTGACTCATCTAAAGAGAGCTCATATAGCGAAGTTAGAAGTTAGTATTGCAACCAAACATTCTTTACATATCGCGAATATAAAATCTCGCAAACTTAAGGCAATTACTGGCACAACTCTAAATTACCACCCGGATGTTTCAGCACTTGTAACTGATAAGCAACATAATATGTGGCTCGTTGTCAAATCGTCACCCATTTTGTTTACCACAATTGTTAAATCCATCGGAAAATATGATGAGTATTCCACAACGAAAACACAAATGCGACACGATGAACACAAGAACTCAGCAATTCAAATGTTGATAGCAGGACGAGATAGATTCAAACACTGGCACACGTGGAAGCAAGAAAACAAATATATTTAGTTCGGTTTATTTTATGCACAGAATTGTTACCCACACCACTTGATTATCAGTTTCATTTAAAAAATATTTATTTCATTTCTATCAGTCTATAAATTGGGTGGATGGTGATTTGAAATGTAAAATAGTCATTACAGATGGTTTTCAGATGGAAATGAAAATATTTGGATAGCATAAAATATGCTGAGTGAATATATTGAGTGGCAGTCATTTAATAACCTATTTTCGCGTATCATACTTGAATTCTTAACTTTGAGCTTGGTTCAAAAATTTAAATATATCAAGGGTCACGTGGAAGGGGAAGCTGCTCTTCTGTTAAGGCGTATTAATATTCCCGCCCATTGATATTGTAATTAGAGGCTTAAGGACGTTAGGCGACTTTGCGGATTTAAAAGATTACTTGATCATTTTCATATTCGTCCAAATCAGAAATATTTTACATTAGCCTTAAGTGGTGCACTATTTCAGCTTTCCATGGGAATATAGATTATGCAAAAATATTTGCAAAGCATTTTTGATTCAATTGTATTTTTCTGGCCTACTGATGGAATCAGCTTGGTGTAAATTTTTTCGAACCAAATATCCAAGTCAAACAAAAATACTATCAAAATATTTTTCTCAATTTCCTTTTCCCAAAAAATCTAGAATAGTGCACCAGGGCATAGTAAATAACAGAATAAAAGCAAAAGATAATTTGCCTAACCAGCAGGTACAAAATAATGAGGCACTTTCAATCGTACGTGCTAGATTTGAAGAAAGACGTCATACATTGCTTCATACTGCGGGCCCTGTCGAATTTAGTTCTAACTACTAACCACTATCTAAGTAGGAATTCAATTCACCCAAATATTTTCAAGAACTTTCTAAAGAATGCAAAAGCAATGCTCTCGGATAATGGCGTTTTAAAGTCGAGTACTAAATACAAAAAAGTTTTAGTTACAATTAGCGTATGGCCAAGGGATCATTCAAGAAATACGAATACGAGTGTTCCTATATCATTACCTAAAAGTACTATCAAAACTATCCAAAACAACAGTTGACTCGAACCGGAAATCACTGATCACAGTTTTAAAATTCGTTTCCCATAGAATATTTAAATATTCATAAATTCAAATAATGAGCCAATTTAAAAAAAAAACATCAAGCAAAATTATTAATACTGATTTGGACCAAATGTTTTGGCAAATTTTGAAAATAGTGTCGATTCCAAACGTCCAGATATCATTGTCCCACGAACAGATCGTATGCGCAAATCACTTCTCCGAAAATATAAAGATATCCAATGATGACAAACTCACCATGAGTCTACTGTTTAAAAACCCTACTAAACATTTGGGCAATTCACTAACATCGACTTACATCGAGTAAAAAGTTTTTAGGTAAAAGGTTTTTAGATGATACGAAATTTCATAAGTTGAACCAGGAATTTATGCTTGGTTACCAAATACTTCATCATATGGAAGAACTACCACTCTTATTTCACCACTGCGTACAAAATCAATTGAGTAGGAAAGTTACCAATTGGTCTGCTAACGCAGAGTTGTCCAGAGTGTCTCTGAACAAATGCTTGGCAAATGGGCCGACTGTGCAATCCACTATATTCAACATAGTTTTACAATTTCGTATAACGCAAGTAAAGATGCCGAACTAAAAAAGAAATGTGGCTTAATAATACAGGCGGAACCATTCATCACTTTCAACTGACAACTGTCATCGATGGACTGACATCATCCTTATTTCTGGGCAGTAGAATACTTCAAAAATTTGTCGATCATAATCAACTAGCAATACTTGCTGCTGACTGAGATATTCGCCGAAGCTAATCGCTGGGTTGACAAGCTGTTTCGCGACCAAAATTAAACCGCAGATTCAACAAAATTATTAGTTGTATGCTAGCGCCCACATTTCGATAAATTCTAATTCGCTTCAAATATCCACCATCCACATAAATTCACGAAAATAATCTTCTTATCCGAAGGGGGAAAAAGTATTGATCCTTAATCCTAACCCTAAGTTTGAAGCATCCAACAATGATTCATAAACTTAAGCTTGGATGGTCCGTTGCCGGGAAGCGATGCAATCAAAAATCTTCGGGCCATGCGACTGCTTGATTAAGTTTATTTTCTTAATTAAATAAGCCAATTGATAGCCCTGATACTTTAGCAATATGTAGCACAAACATGTGATAACCAATTTTTGAATCTGTTTTATCTAGGTTGAACTAATTTAACAATTTATTGTTTTAATTTTTCCTACAGCATTAAAGCCTATAGGAGTGCAAAAAATTCATCGCACATCGACCACTCAACAATAACAACAAATTACGAATCCACAAAGTAACGTTGAGATCGAATAATGGAAGGATGGTAGACCAAATTGATCACGTCATGGTGTCTAAGACACACGCCACCAGCAAATCCAACGTTAGATCTTACAGAGGCAGATATGGATAGCGATCATGCGCTTATAATATAAGTGCAAACTGACATCTACGTGCAATAGCCAAGTACAAAAGCCTTTTCTATGGAATTTCGATCCAAGCGTCACTGCAGAGTTACCAATCAGATGACACTAACTATTTAGCGGCACAGTAGTAGCGAAGAAACTCCTCCTAACATTCAATAGCAGATGTACGCTATATACAGTCAGTCATAATCATTGCCGCGCAAAATATTATCGGAAGAAGACTTGCGAGGTACCGCATTCATTGGTTCGATGACCAATGCCGACTTGTTGTCAAAAATAAACAAAAGCTTTCGAGAAAAATAATTGGTTGGTTCACAACAGTAGAAGCACTCTAGTCGAATATCTCTGCGCTAGAAAACTCAACGACTAAATACCTTCGCAAATGCATCGAAAAAATCATCTTCCAAGCGGAACTAGGAAATTCAAGAAACTGTTTTACTAATGCCAGGAATCTAACTAAAGACTTCTACCTAAATAGTACAGCCATCAAAGACGGGAATAGAGAGCTGGGAACAAACGTGGCTGATATTTTCTCAGTATCAAACCTACTTTTAAAATCTGCTAAATCGGAATAAGTAGATGTAGCTATTAGTAGATTGGAAAAAGGAAACCGAACAAATGGTTCGTCGAACAAAAAAGGCAACCGTCTTAAATGTGGAAACTATTGTGGTAGACTCTATGGATCACTGCTTATGAAGTGTTGGTTAATGTTGTACTTGTCAGACTAATCCATTTCGCCGAAAACATCATTGGTGACTATTAGTGTGGTTTTCGTTCCAACAGATCGACCAATGACCGAGTAAATGAGCGGAACCTATGGGTCACGCTCATATGACTTGTATTTCGAGAAAAACTCGTTTCTCTGTATAAATTAACAACGTCTGGGACTGTATGTGGAATCTTTATTGAAGGAACCGCATCAAAGTGCTGGAGGACGGCAAGGTGATGTACTCGCGCCTGTGCTGTTCAATTTGGTACTTGAGTACGTAGTGAGGAAAACCAACATATGCACTTCTCGCATATTTTAATAATCCAGGCCACATTCTTGGATATGCGATCATAATTTTGATAGTGGTTAAAGTTTAAGTACCTAGGGACAGTTACAACATCGTTGAATGATATGCAGGCAAAAGTAATAGCTCAAATCGCTGTCGGACAACCAGCTTTCTACGCAAAATCAAAATTATAGCGATCTAAACATCTGTCGCAGTCATGCAAGCTCGTAGATTGTTATCTACCATCGAAAGGAAGGTCATTCGTTCCATATTTGGTCCAATTAATGTTGCGAACAACAAATATTGGATTTCTTTGAACCACAAAATAAACCAACTTCTCGCTGATAACGGATTCATCAAATCCAATCGAGTTAGATCGGCTGCATTGCTAGGTCTCGTCAACAACGGATGATTAACAAAGTGTTCCTTCAACAATCAGCTGGTGCATGTCGTAGAGGATTACCAAGACTGCGCTGGTGTGAGCGAGCAAGAGCATTGGATCGAGACGGATAGAAGACCTTAGTGAAGGCTGCAAAATTCCTTCACGGGTGTGAAAGCTAGAGAGAGACAGAGAGAGAGAGAGAGAGAGAGAGAAATATTTTCTTGAACGAAATGGCAGGTCGGTTTACTACATTATTTGTACCTGTTCGAGTATTCAAACTTCTTGTACTCTTCTTGGTAAATAGATTCATGTTTTCGGTTGCAATACGATGACTGTTGTCATCTTATAATCCGTTCTTGTTGTACTCGTTGGCTAACGAAAAACGCTATCTGTATCGACGTGTTGCAACTATTGCCCTCCCACGTATTGTCCTGCACGTTCTGGGTTGTTGTTTCGCGATAATGCGAATCCTGTTATATCGTACAAGATTCAGCGCTTAACGTTGATGCCATTACCATTCTTTACTTGCCTAACGTGAATATTTTTAGAAATACAACACTTTATATTAAAACTTATGTAAATTGAAGAATGAATTGATCGCTGGTTATTGAAAAAGATTGCAAAGGATTTAATTTACGAAATTTGGGTTATTCTGGTTGATAGCCAGATATTGCTTTTACATCTATGTGAGGTTACCAAGACGTTGGAATGGAAGCTTGGTCTCGAACTAATGAAACTTGAATTTTTTAATTTAAAAAATTCGGTCGTCTCGTCAGACTGTAGTGACCAAACTACAAAAAATATTGAAACTAAGCTTCCATTCCAACGTCTTGGTAATCTCATCTAGATGATTTAATTTACATATTTATGGTAAAACGATTAGAACACATCGGTTGATTTAACAAAATTGTTCTGTTTAAAAATCTCAATATAACCGCAGTTATTATATTCTTGTATAACACTCTCATGCTGTTTCCATAATAGTACCGCAAGCAATTTTTATTTGCATTTGATAGGAAACCTTTGTTTAATTTATTCTGACATAAATACCAGGAAAATTATGTGTGTTATCATTCTTTCGAAAAAAAAAATAAATAGAAAAATTGAAACCACATTAACCACAAAACATTAAAACATACAAATATTCACCTAAAAAATAATTTTTTCGCGATAATTTTATGGCTGATGAATATGGTAAAAACCACCACCCACAATAATATCATTATATCTAAAATAAAAACGCAATTTTCATTTAAGTGTTCTTTTATATACGGTTCACGAGTATTTATTACGTATCGTGCAATGACATCGGGATTTTATGGTTGATTTTTAATAGAATTTTTTTGACGTGCGGTGGTTTTGCATACTAATGTTGTTTTATGCACAAATTTCAAATTGGAATATTATTTTAACCCAGTATAAAACCTTAACTATTTAATTTATTTCATTTTAATGTTGAGATATAATTATATTAATAAAATAAAAATAATTTAAATTATTAAAATTTATAAATTTTGTAGCATGCTTTATTTTAAAAACCAGCAGTAATTTAAATTTTTTGTGACAAATATTTCAAAACAGATATCAAAAATGTTGGCCGACAATTAGGGCTGAAATTCATATTACAAATAGAAAGTTTTAAAGTAAAAGTCAAATTAAATGTTAAATTTCTGGATTTTTCAATAATTGGGTTTCAAATTTCAGTACAGTGAAACCCCGTTATAACAAACAACTAGGGCCCGTGACATGTGTTTGTGATATGCGGAGGTTTGTTATATAAGAATTCGTTATATAACAAACCAGATTGTAATAGGCGACGATAAATTTACCATGATTATGATAGGGAGTATGCAGGTAACTAATAGGTTTAATTAATAGTCCAATTAAATGGTTTTATTAATGTTTAATTAAAGGCCATATTATTTTTTAAATTAAAATTTATTTGTATGTACTTCAATTATAAATTGTATCACAATATGTTTTTTTCGATATGTACGCGTAAAAAAGGAAAACCAATTAAAATTATGAAATAGCATAAACTATTTCGCGGAGTTTATTTAAGATTCCTTCACAATTTTTCCCCATAACTAATATTTGTCTAATGCAGTTAAATGATCTGTCGATGTCAGTCAATGATGACCATTTATTGAATTCGAGCAACTCGTTTTCTTCTGGAACTGAACTATTGTATTCTTCTAAATCCGGTTCAATATTATTTGTAAGCACCATTAAAGCTTCATCGCTAAGGTCATCAGAAGTTTCTACTTGGTCAGCTACCGATATATACGTATCAACATCTAGGCCGAGTGTAATTTCCAGAGTTGGGTGTTTACGCGTCATCTACTAATATTTACGTAATCGCGTCAACAATTCGTTGACAATGTCGAATACTCGTAGAAAACGTCGATAACTCGTAAACAATATCGACTACTTGTACAGCCATTCAACTACTCGTAGACAACGTCGACCACTACTTGTAATCCACACCATTAGTGAGGTTCAAATATTTTGGTGTGAATAAAAATTTCGAAATTACTTGCTTAAACTACCTTTGGTTTGCACTAGTGCTTCGATAGTTGCCACTGTATCCATAAAACATACATATTTAATCCGAAACTGTTCACTAAATTATTCAATTACCACCGTTATTAATAAACATTTCGACGATTGATAAATTTTAAATTAAAATTGCGAATTAGAATAAAACAAACTTTAAATTAGGTTTTTCAATAATTTAGTCGAAAAAATTGTTATCAAACACGCAGTATTAGAGTTTTAATGCCGTGTGCCTGGCGTTTTTAATTTTTTCTAAATTTCGGATTAACTAAATTGATGGTTAGTTCATACCAGTTGTTCATAGATGGGTCAAAACAAACTGCGTCTCTTGTTTAATTAATTTGTTAAATAAATTAGATCTTAACAATTAAACATCAGAATTATTTTGGTTTATGAACATTAGAGACATCTACTAATACTGGTACGAACTAACCATCAATTTAGACAAAAGTGTAGGTGTTAGCCACTCGGTGGGCCTAACACAACTTTTTTTAAATTTCTAACTAACAAATTCATAGTTAGTAGATACCAGTTATTGATAGATCTCGCTAATATCCTTATACCATATTCATTACATACCGTGCATGACGTTTAGTTCTAAACTGAAAACTTAGTTCGGATTTATCAATCGCTGATTTATTTGACTATTTTCAATTATGCATCAGACAAAACTTTTATTGTGCCATCTATGAACGACTGGAGTAAACTAATCATCAATTTAAGGCTAACATTTCCACATTGTGGAATCGTCCGATAAATTCTACGGTGTCCAGAATTGACCTAAACTTAAACTCCTCAAACCAACAAAATCGATTTGATTTGCGCGACCAAAAAACGATAGTATCCGTTAAGAAATGGCCAACAATTTCATACTGTAAAGTTTCCGACAAACTATACGATATCGAGAATTTATCTAAACTAAACCACTCAAACCAACAAAATCAATTTGGTTTATAAGAACGAGAAAGGATACCTGCCCGTCCGTTTGGAAAAGGCCCTTGATTTATTTTATTTATGTCAACCTATAGCTAAACTTTCCACGTTGATTCAAACCAATAAAATGACCTTCATTTACTAGAACTAAAAGGACATCTCAACTCACTGTTGGCAGTCAGCTCAATTCAATGTGTCAACCTAACGCTGTTATTTACACATAGTCGAATTTTCCAACCCAATAATGACGCAAACCAATAAAATCGTGGTTTACCAGAACTAAAAAGGATACCCTAATCACAATTTGGAAATTACACTTGGTTCATTTGATTGTTTTACCTTACAGACATTTTTCGACAAACTCTACGATTTCCGTAAATTAATTTTACCGATTTTTACTACTTTTTTAATTGATATAATTTATCAGATCAAAATTCAGAATTATCCCATTTTTATAGAAGTGCCATTTAGCTCATTGTCTTATCGCCATGTAATCATAACTGCCACATAGTGGCTTTGTACACAAATTGTCTATACACTGCATTGAACATTTTTTAAATACAGGGTTGCCGCCATTTAGTCGAATATTAATATTAACAGTTCATACTTGACATTCGCGTAGGACAAGGACTCGAACCAAATTAATCATAGAAAATCATTCGATTGAACAACGCGTTTTAATAGCCGACACCGTTTATACAAGTCTATCATCAATTACATTAACATTAAGAAAAATATGTGAAAGTTGCAGAAAGAATATGGTGCCTTCAAAGCCTACAGTTTACCGGATTATCAAATAATTTGATGAAAGTGGCAAATAAGAAAAAGTGTGTACAACAACGTATAGTCAGAGCACTTTAAAATATTGGTGCTGTAAGGGAACGTGTACGAGACAATCCAACGATATCAATCCGTGCACAAGAACTTGGAAGATCATCACTAAGCAATATTTTGCTTCAAGATTTGGATTTATTCCCGTATAAAATACAACTAACATAGGAGCTGTTACTAAGAGATCATTTGCGGCGCTCCACGTATTCAAATAAGATGCTGTTGCTTGACAATGACATTCCGAATAATTTTGAAAAGTTAATTCTGAGTGACGAAGCTCATTTTTTCTTAAGTGGGCATGCAAATTAACAAAACTGCCGGTTCTGGGCAGTAGAGAATTTAAAAATTATTCATCAATCACCATTACCAATGGTTCAGCTGTTATAGTTACTGCCGAACGGTATAGTGATATAATAAGGAACATATTTAAACCAGAATTGCGTGCCAATGGTTTGGTGAACATGCGTGGTTCTATTATATCGTCTGTAAAACTATACTTAAAAATCACAATTTTTCGGGATATTACGATATGAAGAGTGTAAAATGTAAAAGTATTTTTTTAACAGTGTGTTTACTAATATTTGTTTATTTTTGACATATTTCACTGTCATTCAATCTCCATTATAAGCATTATTGTAACTAAGTTGGCTTGCCATAATGAACCTCCCTGACAAAGAAAGTCAGTTATATTTAACTAAAATAAACATTTTCCATGCCGTTCGACCAAAAGTAGCACCGCATTAGCATAAAAATCGAGGTTACCAGAAATTCAGTTATAAAAATCGAAAACTTTTCACACAAAATAGTCTTTAAAAACGTATTTTCAATTAAAACTCATCTGCAACACAAAAACCCTCTCCATAGGTTCCATAGGTTTTTTCTAACCTATATAGGAGCAAGGTTTAATGACAAAAGAAAATTTAAAAATTAACTGTAAGGATTTCAAAACTTTCTGAAATCGCAGCTACGACAATTACTTCTTTAAAATACAAAATTGGATGAAAAGTGTCTAATTTAAAATATTTGTAAAATAACGTTTTAATTTAAATTTGTGAAACAATTATGTTGTAAAAAAATTATCAAACGCACGAAGAAAATATTAACGATTATTTAGCAAAATTAATTTATTTAATTATTCTACAATATTCATATAAAAAAATAACAATACATTTATTACATGCAGGAAGTGAATCATTTTAGTACATATAGTCAAATATGTATGAAAGTTAAAATTAGATTTATTTGATATTTAAATTGGCTATCATGAAGTTGTTCTTAAATGCCAAATGGTTCACTTCCTGGATGTAATATATGTAATGTGAATTTATTTATATGAATATTTTATAATAATTAGATAAATTAGTTTTGTTAAATAATCGTCAATATTTTCTTCGTGTCTGTGATAATATTTTTGCTAACGCCAAAGATTATTATTTAGTAAATATAATACACTGTTGATCCATTGTTGCACATTGCGTATCATCTAAATATCCATTGGCTTCTGTTAAATATATGATCGGCTCGCAGTAAATAAGATTTGAAGTATGTACGCGAAAGTGTCAACGATTATCCATCTGTGTTTACTCGTCGATCTATTACTTAACTGATAATCTCAAAAGCAAATGTAACGTGGACTATATTTTACTTTTGTTTCTGCGGCATCAATCATCTATGCTAAACTGTTCGATTATTTTTGATTAAATGTATTAAAGTAAATCATTCTCTCTGCATTATCATTTCGCCTGGAAGGTTAGGCAATTTTATTATAGCACGCAAAATACGTAGTTAGGCGGATTTAATAATTTTGATGCAAATTTTTTTTTTGCTTGTCGGTGTGTGCATCAGACCAGTATTTAGTAACGCATAATTTTTGATCTAAGTCGTTTTTAGCGGCTTAAAATATAACGAATATGATTTTTGGGTATGAAAAGGGCTATTTCTTATCATTCAGTAGAAGTAGTAGTATGTTTGGTGATAATTAAATAAAAATTTGATAATTTAGAAAATTAAATTAAAGTTGAATCTTTCCAAATATTACTTTTTGTAATTGTAACTATATTTCCGAATGTACGGCTGGTAAAGCGAATTTATCCAAAACAATACTGGTTTCCTTAAGCAAAGAGGGTTCATCTCCTATATGGAGTTTACTAAACCAACAATATCCATGATATTTGGTACGAGACCATTGTATGCACGACTTACGGTGTATGTGGGGATTTGTGGTTAGCAGTACTACGAATAAAATAAAATTACAATTATTAAACGCAGGAAGTGACTCAATCCATACCTAGGACCTTTTATTACAGTTTAAATTTAAATTAAAAATGATTTTTAAGATGTATTAATTTAAAACGATCAATAAAGTATGAACATTGGGGTGTTGCACATTGGAAACAATCTAAATTTTATTGGATTGTACAAACATATTATTACATGCACGAAGAGAATATTAATGATTATGTAGCAAAATTTAACATTCGAAATATTCACAAAACAGAAGATTTTGGAAAATATTGTTTTAATTTAGCATTTATTACAATATTTATTAAATAAAATTCACTTACAATTATTACATGCAGGAAGTAAATCATTTCATTACTATAGCTAAATGTGTATTTATAAGAGGTAAAATGAAAATACAAGATGTTAAAAGTAAAATGGATTAAAAGTGCACTGTCCTGCACATTGCGCACAATTAAAATAGTTGTTGACTTCGACAAAGAAATTATTATATGCACGAAGTAAAAATTAATAATCAATAACAACATTTATTTAAAATAACAAACACAGAGGATTTAATAAATAATATTTCATCTTAACATTTATTACAATATTTACAGAAATAAAACAATGTTGCACATTGCTTTATTTTTATTAATTATACAAGCGACTCGCAATAAACAAGTTGGTAAAGCTGTCATTTCCAAAAAAAATGTAACGTGCATTGTATCGTATTGTCTGCACCGAGTAGATAATTAATATTCGACACGTGCAGACAATGTATGTAGAAAATTCAAACAAATGGCGTCGATAAAGTAGATTATGTAGACAATGTCGAAAATTATTGTTTAGGTATGCAATTAACAAAATTCTATGATTTGTTTGTTAATGGGACTATTTCGAGATCGAGTTCATTCTTTCTTCACATTTAAAAATTTAACCCCAAATTTTTATATGGTAATGAAGGACATTTGAAGCAAATTGCTACGTGCCTGTGACAATTATGTTGGCCAGCTAATATAGTTTCGGCTGACGAGGTAGCAAAACCATATCAAATAGTCATTCTAAATGTAACACATTTACGAGTACTTAATATATATTACAAGGCTTGGAAAATGGAGTGAGTCGGAAAAATTGATGTTTTTGTAAATACGAGTATGATTTAGCTGGTTCAGTATAATTTCAATAAATTTACCGAATCCTTTGTTAAAAAGAAGAATATTATATAAAGTTAAATTTTTAACCAAACCAAGTGCTATCAGATTGTTAATGTACCTAGACATACTACAATGTTCAACATCATTACCATTATAAAATGGTAAAACACAAAAAAATGTTCAGGCAAATAATGATCATATACAAGTTTCTAGGTTCATTTTGGCATTTATTATGGCATTTATTTTGGCATTTATTAAATATGACCGTTGGCCCATTGGATATGTCAATTAATATGTTTTCCCTTTTCATCTCCAATTTACAAGTATCTACTGGGGTGTACTATCTAACTCTGTTTCCGAGTTGTTTCGCTTCTGCTAGCATCATTCATTTCTATGTTATAGATGGTCAACATTCCTTTTCCCTTGTGACTTCCATTCCAAAGAACTTGTCATGTCATTCTTAGACTTCGTCAGAGTGGTAAATCCATCTTCACTTGCGCTTTCATATATCGATCCTAATGACTGCTTGATTAATTTGCTTAAGGAGCTCAACATTTGTTATTTTGTTGGACCAGAAGCAGCTCAGTATTCTCCTAAGGCATTTATTTACAAATTTTCTTATTGTTCTTATTGTTGCTTTTAGCTTTCGCAACCGTACAGCAACCATGATTTTTCAAACGAATTTAACATTCTTTGCTTGGTGTTGCAGGATAGGACAGATTTGAAACCCATCTGTCTGTGTTACACTTTGTGTAACATGATGAAAGTTGTTCCGGTTTTCTTGATTTATTTTTTATATCTACATCTGTGCCACTCGTTTTGGCTAGAGTACAAGCAAGGTATATAAATTCATTGTCTTTTTCTATTTCACCTTGGATAATATATATTGGAGAGTATATTGTTGTGTTTAGCTTCATCGTTTTCTTGGTCTTCCTGATATTTCTTTTGAGGCCAACTTCTTTCGATCGATCTGGTAGCTTCTGTACTTTATGTTATTGTGTGTTAGCAGACAAATGTCATCTGCATAATCTAGGTCATTGAGTTTCATTGTTAATCCTCATCACTTTGATGACTTTGATTACCTTTGTTTTGAACTCGGTTGCCCGTTCGATTATGAGTTCGCTTAATTTCTTGGGGATGCAAACTTCGCAAAGTGCCTTCGAAGTCCACGAAGAGTAAGTATACTGGTGAATTCCATTCGTTATACTGCTCAATGATGATGCGTGTTGTATTAATTTGATATGATCCTTCAATCTTTTCTTAATTTTGAATTGAGTGTTGGTGAAATTCTGTGTAGCATGGTCATTGCTATATCTTTATGGTTATGTTGAGAAAAGATATATCCTGCCAATTTTTGCATTCTCTACTTAGGAAACGTTATAGTCAAGCCTTATATTTTTTTACGGTATTAGATCGGAATTCCATGCTTCTGTTATACAAGCGTTACAATGTATGCATTTTCCGACCTGTCTGCTTTCATATTTCAGCTTGTATATGGTCCGTTCCAGAAGCCTTGTTTTTTTTAATTTTAGCAATGACAACGTTAGCTTTCTGCTCCATGGCGGATAAGTGTTAATAGTGGAGGAATGTTCATTATTAACGCCAGTTTTTAATTCGAAGATTTGTGTGTCGTTGGTCGTGTTGTCTCCAAGTTATTCCTTCAATTCCTGAACAGACGCTTACTTTATTGTTAAGATGTTAGTGAATTTTCTAGTTGCCTGTCGCACGCATTGAATTTTTTTTAAGTACGCGCATGTTTCGGATTACTGAGGCCACTCCTTGCTATTTTCTTGATTTCTCGTACCGCATCTTTGTATTGATGTTTCAGGTCCAACGTATTTTTTTTGCATATTTGCAACCTCAGTTGCCAGCGTTCTTCAATTTTTTTTCTAGTTTTATGACTGATCCAAACTTTACGTCTGAATTCTTGGTACTCGTCCGAGTGTGTTGGTAGCTGCTTCGATATAGGCTTCTTCGATTTGTTTACACTGCTGCTCTATACTGATGGTTGCTTATTTATTGGTTTGAAGGCTGAGCTTGAGCACTTCGCAAAATTTGTTTCTTGATCCGTTTTATAGCAACAGCTTAATTTTAAATTGTGATATTACCAGTTGGTGGTCACTTTGAATGTCTGCATCATTGGGCAATGAGATCTTGCAATGTCGTGAGAAGTTTCTTATTGACCATTACGTGATCTATTTGGATCGTTATTCTGCCATCAATCATCCATGTGTATTTGTGTATATTTATGTGTGGAAATTTACTGACTCGTATGCATAGTTGGTTTATGGCGTGGAAGTCGATGAGTCATGCTCCATTATTTATTGATGTCGGTGTTATCTGTTCCAATTCTCACATTGAAATTTCCTTCTTCTATTGTCTTGTTCATTTTCTGTGTGCCTTTGTGATTGTGGCTTCTAATTGTTTATAGAACTGATCCTTAGTTCTTTCATCTGTGTCTTTTGTTGGGGCATGTCACTGAATATTTGGTTGTGTTTCGTAATTTTGAATGACCCGGTACAGAAAAACAATGGAAATATCAACAAAAAGCAATAATCTACATTGTCTACGAATTGTTTACATATTCTACCAATTCTCGATATTATCTACTCCAAAATCAATTGTCTACACTATTTTTGACATCCGCAGACAATACAGATATACCCGTAGACGCACAACACTGCGCATCAATCATCTATGCTACACTGTATTAGATTATTTTCGCATAAACGTATTTAATTAGCTCATTTTATCTCTGCATTATCATTTCGCCTGAAAGGGTATGCATTTTTATTATTAAACGTCACGAAAAATAGTTTGTCGAATTTAATAATTATGTTGAAAGTTTGTCTTTAGTTTTTCGGTGTATGCACCAGACCTGTATTTGGTACCACATTATTTTTGATACTATTCAAAGAGAGAGACATTTTTTGAGAATTTCATTTTGTGATTTTAATTGATGTTACTAGTGATTAACTAAATTTTAAAATATAAAAATTCCAACAGGACATTTAGTAAAATATTTTTTTCATGCGAGTAATATTTAAATAAACATTTGAACTTGGAATTGTGCAGAACAAAAATTTTAATCATTCCAAATATAATGTTTTTGTGATTCGAACTATATTTATTGTCGTATGCTGATAAAGTGAATTTATTCAAAAGACTGCTGATTTGTTTACGCGAAGAAGGTGTATGTGCATTTCCAAATAGTCCAATATGATTTGGATTATGAAACCAGGCACTGAGAAATATCGTGGAGACCGTTGTGTGTACGGTGAGTTACGGTGTATATGCTGATTTGTGATTATCAGTACTACGATTTAAATGAGGTGCAACTGTCCGTTCACGAATTAAATCATTAACCTTCCCTTTTGGAAACGGCTAAAGCTCCTAAACGAGCAAATTGAGTACACAAAGTTAACGTATAATTCGACATAGCTGGTTGATGAATACAAATCTAGCTCGTTTTTTCGAACGCTGTCGTATTAAAATATTTTCCTTTGGCTTTACCATGTTCCTGTGATCAGCGTGCTATGATTCACTTTGAAACTTAATCAGACGATGTTTCCACAAAAAATTGAATGAATTCAAGACTATATTTCGTTCATAAATGGAGCACAACAACTCAGTTAGTAAGTTCCGTTGGCCCACCCTATACAGCTATTAAGAATCTTTTTGAAAGAAATGTAATTGACCTTAGAGAAAAACGTTTTCTAATAATAAAACTACCAATACTTTTAAACTCTTTATCTTTTCTATAATTCTCAATAAAAAGTGGATGTAGAAGTATATAGCAGGCTAGGGAGTGACACAGGTGTAAAATAGTGAGGGAGTTATGAATTAGAGTAAGATATACATAAAAACTATGTCAGCAATTTTAAAGGTTTCATGCAAAAAGTCGTTTATTTTACTCCATTATATCTCTAATGGCAATGAAACCATATTATCAAGAAACTAAGCCAGACCCAGAAGCATCCATATCAAATTTAACGAGTCTATCTCTGATCTCAGAAGAGGTGGCTGAGTAATTACATTGCAGAAAATATAAAACCCTTGTTGAACTGATAAAGCCAAAAATGTCAAACAATCAAACATGAAAATTGGAAGACAATACAAGAAACGTATCGACTAAAATGTATTAAGGGGATCTAAAATTGAAACGCAATACTATCAAAACGCACTTGTAACGGGTGGCGCATAAGTAACGTTATGATTTAATCAATGAATAAATTTGTTGTTTAAGTATTTTTTTCGTTTTTTTCAGAATTTACTTTGAAAAACTTGTTAAATGTATGATGGAAAGACTCAGCACAAAATAAAGAACAAAAGTTGTTCAATTTTATTTTGAAAGTCAGCATTCGATTATTCAGACACAAAGATCATACCGAAATCTCTTTCATGTTCGATTGGCTCAGCATTTTCGGCAACAAGTGGCTATCTGTGATCTTCCGTGAAATCTGTGATCTTCCAGTTCGAAATAATGTAAACATTGTTCGGGTGCAAGCAAGTATTGAGGGTATCCCTGAAACTTCCACCAGGTGACGTTCTCAGCAGTTGGTGATGTCTAAGCGGACTTTGCAAAGAATTTTACATAAGTTACACATTTTTCCATATAAGATTCATTTGGTTCACGAGTCAAAATCAAATGATGCACAAATGTGATTTTGAAGAAATGTGCCTAGAAAATAACGAGTTTATTTACAAACGCATAATGAGCGAGAGGCCCATTTTCGCCTAAATTTTCACCTCAATGGTCACGTGAAGAAACAAAATCGCAGAACATTGCACAACCAAAATCCAAGAGTTAGTTTTGAAGACCAAATGCATCCATTTAGATGCACAATATGGTATGGAATAACTTCAGAAAGGATCATTGGACCATATTTTTTCGAAAACGACGAATATGTTGTCGTTAATGTGAATGGCATTCAATACCGGTCAATAATTTGAAAATTTTTTAAGGCCAGAGGTAAAGGACAATCTAGAATTATGGTTCCAACATGATTGAGCCACAGCTCACACAGCTCGTCCATCTCCTGCGCAAAATTTTTGACAATCGAATAATATCGCGTTTTTCTGATTTTAACTGGCCACTGCGTTCGCCGGTTAAATCGGCTCCCGATTTTTTCTTTGGGGCTATCTAAAGAGTAAGGTGTATGAAAATAAGCGATGAACCATTCAACAGCTTAAGAGCAATATTCGAGAAGTAATGATGCGCTGTGGTCTGAAATTCTAGGAAAAGTTATGGAAAATGCTTTTGAAAGAGCACGTTAGGTCGAAGCAAACAAAAGCCACCATTTAAAATATATTATCTTCAAAACGTAATATTAAATGCCAACGTTACATCAAACTAGAAACAAAAAAGGTATTCATTAAATAAATCATAGCGTTACTTATGTGCCACCCTATAATAAGAGTGAAAAATAATAAAAGTGTTTAAAGATTTTATAGGAAATTGAAGACGGCATAACAACGGACGAAAACAGTATTGTCAAAATTAGCAGGATACGACAAATATAAGCTAGACAAATATTTCTTAAACTGAACCATGATAAAGAAGATGCGGGAACCGTTCGTCCAACCATCAAACTTATCTTCTGAAATAAAGTCAATATGCATAAGATAAAATTTAAAATCACGGTTGAAAACGGAAAGGCAATTTAACATAGCGTTACCTTCCTTAAAAAAATAAACAACTACCATTATTCGCTCACATTGGGATGTAAGATCGAGGATTCTGTATTCAAACTGAGATCGGTAAGTTTCGAATCAGAGTGAAAGATAAGAAACGGCTGTAACCTGCTGTTATAAATAATTTCAAATAATCTATGTAGTGATCTAAGTCACCCTGCTAGAAAAAAAGCAGCTATGGTGGATAATAATAAGCGGCTATCATGCATTCCGCAATCACTTTAACAGAGAAGAAGCCATGATTGCAATAATGTTCATGAAGAAGTTAAAGCCAGGTCTCATCGAGGTCTAGGCAATACAATATTTTGTTAATATCAATTATTACAAGCTTACCGAATGATCCTCTAGATAAAGGATTTTCTCCAAAATGCTGGAAAAACATATCGAAGTAATAAGCATCAAAAATGGTAGAGATAAAGAGACCCAACCGATCACAAAGCACACAGCCCAAGCAGTATTCCTGAATGTATCTGAAGCTTTTGATAATCTGTGGTGGCAAACTATATTGAATGGGTTAAGAAGAATGGATTCCATTTAATCTTTATTCAATCATTAAAAGCAAAGTTTTGTGTCAAACCATGGTACACTTTCCCAAACAGCTGCCAACGTAGTAATAACTCGGAAACGACTGACCATATACTATTTGATTGTGATTCCTCCGAAAGTGATAGAGTTAGGTAGAGACACAAATTAAGGCCGCCTAGCTACTAAGCTGGTAGTTGTGTAGCCAATTAACGTCAGGTCATTGCGTTCAAGAAATGATGTGACTATTTATCAAGCGCGAGACGGACGGACGTGAAATCGATTTTAAGACAAACTCATAGGCTTTAATCTCGAATAATCTCGATTTTTTTTAAATTTCTTAATTTACAATTACAGGTTTATAACCAATAAAGATTTCAATTCATTGTAAATATTTTAATATTTTAAATTTTGTTAAAATGAGTTTATCCATTTTAAAAAAAACTAGTAGAGTAAAAAAGCCGGGGTTAGCAAGAAAATCCTTAGTAATAAAAATTTACTCGCATAAAGTATAATAAAGAATTGTTAAAATCACAAAATTTTCCGAGATCCCGGACCGCCTGGTGTTATATCGCGAAAAGTTGATAAAACTTGATTAACATGCACCCACAAGGATAAAAAATCACAATCTGTGATAAAATCTGTGATAAAATCATAATCCAGGACAAAATTTTATCAACAACCGAATGTAAAAATGGAATAGAAAGATATTTGTGATTCAATTCAAAATATTTCAAAAAACATAGAAAAATAAGTACAAAATAGCGCATTATTTGTAAAAAAACACAAAATTATATTTTATTAGAGAGCAAACTGAAATTTTTGTTAACGAGATACAAAACATTAAAAGCTCAATTACAGTTTTTAAATGCCAACAATACCAAGGTTTAGTTTTAGTATTCCTTCTCTCGGCTTTACTTTAGATTTTCTGTAGCTTCTTCATGACAAGTGACTTAGGCTACTGAACTATTTTCTTCGTTGCTACTCTCTGGTTGGACTTGAGGTAAAAGATCTAAATTTTGAGTATTTTCTTCACGGGACCCTGTGGCTGTTGATATATTTTCCTCGTTACTGCCTAATGCTTCAACTTGAGGTAAAAGATCCGGGTTTTGTGTAATTTCTTCGCGTGACCCAGATGCAGCTGAAACATTTTCCTCGTTGCTAACTTCCGGTTCAATTTGAGGTAGCAGATCTGGATTTTGTGTAACAGGTTGAACTTGAGGTAAAAGATCTGGATTTTGAGTAATTTCTTCGCGAGACCCAGAAGCAGCTGAAGTATTTTCCTCGTTGCTACCTTCAGGTTGAATTTGAGGTAAGAGATCTGGATTTTGTGTTATTTCTTCTCGTGACCCTAATGTTACTGAAGTATTCTCCTCGTTGCTTCCTTCTGGTTGAACTTGAGGTAAAAGATCAGGATTTTGTGTAATTACTTCGCGAGACCCAGATGCTGCTGAAGTATTTTCTTCGTTGCTATCTTCAGGTTGAACTTGAGGTAAGAGGTCTGGATTTTGAGTAATTTCTTCTCGTGACCCCGATGTTACTGAAGCATTCTCCTCGTTGCTGCCTTCCGGTTGAACTTGAGGTAAAAGATCTGGATTTTGTGTAATTTCTTCGCGAGACCCAGAAGCTGCTGAAATATTTTCCTCATTGCTACCTTCAGGTTGAACTTGAGGTAAAAGATCTGGACTTTGTGTAATTTCTTCACGTGAGCCAGATGCTGCTGAAGCATTTTCTTCGTTGCTATCTTCAGGTTGAACTTGAGGTAAGAGGTCTGGATTTTGTGTAATTTCTTCTCGTGACCCCGATGTTACTGAAGCATTCTCCTCGTTGCTGCCTTCTGGTTGAACTTGAGGTAAAAGATCTGGATTTTGTGTTATTTCTTCTCGTGAACCTGAGGCTACTGAAGTATTTTCTTCGTTGCTGTCTGCTGGTTGAACTTGAGGTAAAAGATCTGGATTTTGTGTAATTTCTTCGCGAGATCCAGATGTCCCTGATGTATTTTCCTCGTTGCTTCCTTCTGGTTGAACTTGAGGTAAGAGATCTGGATTTTGTGTTATTTCTTCTCGTGAACCTGAGGCTACTGAAGTATTTTCTTCGTTGCTGCCCTCTGGTTGAACTTGAGGTAAAAGATCTGGATTTTGTGTAATTTCTTCACGTGACCCAGATGCGGCAGAAGTATTTTGCTCGTCGCTACCTTCAGGTTGAACTTGAGGTAAAAGATCGGGATTTTGCGTTATTTCTTCTCGTGAACCTGAGGCTACTGAAGCATTTTCCTCGTTGCTGTCTGCTGGTTGAACTTGAGGTAAAAGATCTGGATTTTGTGTAATTTCTTCGCGAGACCCAGATGTGCCTGATGTATTTTCCTCGACGCTTCCTTCTGGTTGAACTTGAGGTACGAGATCTGGGTTTTGTGTAATTTCCTCTCGAGAAGCTGGTTCTTCGTTGCTGGAGAGTGAAGCAGAACTGTTTTCTTTTGACCTAGAATTATCATTTGAATCCTCGTTTGAAGCTTTCGAACTTTCCTTTGGTTTGTAATGTGAAACAAATCCATGAGAAATTCCATGTTTGCCGCAGCTATGATATCTACGTGATGGCCCGTGATGATCGATTCTTCTTGGTGGATGGCCAAGATGGAATCCTTGAGCAGTCTGAAACAAAATTAAGCACAACTTGTTTTATTTCCCATAAATTTAATTTATGGGTTTTAATTTTACTTACAATTGCCACAAGAACTAATAATAAACTTATAAGTCCAATAGTATTCATTTTTGCTTGAGATGTTATTAAACCGGTTAACTTACAATTTTATACTGTGAAATAAAGTAAATTTTTTCCGCTTTTATATGATTTTTTACCAGAAATAACAAAGAATAATATAAGCCAATTCAGGGGAGCAACTAAACTATTTACACTTATAAACAAACACATGTGGTTCTCTGACGCTATTAAATTGCCAAATATTGTACAATAATATTTTGTTAAGTGTTTAATGTACAATAATATTTTGCAAGTTTAAAACAAAGATATTGTTTATTAAACGAATATCGTCTCGTATAATAGTGATAGTACCTCATAGGCTATTTGTCGATAAATTTTTCACCTTTCAAAACATTCAAATACTGCAAAGCTTGTTCCCTTCGAAAAAATAGCAACGATTTAAAATGTATTTACAAACCAAAAGAATCCTGTTGAATGATCAAAACACGTATTGTAAGTCTAGTAGAATATTCGTTACATTAGTTTTAAAAATTACGACAATTAGAGGACAAAACTATATGTTTAAGTAAATATAATTTTAACTTTAAAAACGTTAAATATTAAAAAACAAGTTTACCAACAACTAAATACATAACATTCAGCTAAAATATCGAGTTAAGCTTACTATTCCATTTAGTTTCATCCACTGTTTGCATTTATTGGTTCCAATTGTCTTAACACCATTTTTAAATAATCTCAAAACAGTAGTCAAAATCCATTTTTTAATTTCAGACTCATTGAGCACATATCAAATTCTGTTAATACTCATCACGCTCATACTTGTATGGTCATTTTAATAAAATGTTCCAATCCCCTTTTTTCTAATTTTGAACATTAACCAAGAGCGACTTGCAGAACTTGAATCAAAACCTGTATTGAGAATCGATAAATAGTGAACGAGCATTTAACTCGGTTACCGCAGGAAAAACTATTATATAGTACTCCAGCTGCGTTGAATTAACGGTAAATATGCTGAATTAGAATTTCCACAGTAAGAGAAAAACTCCTATGAGGAACTGATGGCAGCGCCAGTTAATAGCTGATGCGATTTGTAATATAAACAGTTATGTTTGTCAATGTTTAACTCGGAATCCATTTTGTTGAAATACACAGCCACAAAGTTAACCAAACATCCAATAGTTCGTCCTGGGACGCTGTCGGTCGCTTGTCAAATTCTACATTTAGATCACTCACATGGTTCTACTTATAACAGTTATCAATGAACATTTTTAAAAGATACTCCGTTTCGATGGCACCTGCAAACTCGTAGTCATACGCTGAATCCAGTAAATCCCGCGATATTTGAGGAACTTACACAATTGTTTCTTTTAACTAAAAATGAGTTATATCGAGATTAAACCATGTTATCGAATATTTTACATTTTCTGGAATGGCTATTAAATGTGAAAAGGTAGCAGTGATGATTGCTTAGACGGAGTTACACAGATTTCGTGAAATCTCTGCAGAATTTTATTGTAAGCACATTATGGTCAGCAACGGCTATAAAGAATTTGCCAAGAAAGTTCGCATGATTAGTTGTCATAAAAAGTGAGTTAAACATTAATCCAAATGCGATGAGGCCAAAAAACTGACCCTGTTATTTGGCGAAGACTTACTCGTTTTAGCCAATATACAATTAACACGTTACGATCAATATATTTCGATGGAATACGTTGTGAAAATTGATTAAGAATTTAACTACGTTTAGATCAAGCGAAATAAGCTAGTGATATAAAAGAGATAGTGTTAACAGGTTCACACTGCACCTAGAGAGCCAAACAGTTAAAACTCTACTTGAGTTAAAAATTCTTTCATATAGATCTGACACAGGAAGCATTTTGATACCTAATATTGCGATGGCACAGTTAGGTCGCAAAAAACTATATTTAACAGCGTTTTCCCCTGGACTCAATTAAAACGGAGCTTCTGGGGGCTTCTCCATCACTTGAGAAAAATCAAACGCTTGGTTTATTTATACAGATTCGAAGAGGTTTTAAAAATTTAAATTACGCTGGGTCTGACAGGCTATTTACCCGAACGGAAGGATATTTATACTAAGCTATAAACGTAGGGAAGTTTTTGTTATTAAGGTATATTTTTCAAAATTGTGTTGTATTGCAAGGCATTTCAGAGGACATTGAAAAAGTACTTTCACCGACAAATATTCGGGCAGGTATTCATATGAGATACGTTGGCGCAGTTTTTCCTGCGACAACGAAACTGGTGTACTCTACATCATCTTCATCTTCATTGACATGAGTCACTTTATTTTAAATTGTACAAATGTCTATCTTCTCACTTGATTTTATTCATTTAAATAAAATCTCATTAGAATTATTACATGCAAGAAGAGAATCACTTCGTTCCTACAGCCATATACAAATTAAAGTTAAAATTCAATGCTAACTTAATTTACTTGATATATACATAAATTTCTATACGTAAACAATTTCCCTCACTGTGCTGCATATTGCCCGTAATCTAAATATTCATTGGAATCATCAATCAAATTATTACATGCACGAAGTGAATATTTTTGATTACTTAGTTACTTTCTTTGATTATAAATTAATCACCAAAGTGAAGATGTTAAAAATAAGGTTATACTTTAAAAAGTATAACATTATTTGCAAAAAATAAAATTAGATTATAATTATTACATGCAGGAAGTAAATCATTTCATTACTACAGCTATATATTAGAGATTAAATTAAATTAAATACATTTATTTGATTTCAAACTTGAATAGGATCAAACGTCTACTTTACTATGCTATACAGTACTTTTAATATAAATATTTGTTGGCTTTGTTATAAGCAAGAAGTGAATATTATTAATCATTTTGCAAAATTTGAACATTGGACATTAAGTTAACACGCCTATTTGACATTTAAGTTTAAATTGTTGAACATTGCGTATAATCTAAATACCAGAGTTCAATAATTATATTAATTATATAATTGATTTCCAATAAACAAACAGTGCAGGCTGTATGCGAAAAAGTCAACGATGATCAATATGTATCTACTCGACGACGTGCTACTCCTAGCTTCTTATAACTGTTAGGGTTCCTACACCCAATGACTCAAAGAAATTTGGAACCGACGTTCGATAAATAATTTCGCACCTGGCTTCCTCAGTTCGAGATTTTGTTAGCTTCGTCTTAAACCTATGTACATTGATCTTTCTATTTTAATCCTTCGTGTCGTCTGCAGAATATATACCATACATAAATCTGTATAACACGTTGAGTTCTGCACCATCTCTGAGGTGTTACAGGCTGTCTAAATCTTTTGTAAGTCTAGGGTTCCATATTATTCGGATGTCACGACGCTCAATCCTATCCAGTAACTGAAGAGGAAGACCATACCTCTATCCGTAACTCAACAGCAAATCTCTATACACAGTCTAATCAACGTTTCTCAACTGGTTGTACTATTACTCTCTTCTCTTTGAGAACAATTTTTTACTGGAGCCAAGACACTTACGAACTACTTCAGTAATCGAACTGGAATTCCGCAGAGCCCGGTGGCGCCTTATCTACACCTTTTGTCTTCAGATTTTAAAAAATTATTTCCTTCGAGATGTTGATGGAATCCATTTTGTAACCACAATACGGAATTGACGGACCCGTAACTCCATCAGGGACAATTAATGTCAAGTTCGATGTGTAGATGTTTGCCAATATCTCGGCTTGCAAATATGAATCCACTACCTAAAACACCGTCGGTACAATTCTAAGCAGAAATTAGTGTTTAAGAGATACTGGCACCCGATGCGACCATCTGGTAAAAGTTGCGATCGAAGATTTCCAATTCGGAAACCATGGCGACTTTCTTGTAGTTGGCTCTTTTCGCTTTCTTAGCACAAATTTTTTTAGAGGTGTTTCATGTAGCCTTTGCATTCTTCAAAATTGAATGTGCTGCTTGCACAAGAAATTATATTTTATTTCAAATTCACGGTTGGCGCAATGAATTCCTCCCAGAAATGCTGGTTGGCTTAGGCGACGAGAGTGTGTGTGTATCTTCAGATTGTTCATTAAGAATTTAGTTATAAAACCGGACACTAACAAATTTTGTGTACGGTGATTTTCCGCATGCGGTATGAGACCGATTTATCTACGAGTTATGACATATATCTGCGGATTTGTGATTAGAGGAGGTACATACATTCAAAGTGGGTATGGATGGGAAAAACAATTTTCATCTACAAAAGCAATCAAATAAATGTTGATGGCACTTGAACGAGTGTAAATCTACAATTGGAAGAAAAAGCTACTTGCACCAGGCATCGGCACCATCTACAGAGAGTTTTTTTTATATAGGGTGACAAAGCGAGATATTCAACAATACCTGTAGGAAAACTACTGAAAAACACAAAGATCTACAACAACAGGTCTGTAAAGACACATACACTCGCAAACGTATCCACGGAAATGATAAAATAAAAAACAGCAGGGCACGATAAACAAATACTAGAAATATACTGTTTGAACTGAGCAACGATAAAGAATTTAAGGAAACCTTGCGTGCCACCAACAAAATCAACTTCTGAAAAAAGTCAACGTGTGGAAGTTGGTGCTTAAAATCAAAAGTAGAAATTATTGGATAACTTTGCTCCAAAGGGAATACTGGAGTAGAACAAGCGACCGACAAGCGTTTTGCAATTGGCTTGAAACGGTCTAAAACGCAAGTGATAGCGTTGAGAGTTCCGCTTGTAAAATTTAACAGAAATCGGTTACTGGCTAACCTTATCAAGCAATTTAGGATAGTGCTCAAGCTGAATTTGCTTATAATCAGCGAGCACTTCAAAGAAAAATTCATATTGTATAATAATCGGATGCTCTAGCATAACCACCCATGAAAACCAAAAAAATTTGTTTAGGTGAATTAATATTTTAACTACATGTGTAGACAATAAAAAAGATAGAATGTAGAAATTGTCGAAAAGTTAAGTTTCTGTCAACCACAGAAACCATTTAAAAATAAATAGCTTGATTCTTTGCTAACACTTGAAACATTTAAAGTTAAATGTTTTATGCAGTTAAAGTTCGAATATATCGATAGCTTTGCGTTTAAAATTTTTAACGTTCACAAGATTTAAAATCGATGTTTAAATGTAGCCTATGCTACCGGCATATTGCTGATCCCTTAACCAAACCAAATCTTGTTTGTTGACTAGGTAGTTTTTTTTATTTTTTTTATAATTTAGTCTTTGCTATCTGTTCTGGGGCCAAAAAAGTCCCAACTCTTTCGCTTTTCACGTCCTTCACGTTGCGCAGTCGCCTGTCAAGTTGAAGTCGTACACGGCTATATGTCCAATTTAATCATCATCATAGTTGGGGGGTCATAGGGTCATAGTTGTGGTCTATTTCATCACAGATCATAATCTTTTGATGAAAATTCTGTTTTGTATCCTGTGCCTATTCGGATTCGGACCCGGTACTACTTGATCCAAAAGCTTTACCCACTGTACCGTTTTGTCGTTGACTAGGTAGATAAACCATACAAAATAGTCTATCGCTTTTAAGGCAAATGATTTCGAGAATACATTACCAATATTTCAAAGATTTTGGATGACTAAAACAGTTTTTCCAATTTTTATTCGCACATTTTCTGATTTCACTCTTTAATCGTGACATTTTCAGTTAGTATGTGTTATTATATATTAAAGTTGCTGAAAATGGAAATACAAATGTTTTTGGATGCAGTTTTAGTACAATTTCAAAAAATGTATGGATCCCTGTTTCAGAAAATAAAACTTAGAAAACAGTTTTTTTTAAACCCATCACAGATTACTCTAAATGTCAATGTACCTACTGTAATGGACGACAGCATCTCCTATTATACAGGGTAGGCCATCTATTGGTTTGTTTGTAAAACATAGGCTATGGCAATACTTTTTTGAACAATTTGTCTGAAATTTTGACAGCCCGTCAGTCTGCGAATTTTGAAAAAAATATGGGCTGTGAAAGAGTCCCAAGTGGAACCGCTGTAATGGAATTGGTGAAGAAAGTTCGTGAGAAAGGCTTGCTATTGGACAACATAAGTTGTTCCCGAGCTCGTACAGTGCGCACGCTTGAGAATATTGCGGCTTATACATCGACCCCAACTCGACGGCGATCGCAACAACTGGCCATTAGTCGCACGAGTCTTAGAAGAATGCCTGAGTCCAGATGACACAGCAGTTGAAAGCAAATGACCATCCGCATCGATATCAGTTCTCTGCATGGGCCATAAACCAGCTTCATAATGACGTTGATTTTGGTCGAAAAATCGGAAGAAGCGCATTTCCAACTCGGGGGTATGTAAAGAAGTAGAAATGCTAGATTTAGCCACACGTAATCGTAGAGATGGCGCGACATGCGATACCGTTTTGAAGAGAGGCTTACTGTAAGGCCAGCAGAAGGAGCCACAGGAGCAAAATTGTTTTTATTCTTCGAGACCCAATAGAACAAGACAGACAAAATAAAAATTAACAAAGTTTCCACAAAATAATGATGTATACTTATTTTATAGTATTTTTAATAACAAACTTTTAAATGGCTTACTCTTTACAATCCAGAATCAAATTTAAATCCCATCTGACCTGGACAAAATGGTAACCGCTTACATTAAAAATTCTCACATGTCTACATAGTTGCTGATGAAAAGATTACTTACAACTATCAGACAAATTCAATCTCACAAAACCACACAAAACAATCAGTTGCATCCAAACTCGTTGGATGGCCGATTTATCTTTACGCCACATTCTTTTTTGGATTTTTGTTTAACTTGGGCCGAAACACGACTGAAAATACTAAGATCAATCAAAAATCTGATATATCAAAATCCTTTTTAATAACCCCAACTATGTTGTATTGCACAATGAGTGCGCGAGAACTTACGGTAGCCCGAATATTAAAGCAATCGTATTACTTGTAATAGTTAATTTACTTTATTGATCGTGAATTTATAGAATAAATTATTTTTAATCTACGAACGTAAATGAAATCGCTTATGGTTGTATGAATAAAGATGGCATCGTTTAACCAAAGAATTTTATTTGAAATGGAATGCGAACCTGATAAATGATTTAAGTCGGGTAGTACTGCACCAACAGTATGCTATCCTATAGTTCCTGTCCAGCGCAGAACTAAAACGGCTAAACTTTGGCAATATACAATCACTTTAAAATCGATAGATAGACAGACAATTTTAAACAGTATCATAAAATGTCGAATTTGAAAGTAACTGATGAATGGAAATGACGTCACACATTATAACCAACTAACCTTAAAAAACGAATAAGAAATTACTGAAAATGTAGGCAGATCTTACCTGATAAAATAATTTATAGGCTCAAATTGTTATATTTAAATAAATTTAATTCATACAAATTTGTACAACAATCAGGAAGGTGGAGCAGGTAGTTTTTATTTGCCGGCATTTCTGTGTGTTACTGTGACAATCGAGACTAGTAATTGCAAAAATAAACTCTTAGCTTTACTTCTAAAATATGGGTAAAACCCATTTGAAACTGAAAAACTTTATGATGACGACTTCGTACCAAACTAAAGAAAAAACAACCAAAAGAAGCAATAACCAACATTTTCCACGAATTATCAACATATTTTAGCAATTCTCGAAATTGTCTACAAAAAAATCAATTTAATATATTTTTTCGACACCAACATGCGGATAAATACGAGTAGATGCACAACACGGACAGTTTCGTTAATGGCACAGCATATATAAAGCAGAAGCATATATAATTATCGATGTGACAAATTTTAGGAATAATTGTAAGTAGTAAAGAATTATTAGAACCACAGAACTAATAAGAAATAGTTTAAATTTATCCAATTATGTGAAGCACGTAAACATGACCGCCCTATTGACCATTTCCCAGAACCCGGACCGTCTGGTGTTACTTCGGGAAAAGTTAATAAATCTGGACTAAAAATATGCGCAGAAGTTAGAAAAGCCTTTTATGCGATAAAAGCAAAATCCTAGATGAAATTTTATCAAAAGTAAAAGTGAAATATTCGAAAAAGATACAAGTGATTCAATTCAAAAGATTCAAAAATAAAAATAAATTTTTTTAACAAAACAAAATTTTTATTTATTATAAAACGAACCGAAATTTATGTTATAGAGATACAGAGCGTTTAAAGCTCAAATGTCTCAAATGAAGTGTTTTACGCCTATAATGCTATGGCATAATTTTAATCTTTCTTCTCTCTGCTATCTTTTTTCTCTCTTTTCTGTTTTTTCTCTTTTTTCTCTTTGCTATCTTTTTTCTCTTTCTTAACTTTCTTCTCCTTGCTGTCCCGAGAGTTTTCATCTGAATTATCTTCAACTGAGCCACTGGCATTTGCCTCACTGCTATCATCAGGTTGAATTTGAGGTAAAAGGTCCGGGTTTTGTGTAATTTCTTCGCGAGACCCTGAGGCTACTGAAGCATTTTCCTCGTTGCTGCCTTCTGGTTGAACTTGAGGTAATAGATCCGGATTTTGAGTAATTTCTTCACGGGACCCTGAGGCTACTGAAGCATTTTCTTCGTTGCTGCCTTCTGGTTGCACTTGAGGTAAAAGATCCGGATTTTGTGTAATTTCTTCGCGAGACTCTGACGCTACTGAAGCATTTTCTTCGGTGCTACCTTCTGGTTGAACTTGTGGTAAAAGATCCGGATTTTGTGTAATTTCTTCGCGAGACTCTGATGCTACTGAAGCATTTTCCTCGTTGCTGCCTTCTGGTTGGACTTGAGGTAAAAGATCCGGATTTTGCGTAATTTCTTCGCGAGACCCTGAGGCTACTGAAGCATTTTCCTCGTTGCTGCCTTCTGGTTGAACTTGAGGTAATAGATCCGGATTTTGAGTAATTTCTTCACGGGACCCTGAGGCTACTGAAGCATTTTCTTCGTTGCTGCCTTCTGGTTGCACTTGAGGTAAAAGATCCGGATTTTGTGTAATTTCTTCGCGAGACTCTGATGCTACTGAAGCATTTTCTTCGGTGCTACCTTCTGGTTGAACTTGTGGTAAAAGATCCGGATTTTGAGTAATTTCTTCACGGGAACCTGAAGCTACTGAAGCATTTTCTTCGTTGCTGCCCTCTGGTTGAACTTGAGGCAAAAGATCCGGATTTTGCGTAATTTCTTCGCGAGACCCTGAGGCTACTGAAGAATTGTCCTCGATGCTGCTTTCTGGTTGAACTTGAGGTAATAGATCCGGATTTTGAGTAATTTCTTCGCGAGACCCTGAGGCTACTGAAGCATTTTCCTCGTTGCTGCCTTCTGGTTGAACTTGTGGTAAAAGATCCGGATTTTGAGTAATTTCTTCGCGAGACCCTGAGACTACTGAAGCATTTTCTTCGTTGCTGCCCTCTGGTTGAACTTGTGGTAAAAGATCCGGATTTTGAGTAATTTCTTCACGCGACCCAGATGCAGTTGAGGTATTTTCCTCGTTGCTACCTACAGGTTGAACTTGAGGTAAAAGGTCTGGATTTTGTGTAATTTCTTCGCGAGACCCAGATGTGCCTGATGTATTTTCCTCGTTGCTTCCTTCTGGTTGAACTTGAGGTAAAAGATCTGGATTTTGTGTAATTTCTTCACGTGACCCAGATGCCGCTGAAGTATTTTCCTCGTTGCTACCTTCAGGTTGAACTTGAGGCAAAAGATCTGGGTTTTGTGTAATTTCTTCTCGAGAGACTAATTCTTCGTGGCTAGAGTGGGCATCAGAATTATTATCTGTTGGTCCAGCACTGCCATTTGAATCCTCATTTGATGCTGATGAACTTCCTTGGGGTTTGTAATTTGGAACTACTCCATGAGAAATTCCATGTTTGCCGCAGCTATGGTATCTACGTGATGGTCTGTGATGGTTGAATCTTTTAGTTCCAAGATGGAATCCTTGAGCTGTCTAAAAAAGTTAAACGCAATTTAGTTTATAAAATTATATTATGGTTTTTTATTTTACTTACAATTGCCACAAGAACTAATAATAAACTTATAAGTCCAATAGTATTCATTTTTGCTTGAGTTGGTATGAGCTCGTTAAACTTACACTTTTCTACTATAAAATAAAACGAGTTTTGTTCTGCTTTTATACGATTCTTTAACAAAACTTACAAATAATATCATATCTAAATCAAATGTACGACACAAAAACCGACAACTATAAACAAACACATGTGGTTCTCTGACGCTATTCAAATTACCAAATATTGTACAATAATATTTTGTTAGGTGTCTAATAAAAAGGCGATTTTAAAACAAATAGATGGTTTATTACATGATTTTCGTCTCGTATTTTACTTGTATAATAGGGCAGCACCTCACAGGCTAAAATAATCCTGCTAAACAAGCGCCAATCATTTAGCGTTACACTTACTCCACAACAAAATTTGTTACGTTGGTTTTTATGAAATATTTTATATATTTTTAAACATCTCAAACTACACTTTACTAATTAGTTCAATCTTTACTGGTTGGTTTGTACGAAAATATAATTTATTTACACATTTATTTTAAAAAATACACGTTTACCAACAAACTCATAATATTTAAGAGAAATAGAGAGTTAAGCTTAATGTTCCATTTAGTTTCATCCACTGTTTGCATTTTTCGGTTCCAAATGTCTTAACACCATTTTTAAGTAATTTTAGAACGTTAGTCAAAAACCATTTTATAATTTCGGATTCGTTGAGCATACCACATTTGATCAAATTCTGTTAATATTTGTATGGTCACATAAGTAAAATTCTACCATAAAAGCTGAATTACTTATATGAAGAAAACACCAAGTTTCAATAATCTGAGAAACTTAACCAATTTCTCTTTTAATTAAAAAGGAGTTATAACATCTGACAAAAACTGAGAACTAATTTATTTTATTCCTTAATAACAAAAAGTACATTATTCCATTATTGTATAAGCTATTTACACTAAGCTATACTATACTAACAAATAATAATCTCACTTATTTCAGAAAGAAAATATCTTGTGATTTTCAAGTCATTAATATTAACTAGTTATTTGAGGTCCATTCTTTTCATTCTATCTATAAACGACGCTGCTGGCGCTTGAAGATTTTATCCATCTCCGCATACGCCGATGATATGAAGTAAATCTTCTTAGACCCATCTCAACTCCTCTTACCTATTTGCTGTATAAAAAATCCTGGAGTAGAACGAGTGCAAATCTAAATCCATTGCATACTCCTTTTACGCATTCGTTCCCAATCAAGAGACTGGGTGTGATTTGTTAGAGATCACATTGTTAATATTATCAATCAAGCAAATGGTTGTTGCGCTTAGTTTCATTAGGTGCGGCTCTAAATAGTTCGCGACCGTTATATAACGAAGGTTCTGTACAAAACCTTTGTTCGCTTCTTGCTAAGTATGCTAATTAGGTGTAGTTCTTTATCGTGAAATATACATAAGACTAATAGAGGCGGTGAACCGAAGATTTCTTAGTTTCGCTTTACATGAGCTATCTTGGGTGAATGTCTTTCACTTACCCTCTGCC
The DNA here is from genome assembly GCA_963691935.1 of Nephrotoma guestfalica. Classification (NCBI taxonomy): domain Eukaryota; kingdom Metazoa; phylum Arthropoda; class Insecta; order Diptera; family Tipulidae; genus Nephrotoma; species Nephrotoma guestfalica. The sequence goes on along the minus strand of OY829913.1, from coordinate 197,531,651 downwards.
AAGAAGCAGCTAAAGCTAATGAATTTACAAACACTCAACGTGTGACATTTTGTTTGTTCATCAATTTATGTCTGTAATTGATGTCATTTAAACATTATTTTTGCACTTTTGTTTCATACGCGACACTAGCACTTTGCCTTTGGAATCATACACCAAATAACAGGTCTTGGTGGAAAGACTTCTTCACACTACATAAGCGAAGATCACCGTGATCCTTAATTTATTTTATTTTAAAATAATTTTTTCACTGTTAACAAATTCGTGGCCTTTTTTCCAGGTGGATGGCTTTACATTCATATATCTCAGTAACCATTCATCGTATCGGGCAATTCTTATGTGTGTTTAAAATGTCAAATTTTATCTTTGACTTACAAAACAATAAAATCGGTGAAGTGAATAAAAAGTTACAACATTTTGAACATGGAGGTAAATAATGAAAAAATTCGATATATTTTACAATTTTATTACGACAACGGTAAAAACGCGGCTCAGGCTTTCGAAAAAATTTGTGCTATTTAAGGAGACATATGGATGTCAAAGGTGCACCTCGCTCTTGTCGACCAACCACTGGAAAAGTCGATGAAATCATGCAGAAAATTGAAAAGGACCGGCATATAAGCAACAATGCAATTGTTAAAAAACTGAATATTGATCACAAAACAGTTTTAAACCCTTTGAAAATGGCTGGATTCAAAAAAAGCTTGAAGTTTGGGTGCCACATGAATTAACAGTCCAAAATTTAATGAACCGGATAGCTACTCGTATGTGCGAAACGCTACTGAAACATAACGAAATCCAACTATTTTTAAAGCGAGCGATTACTGGTGGTGAAAAATGGATAAAATACGACAACGTTGTGCGAACAAGATCATGGACGAAATGAGGTGAGCTTCCCAAACGGTATCAAAAACAGGATTGATGCCAAGAAAGGTAATGCTGTGAGTATGGTGGGATTGAAAAGAAATCATGCATTATAAGGTGCAAACGATTGATTCTATAATCTTTACTGTCAGCAATTAACGCGCTTAAGGCAAGCAATTCAGTTAAAACGTCCAGAAATGACCATCAGAAAGGGCGTTGTGTTCCATCATGATAACGTTAGACCACACACATCATTGGTTGCACCATCGGACTACCATTTACTCTTGTCCATGCAGAACCATCTTAATGGTTTTACATTAAATTCAAAAAAAGGCCGGCGAAAATGAGTTGTTTCGATTTTCGCCTGTAAACTACAGAAGTTCTTAGAGTGATGAGATCGTGGCTCTACCAGAAAAATAGCAAAAGGTCATCGACTAAAGTGGCACATATTTGGTTTGATAAAGTTCATTTGAAATAAGAAAATTTTTTGTTTCAATGTCACCCAAAAATGGCCACGAACTTTTTCCCTAACCCAATAGCTTAGCTTTTCTGTTAAGAGTCCCAAATTCTGAACTAAATTTTTGTTTTGGGTAAGTCATTGACGATTGTATTCATTATTTAAAACAATTTCTCGTTTAATTAACTTGTAAGATTTGAAAACAACTTGTGAGTTTTCCAAGATAGGAAAAATTCAAGAATAAAGCCAAATTCAGGTATAAGTAACTTCATAAAAAATTAGTAATGTAATTAACTTTTATTGAGTGTTTTTTTTACCAAAACAATTTATTAATTAATTGAATCCAATTGAAAGATCTGTTCATAATGAATTCATTCAAATGTATTTTATATCATAAATTTAATTTTAGTGTCTAAATACAAGCACTTTGAAATTCATGTCTTCAACTGGTAAGCATCCAAAAACAAATCCAAAAAACATTACCACCAGTTTTTTCATATTTCTTCAATTTCTGAAAAAGCTCAAAAGCGAAAAAAAAATAATAATGCTCCGGTACTGGATTTAAAAAAATCGGAACGAGGACTTCCTGTGCGGCTTACATAAAAAGAAAGTAACTGTACACCAGCCAGAACTAATAAAACACTTATAATGGTGGAATGAGTGGGGTTGATTTATTTGATCAACAAAGGAGATAATATAGAAAACGAATTCGTTCTAAAAAGTTGTATTGGCCTATTTTTCAATTCATGTTAAATGGAGTTGTTACTAACACATGAATTTTGTACAGACAGACACAATTAAATGTTCCACCAGAGATTTGGTTCGATTAATAATTGCAAAGAATTTTCTACATAAACCCCATTCCAAATTTTACAAGAGATTTTTTAAATCACAGAACATACAAGACTTACGCAATGAATTCAGGCCGTAAGAACCATAGCGGCCTAATTACAAAAATCAATACTATGCAATAGAAAGCGTAGACCGTCACACATTAACCCCTCCATAAATAGTTTTTATTCAGACAGGCCACTATGTTATCCAAATCTAAACTAATTACTATCAGAAATCCCCAACTCGTGTCAGTTTTTACATTGGTACTCTCCTTGATATTGTTATAAAAATCATGAAAAACAGGTGGTATGGAATGCAGGAGATCTTCTTTTTTTCTGCACTGATTTGGGTTCCTTTAGGGTGTAAATAATTCAGATCCATTATAGTTATATTCTTTGAATTCCGTTTTGCACAGTTAACATGTAGTATCAGCCACTTCATTATGAAGCCCTCACCTGTCACTTTCCTGTTTGTGATATTTCTTTTCAGTTTTTTTTGTGGAATAGAAATAGTTCTTTGTCATTTCCATTATATTAAACTGATTTTTATTTCTTCGGCCTTGATAACCTTTCACCAACCATCATCAAAATCTTGGTCGCACGCTAAGAAGGAATGACCACTCACATAGAATTTATTATCTATAAATTCAACAATAAAATCGGGATGGGCAGTAATATATTGGCAGAATGTGGCCATTTTAATATTTTTATTTTGGCCACCACTCTGATCCGAGTACAACATTAGTTTTTTTGTATGTACATTTTCTTTAATATATCTAAGCAAGCATGACCCAATTTCTTGAGGCTCTCGCGATATAATTGACGTCCCGATTTATGTTAGCATGTTCTTTGTCTTTGGCATAATTAATTTTGGCAGAGTCTGCTTTTGCTAAATAAATTTGTTTCTGAGTCGTAAGCTGACTTTTTTCTTCTACAGAATCGGAAGCTTTAATTTTTATTTCAAGGTTGTCAAATTTTTTACAAGAATCGGATATTGGTGTATGGAAAGAAAGGTCGAAGTTTTCATTAAATATTTTCCTGAATATAAAATAGAAGACTGGCTCGGTATTTTGATTACAATACAAAGAATATATTTTATTTAAATTTAAGTCAAGGGCTAAACATTTTCGTTCAGTACTTTTGTGTAAAGTATAATGCGATTCATACGAGTATATAGGAAAAAGTTTTTAACACCTTGGAATTTTCCATCACTTGTTTCATTTTTTGGATCGGCATAGGAATTATTAATTAATTTTTTGCGACTCTGCTTAACCTTCCATCACTAACTTTTAATATAAAATGATTTGCAAACTGTTGTTTGGATGCCATCAGAGTTAGGCACTTGATAAACTCTTGAATTTGACCGCCTGGAACTCTCTTGTTAAAATAACCTGATCGTTAGGAAGTGTAATTCTTTTTTAGTCTCAACTTTAACCAAAGAAAACAGATATGATTTCTGTAAGTCAAAGCTTTCAAGATTTTAGAACGATTCAAACAGCTTGTTTTGTTTGAGTGAACAAATAATTTCGTGACATTTCGTAGCACAGAGGCACGGAAGACTAATATTAGTTTGTTTGGGTTCAAAAAGATTTCCTTTAATCCCGTTTACGTATTGCTCTCCTAATGAAAAACGATAAGAAATTTCTTACACACACGTTAGGAAAGAAATTGACCTAACTCACATCAAAATGATAACTAGAAAGAAGACAAAACTTCGTAGTGGCCTAATCGGTATAGACTATTTTGTTTTTTACGGTCTTGTGCTACTTGATTGTAAAGGTGCCCTATGTCGCGGGAACTATAAAGTTTTATTTTTTCTATATTCCGTGAAATTAATTAACATTATTGCACCACACTTTTTAGGACATTTAGGTTTCGATAGTGATATTATTACTAGTTCATTTAGACCATAAAGTAAATTTTGTGAAATTTTTAGTTAGGCAACTATGGTTCTCACGGCCTCAATAAATGAATGAAAAGTGAGTGATAAGAATTTTTTTTTACAATTTTAAAAGAATTGTTATATGTTCTATTTATATTATTATTTGTTGTTATTATTTTAGCCGTGAATTCCGACTATTAAACTAGTTCGTATCGACTTGCCATAATGGTAGTTGCTTACCCTCAAAATCCTATGTTGAACCATATGTTGAAGTAGACATCACAATCTCTTGATTATGTGTGGCCCGAGTATCGCATAAGGACCAGGGGCTTAAATCTCACAACCTCGGATTAGCAAAAACTACGTTCAACTTCAAACTGTTTCTGTCACTCGATGGCTCGAAACTTGTGAACTCGAGAGGTATATCAAGAATTTTAAATCACTTCAGCGAGCAAGTGTTTGTTGAAGTTGTATTCCCTCGAAACACTGATTTCATACAGGAACTGTTCATAGGTCACTAGTTATTGCAAAAACCTATGTGGCGCCAGACAATTCAACATGGAGAGGGGGCTTGCGTTGCGCTCTGTGGAATAGTAGTGCTTACAAAATTACTTATTCCATTTGCAAAAATGCTAAATCTTTCATCTGAAAATATTTTTGCTTGGTCTGATTTAATCCAGTAAATAGCTTGTCCGCTCCAGCCATAGACATTGTAGCAGATCTCAATTAAATTTATTAATTGTGCGATTACTTTTCGAAGATTCACAACATTTGAAGTGGGTGCCGGGTGAGATCTATTTCAGTTTTCAGCAATCTGAATATACTGCCTCAAGACAATTTTTAATACTTTTTGAACCATCTTTATTAATCCAAAACTAATAAACTACAGAATTAAAATAACTATTGTTATAAAATGAGGGGTTGTTCTGCGAACTAAAAATAATCCAGAATTATTCCAAAGCCAAAGGTTTTGTAGTTTTAAAGAATATGACGTGGAATTTTTGCATGTTTAAGGTATTTGCTATGAATATGAAATGACCGAGGATAATTCTGCAATGCTTAGCTGTAGACATAAAAATCAAACTGAAAGTGGTATCAAAATTTCAAAATGAAAATAATGACGAATTAATCATTACATACTTCATTCATAGACAACCGTAGCCAACATACTCTTGCTGGCATTTATCGACAAATTATCTACCTTGTTTTTATTTACTTTGTTGGTCTAGCCTAAAGGGCCATTTTCAACATAGATATATGGTACGGCGGGCTGCACTTGTTCAATGATAAGCTTTTCGGTCAAATGATACCACCGAAACGTGGCGTGACTTCTATAAATATTGATATATTTAATATACCCATAATCGGACACTTGACTAAATATTATTGTAAAATATAATACAATCCGAATATCGTCAGAACACAACATGTGTTTCATACTTGTTTTGTTGCACAGTTGATTTGTTTTAAAATGGATCCAATCCAATGAAAATCTTCTATTTTTCGTATGTTCTACTTTTTCAATTTTGTATACAGATTTTGCTTCTAACCAGTTAGTATACAAACAATAAATTTAGAAAACAGATTATTTTGTTATTCTCCAGATTGTCGTTGAAACCATATAAAAGGTGTGCCAAATTCACCTCGTATCGTAGTATTACAGTATCAGTTGAATAGTTTGCCACTCAAATAAAAATGAATACTTTTGGATTTTTGAGTTTGCTGTTGGTCTTGATGGCAATTGTAGGTTAAGTAGAAATAATATTTGTACCTCTTACATTTTGCTCTGCAATTTGTTAGATAAATACGAGTATTTTAAGTTACAAAACAAATAAACATTAATAAATAAATACTAAAACTAAGTGTATTTGATATCTTCAGACTGCTAAAGGATTCCACCTTGGAGATTCAACACAAAAATTTCAACATAGACTACCAAAACAATTTGATCATCATGGTCCGGGCCGAAAGTTAATTGATGATTGTGGCCCAGATGACATTTCAAGTGAGCAAGACTCACAGTCAGCTTCAGCCAGTAATGAGAAACACACGATACCCACTGATAATCGTTCAGAAAATGTTAGTGGAGAAAGCAAAGCAAGCAAAACTAGTGACGAAGCTTCAACCAATGAACCTGCAAACACGGAAGAGGAAGACACGAACTGTGATGAAAGTTCAGCTTCAGCCGGTGATACTCCAACTACTAGTGGTGAAAATGATTCTACCAAAAACAGCGACGAAGGGTCAGCCTCATGTGATGACAATACAGATACAAATGACGGCTCTGTTTCTAATCGTAGTAACGAAGAAGCTAAAACAAAAGAAGATGATGCTAAAACAACCACCAGTGGTGAAAGTAACACTAGTGAAAACTGTGAAGACACATCAGCATCAACTGATAATAACGAAACGATAGATAATACTTCGGCAACAACTTCAAGTAATGAAGAAGACCCAGACCGTAGTGCTGACCTATCCGACTTATGTGATGATGCCACAGAAGAACAAAGTAAAGAACATACAACAACAGGTGATGGTGAGTCAGGTAGTGGTGAAAATGACACTAACTGTGAGGACTCATCTACGTCAACCGATGATAATGCGAGTACGAGCAATGAAGGCACAAACACTGATGCATCCACAAGTGATGAAAGTAATGACAACACAAACTGTGACGACACATCAGCATCAACTGATAATAATGAAGCGATAGATAATACTTCGGCCACTACTTCAAGTAACGAACAAGACCCAGATCACAGTGCTGACCAATCCGAGTTATGTGATGATGCCACAGAAGAGCAAAGTGAAGAACATACAACAACTGGTGATGGAGAGTCAGGTAGTATTGAAAATGACACTAACTGTGAGGACCCGTCAACCTCAACCGATGATAATGCAAGTACTAGTACGAGCAATGAAGTCACAAACACTGATGCATCCATAAGTAATGAAAGTAATGAAAGCACAAACTGTGACGACGAAGCATCAACTGATAAAAATGAAAGCCCAGAAAATACTTCAACCGTAATTTCCAGCACTGAAGATGATACTCAGTCAAATAATGGCGGTACTACAACAATTAGTAGTGACGAAAATAATTCTGTCAAAGGCAGCGCTGAATCAACAGCCTCGTGTGATGAAGTCACTGATAACACATCGAACGCGTCAGCTACCGATGAAGATGATACAAATTTAAGCAATGGTGGTGGCACATCCTCAAACAGTGGTGAAAATGAGGAAGAAACATCTGCTGCTACTGATGATGAAACAAATTGTGACCAAAGCCATTCGGGTTCGGACAGTGAGGAATCATTAACATCTGATATTAAGCATAAACATGTAAACAGTAAAAACCAAAGTAGCGAAAAAAATGACAACAAACATAAAACTAAGAAGGAAAATAGAAAGTCGTCTAGCAAGGAAAGATACAGCAAAGAAAAAAATAGTAAAGAACGAAACAATAAGAATAAGGATGCCAAAGGAAAGTTCTGAGAAAAGTGATATAAAAGTTAACATTTAGCCTCTAAGTTACACGATAAATATTTTTAAATTACATTTAGATAATCCCTGTATTTTCATCGTATAATGGTTGTACCAAATAAAAATTAATTTTTTTTTTCTAATTTACTGCTTTTAATAGCAAAGTGTGTTCAAGTGCTAAAAACACTTTCGTTTGCACGGTACAAGTAGTCTATCTTAGGTGTTGGTGGATTGTTTCCTTAAATTTGGCTACTCGTGACTGCGGGCCATTCGACGTTCTCTGTCAGTTCTGGGCTTCTCTGAACTTCATCGCCGAACGACCAGCTGGTAATAGTTCTCAGCATTGCTGTCAAATGGTCAAAGTAAAACTATTGAATCCAAAAAACAATATTGGCGTTGAGCCTTCTATACCCCTACATTTTCTGGTTGTTTTTATCCGTCGCAACCAACCCACATAACAACAAATTTCGTGTCCATGTCGAGTCTGACAACAGTGCCGTTCCGGTTGCATCTATAAGAGCTAAACTAGTAAAGCTACCTGGACTAAAACCTCATGTGTTAAAGATTTAGGGACAAACTTTGCATATAACATCCCACATAATGCCATATGACAGCTCTATGTGGTTGAAATCACTCAGGGGACTGACCACAGCTTCAATCAACAGAACCATAGTTTAAATTGCTCAATTCAACAAGTGGTTCCAAGTATCAATATAATTTTCCAATATCGCTTCAATACTCCAACGTTGAACGAAATTACAATGCTGTTTGTGCATAAAGATGGAGAACCACTATTTAAACGTGATATTTGTTCAGCAGTTTCTTAACAAAAAACCTTTTTAGTCCTTTTCTGGATCCATTGGCCTACGTACTTCTCTTCCCGTGAGGAGAACCAGGATGCCAGCCTTCAGTTCATAGCAGCCCTTACATCGATTCGTTAATATATCTTCAACATAATTAGGAGAGCGCGCAATTTTACACAGCAGTGGTTGGTGTAATCATGACTAGAGGTCGAAGCAACCGCAGATTGAACTAAATTAGAGCAAACAAGAAGAACTTGTGTGCAGAGTATCACATCGAATCATTACATGGACAAATTAAACATCCGAATTACACTCTATCATTAAAATTTTTTATATTTTAACAAAACCTAAATTACAAACAATCTACAAAGCACGGATAACACCATTCTGCACTACGAGTCTTTTGATATAAACCAAATTGTCATGAAAATGTGAACTTGGTATCTCGTGTTCTTGTTGAAAATTTTCCATCGCTCTTTTATTATTCGATGTTATTGGATTGCTGCAGTAAATTTGTTCTTGATGTTTTCGGCCTTAGTTGTTGTATTGCCTACCATTTATTCTGATGTCTGAAATTATTCTATTTTCCGCCGAAATTATTCTGTTTTCCATCACTAAGAGAACACGTTTTTAGTTTGACTGTTTGCATTATTCTACCTTAAATAGGTTTTAGGATAAAACATAAAAATAATTAAAAATGTGACAGCATAGCACATATGTATGTAACATGGATTGTTGAGGTGTCATAACAAATTTTTGTCAAAAAATGTTTTCTTAGGCTTAAATTTAGGAAAACTAATCTGAACGGTAATTGATCACTGTATTTCGGGTTTGTTTGATTTTAATTACCATCTAACGTGCAAAGACTCCAACCTAACTGACCATCGAATTATCATAACCAAAATAAGTAAGATAATTCGGTCGTCTTATCAGACTGCAGTGAGCAAACTACAAAAATACTGAAAATACTTTGCACTTGTATAAAGTATAATCACAATGCCTTAGCGAATTATTATGTTTCAATAAGGCAAGTCGCCGAATAATGTCAAAAACGTTACTAGCGAAGTATCCAAGAGAAACTAAGTATTTCTGAGTCGCGTTTTTGACAGCTAATAAAAATAAAAATATTTTGAGTTTGACATTTTCGAAAATATTATTGTTAAAACCTAAAAAACTTTAAATGAATTATAAAACGGAAAACATTAAAAAATCAAAAATGATTAAATCCGGATTATTGGCCTGCCTGTTAGCATTTAAATACGACATCTCGAAAAATAAAAATTAATTGGTGGAAGATATCGCCGATATTTTGGTAGGCCCGATAACACGAACAAATTCGTTTCACGGGTTTTATAAGGTGGGGTTTGGTCAAATAAAAAACAATGAGAAAGAATTCTTCAAATACACGAAACCAATTTTTAAACAGCTTTTATCCATGCTAAAGCTTGGATTGGCCAAGCGAAATACGTCTCTAACAATAACGGCTGAGGAATGGCAAATTATTACCCTCTCGCAGGTATTATGATTCAATTATTATTGTTTAAAATCCTTTAGGTTAAATTTCTACGTTTGGTTTCAGATATCTATCCCAGGGCGCAACCCATCAATTCCTTGGATGGAGTTGTAAAATAGGCAGAGCGAAAGCCCGAGTTATTATTTTGGAAACGTGCGATATCATATGGAAAATTTCATCGCCATTGTATGTCTTCGAACCAAACGTTCCAGACTACCGCCAAATAGAGGAGTGATTCCAAAATAAGTGGAATTTGCCAAACTGTGTTGATGCCACTGATGGAAAACACATTTCAATTCAGTGTCCCCCCGCACAGTGGATCTGAATATTTAATTATAAGAAATTTCATAGTGTAGTAATGCTAGCGGTATGTGACTCGCATTACATTTTTACAATGGTGGATATCGGGGCTTTCGGAAACCAAAGCGATGGCGGTAAATATATAAAAATTTATAATAAAATGTTTCTACATATCTTTTTTTAGACATTTTATCACAAAGTGTTTTTGGCAAAAAGCTCCCATCGGGGCAATCACCATTGCCGGATGATAGGGAATTAAAAAATTCTTATCTAAAATGCCCACATTATTTTGTTGGAGATCCAGCGTTTCCGTTGAAAACGAATTTAATGATAAATTGAATCCTTCCTCGTGAAAAGAGGTATTTAATTATAGATTAGCACGAGGAAGAATTACAAATGAAAACGCTTTTGGCATATTAGTAGTAAGATGGAGGATATTACGCACAAGCATAAATTGTTTGCAACATAACGCCGAAAAAGTAAAAAACGGTCGCATTGCACATTTTCTTGATGCTCAATAACTTGAGTGTGTCAAAATATTGCCCATCATTTTATGTTGATACTGAAGATAGTACTGGTAACAGCATTACCGGGCAATGAAGAAATGAGATTGACTCAACCACTTTCTCTGGAGATAACCTCAAACTTGGGTCCAACAACAAAACCAAACAGGTATTTAAAATGCGTTATAATTTATCAGAATAGTTTAATAATCAGGGTGCGATATGGTAGCAAAATAAAATAAAGTAAAACGTTTATGTAAAAAAATGTATATTCCAATATAATAAAATTAAAAATTAATTATTAATAATTAATTTTTAATTTTATTATATTGGAATATACATTAAAATAATTAATTATTAAAATTAATAAAATAATTCAATCACATATTTATCTTCATTGGTACCGTACCTATCAGTGGCTCTCTCTTTGATGATGGTTCCACCCCGTCAAAGATGCAGCGAATTCTTATAAATGCATCATCATTCGAATTTGGCCGCGGAACATTTTCATTGCGCATGAAATCGTTAATTTGTGTTAATGGCGATTTAATTAGTTCCGATATATCAGGACTCCGATATATCAGGGCTCGGTTCGTTTTCTTTTCATTATATTACGGGCTTCTTTTCAAACTTCAGTTGTCGTCGTCGACAAATTATCCCACTCGGTTGGCGTGTCATGCGATTCAGTGTAGTTGGTTACAGAACTATAAGAAATGGTATAATAAAATCCATAAAATATGAATAAACATACTTCCGAGTGTTTATACAGGGTGGGACATAAGTCACTGAATATTGTATTTTTTATAATTTGTTTATTTTTAATTAAAAATGAATAATTTTGATTACAAAAGATAGTTTTAATCATGAAGAGTTTTAAAAAAAATTAAATTTTAAAAATAATATCTGTTAGATGACTGTCATCAGCCTCTTTGCAAGCGCTGCTCTTTTCTGTACCTGGTCCATAGCTGAAGCCAAAACTAGTTGATCAATCGCAATAATTTCATTTTTTATGTTGTCTTGTAGTTGTTGCAGTCCTTGCGGTTTATTTGCGTATACACGACCTTTCAAAAATCCCTACAAAAACAAATCTGGTGGTGTTAAGTCGGGTGATCGTGATAGCCAATTAACATCTCTAAATCGTGAACCGATACGGTTACCAAAAATTTTTCGTCTTGTTGAAATCACATTTTTGAGTATTATCAAGTTCAGGAAACAGGAAATTTTTTAACATAGCCCTGTAACGCTCACCATTTACAGTCAATGCATTGCCATCTTCGTCTTGGAAGAAGTACGGACCGTAGATTTTGTCTGCTGATATTCCGCACCAAATTATGACTCTAAATGGATGCAACGGACGCTGTTGAATCACTCTTGGTTTTTTAGTGCCCCAGATTCTAAAATTTTGCTTATTAACATAACCACTTAAATGGAATGCGCTTCATCGGTCATTATAATTTTTTTCATAAAATCAGGATCATCCGTTTATAATTGCGGCAAAATTACATGCACCACTTGTATCTTGTACGGAAACAGCAATAATTTTTTTTTTCAATATTCTACGCAGTGAAGTTCTTGACATTTGAAGCTGAGTGGCACGTTTACGAGTCGATGTTTTAGGATTTTTTTAATTTATTTATTTTTTTTTTTTTATTTTTTTTTAAATCTTTGCAATCTTTTCTGGGGCCGAAGCACTCCCAACTCTTTTGCAGTTCGCTTATTTACGTTAATTTCTTACGCAGTTGCCTGCCAAATCGAGGACGTACGGATATGGGTCCGATTTTGTCACCATCTGCACATTGCATAGCTCCATGCTAGCCTATACTGGCACGGAAGATGGGTCGGCCCATGAGTTCTGCACTCTGACAGGGGGTAATAGTTATGTTCCATTTCATCCGAGTTCATACTCGTAATATGCTGATGAAAATTCCATTTTACATCCTGCCTCTATCGGGATTCGCACTCGGTACCTCCCGATCCATACGCCAAAGCTTTAACCACTGTGCCATTTGGTCGGTCACGTTTCAGGGTTCTAATTTAAGCTCTCCCGAACTAGTTCAATTTAACTTGACTTTATGCTTCAAGCAGTCTTCCCCTCCAATGACTGAAAACGAGCGACAAGTTTGCGTACTTGATTTCGTGATGGTGCATTTCTGGTGTTAAAAAACATTTCGGAATTTTCTTTGGTTTGAATTATTGAATTTTGACTAGCAAAATAAAATTCAACAATTTTTGCTCGGTGCTCAATCGTATACGTGGCTACTGAATCTCCCAAACGTTGTTTCTAATACTGAAAAATAAAAAGTGAAAAAAAAAATACAAAATAACAAAAGTATATCAAAAGTACAATGTTCAGTGACGAATGGCCCACCCTGTAAAATCATTGAGAAATGATATTTGTCCTAAATACTCCTCCTCCGGTTTGAAATCCAACGAAAATTTATCTTTTGAAAATTTGTCACGGAGACTCCTCCATCTTTGGATGCATATTTCATCTACAATGTTAATAATGTTATTTATGTTTATTCACATAACCTCAAACTTTAATATTTACCTGTTTCATCAAGCTCTTCTCCTATTTTTCACCACACCTCAAATTTGCTATTAATATTTTTGTAACCTTGGCTAGGCTTTGTTGTACAAAATTGGGTGCTGTTTTACCAACTCAAATAATTTTTCTCCAAACATTTTGTTTTAATATTTTGTTTGCTCTGATGGTAATGGATGACAACAGAAAAATGTTTAATGAAACGTCAAAATGAAATTTCATAAATAATGTAGTAGATCTTAGTTCATAAAATTTATGTGAGATGTCACTTTATATTGTAAAACAACAAAAAGTCAAAGTTGAATCAACTTTATTTTTGATATTTTTGAGTTTTCGTCGAGTATAACCGATGTAGTGCAAATTCATATATTGCAATATTTTGTTAGTCACTTCGGTCGCGTCGAGTATAGGAGTAACCAGGAGTAACGCAAACATGCGATTTCTATATGATATTTGGGTTATTCTGACAATTACGTAAGTGCAAAGTTTTTTCAATATTTTTGTAGTTTGGTCACTGCAGTCTAATGAGACGACCAAATTTTTTAAATTAAAAAATTCAAGTGTCAGTAGTTCGAAACTACGCTTCCAACGTCATGGTAACCTCACATAGATGTAAAAGCAACATCTGGCTATCACCCAGAATAACTCAAATTTAATATCTTGAATATCCAACCATTTAGTAGCTATAAGAGTTGGAATGATTTACTCAAATTGATGAATCTCGAGAATTTCAAAAATCAATGAAAATTAGTTACGCGGCATAGCCACATAATAACTAAAAAAGCCAAGGTATTGAACTCGTAAATGTCATCAGATATTTTGCAAAATATTGAAAAAAGAAGGACTGTGGATATTGGTAAAGAGGTTTCCATCAATTGAGTACTAGCGAGTATGATATGAAGAAGTAGTTCGATTCGTTAAAAATCAAATAAAACTAGCTAAAAGCTCTTTTATGGACCTATGATAGAATCAAGCATAGAAAATAACAACACTATTCGTCTTTGGCAGCAATTTAGAAAAATTATTTTCAATAAGGGTTGCAGCAATAAAAAAAAATTATTCCGAATGAACTTGGTGCTTTAGCTAGTGCTAGAGCAGCTGCAAACTTATTCAATAAACGCTTTACTACTGTAACCCAAAAGTTAATGGCTGAAAGCTGTTCTTCTCGCCCTGAAAACTTTGCTAGTATAAATTATGATATTCGCAGTCCTTTTAGTATTGAACCTATTGAAGTAGCCGACTTAATAACAACTATTAACACTTTAAAGACAAGAGCGGCTAAGGGTTTGGCTAAAATTTCGGTAAAAGTTCGTAAATATTTTGTTTCCCAATTTGGTGAATCTGTTGCCAAATTCTTAAATAACTGATTTAAAATAAGTGAATTTCCACACTTGTCTCAAAACAGCAAAAGTTGTGGAAAAAATATGGGATTTAAAAACGGAAATAAACTCAATCTAGAAAACAACAGGCCAATGTTGATCATACCAGTTTTTTCCAAGGTATTCGAGAAATTAATTCTAAGAAGACTTGAAAATTTTCTGGTAAGCAATCAAATATTAAATCAATATCAGTTTGGATTTCAGAAAAAATCAAGGCCTTTATCAGCATGCTCTAATCACACATTTAGTTACAAACAACGTAGATGTTGGAAAGAAATGAGTTTGTTTGTTTCTAGATTTGAAAAAAGCTTTTGTTTGTGTTAATTATGAAATACAGCTACTGAAATTAGAGAAACTGCAATTTAACCCAACGCAATTGAAATTGTTTGGAAACTATTTATATGGTAGCAAACAGAAGGTGGTTGTTGTGCGGCGTTCCGCAGGCATCTATTTTGGGACCCTGCCTATTTAAAATTTATATTAACGACATTTTTAATTTACCTTCAAAGAGGCACCTTGCAACTTTTCGCGGACGATAGCGTTATATTTTATGCAGCGGATTCAAAACATAGTCTATATTCAATGATTAATAGGCTGGGCTGAAAAAGAATGAAACCAATTTTTTTTTCGAAATCTAAACATGGGTAGTGTTTGAAAGGTGTGATAAGTATTCACAGTTTCACTAAATTTTTGTCTTCCATTTTTGACAATATTTAGCCACCCCTGGTCCCTAGGCCCCCTAGAATTTTTTTTTTTAGATTTTTTTCGAGCCCCGCTTGCTTAACTTAAGTTGGATTAAGAAATAAAACCAAAGTTTTGTATTTAATTTATATATGTATTTCGAAAGTAATTTAATTCACATATCGTAATAACGCACAATTGATCGGAATCATTGTTCAGCACTAGAGTAGTACTGTCTCTTGTTCTCAAACGAAGGTAAATTTTTTCTGGCTTCTAACCTTGCCCGAATGTGTTCGTCTCTCGACTCCTCGCCAAATACTTTGGAAGATGCTTCCGTTACCAATTTAACGCATTTTTAACCGCTTGTTTGTGATAAGGAAAATTTTCTATAGATAAAACGGGAACATTCTTTTCGCTCAACATTAGCTGTTATTCTTCATCTTTTATACTCATGGTAAGTGGCACCTCAGTTACAGAAAATTCTTGCCAATTAATCAGTTCCATATAACTTCGTGTTTGGAAATTTATTTTAGGCACTTTAAAGAAACGGACTCCATGCGGCTTCTCTAGCCTAGTTTTGACTATTCTTCTAGTGTCCAGGTCTCTAATGTTACAATTTTCAGGATCTGTAATCATCGCAAGTAACAAATTTTCCGGGTGTGCGAAGTAAACGTTGGTCGAAATCACTTTGTGAATTATTTCTCTGACATCAACTGGAAACTGGCGAGAAAGTTCAATCATACTGGATTCAATATTGAATTTTTTTGATTTGAAACCACATGGGTGCATACACTTTCACTATGAAGCGCGCAAGAGTTTGAAAAAAATTTAATGGTTTACCGAACCTCTACATATAATCTTAACAGCCGGTTGGCAGTTGTTAGCCATCTAGCTTGTGATAAATTTCATGGACTACTACTTGCTAAGCTTTAGCATCAATAACCTTCACTCACAGCGCGACATATCTTATAAATATACTGCTGATGGGAACTCAAATCTTTTATGTTGATATCCGGCAATATACTTTGAATAGGTTGAAATTTTATTACCGGTTTCTTCTCACATTCACTCAGCTGTGCTCCTATGGGTCCAGAAAATGAACTTGGACCTTTTGTGTAACCATCCAATTTTTGCATTAAATGCCGAGGTGGCACTTTGTTTGCAGAGGCTTACCGACATGAGTTTCTATTAAACGTAATACGCTCCCGTTTCACTCAGTGTTGACATTAGTATCATCACACCCGAGAGCGGTTAAGTTTACAAAATCTATTTTATATTTCTGCAAGTAGCATACGATCTCACTCGCTCTGGCCGCCGATTCAACTGGAGCTTGAACTACCACATGTCCAAATTACTTGCTTTCCGGCTCTTCCACTAGTGAAATGCGCTCCTCGCATCTTACCTCTCGACGTCCCACCGCCTGAGTTAAAGTCTGATCCTTGCGACCATCAAAATAAAGAGCTTTGATTGAACGAGCTGCTATATCTATAAGTTATAAATGTGAGTTTATAAAATATAGATTGTTTTAAAGTTCTATCCTTTTTTAAAAGAAATATTCAATATACCTGTAAGTTCGTTTGCCTGTATTTGTTTTCTGTTTTTTTTAATTCTCGTCGGATCTTGTTTTTGTCCACAACATATTTTGGATCAAGTACCAAAACCAGCTTGAAATCTTCAAGAACAGCTGTTACAATCTTGCAACCGTTCTATTTGAAGCGCCTGTAAGATCAGCTGCTTTTGCAGTTTTCAGCCATTCAGGACATTCTCGTTTGGGTAGTAGATTGTGTTGAATGTAACCTGTTTGAAATTTTTGTCCTCATCACTTCCACTGTCATCAAGTCTACATCACTTGATGTAGACTTTTCAAATGAATCGAATCCCGAAACTTCCTGAATTCCGCTTGTACCTGCATTCTTTTTCGCAATATTTCTGTCGCAACCTTATTCACATTTTCGATAACCATCTTCCTTTTGCTTCTTTGATCTATCAAAAACGGTATTTCATCGGTGGGAACTTTGCTCGTTTGCACACAACTGCAAACAGATATACCAGATTGATTGCATTTGCAGGCACATATATCAAAAGGTGTTCCGCGTCAGCCTCAAATTTTTTCAATTTTTCTTGTAGACATTTCTACTTTTCAGAGGTTTAATAATATTTTGATACTTATTGTGGTAAGCCGTAATCATATCCACTACACGCTGGTGCGTCACTGTAGGAAGTGAGGCAATCTGCCAAATTTGCAGAATTTTCTGTTCTAGTATTTTCGAAATTTCCGCAGTATACGAGGTTCCTTGCTACCAACACCTTTCAATTCTAAACGAATACTCTGATAGCATCTCATCATGTCTTTATACGTCGGGAGCATAACAGGTGTTACAGAATCAAGATCTTTTGCCATTCTAAAAATATAACATCTTCTGCTGGCCCGAGTATTAATAGAAGTTTTAGCCATAGCCATTATTAAATTACTGTGCACACAACAATACACAAAACAACGATAAAATTTAAAATGATTGCAATTTAACACAAACGATAACTTACGAGTAAAATGATTTGACACAACTGAGCTCGAATACAACCATAACACTATACTAAATTACTAATATGCATGCGCAGAGCATGCGCAATAATGCATCATCCGTAATTTGGGCATGCGCAGTAGATAATTAACCAAAAATCGGTGATTTACCACGTTTTGTAAAAATTTTTTTTTTTGTGGGCTGATGGGGGCGGCAAAAAATTAAAACAAAAATATGTGTATAATGAGAAATACCTACCACAGCTTTTGCGCACCACCGCTAATCAAATTTAAAAAAAAAAATCGGCCCAACCTAATGATTAATAACGATCTAATCTTAACCGATACTTTGTTAAATTTAAATCGTCTGATGCTCAATGCCGCAAAAAAACAAAATATTTTATATTTGGTAAACAAGACTTAGACAGCAACTTCAAGTTCTGTATAACAACATTAAAATTGATAAAGTGACTACATATTGTTATCTTTGATTGTCAATCGATAACATGTAAAATTGGCAGAATCATGTAGATTGGATCAAAAAATCGATAAATCCTTTCGTGTTTGTTATTAAACGTATAAGGAGCTTCTTAACTCGAGAACATTTGCATCTGATATATAGGGTTTTCCAATAAGAGATTTCATTTTGAATACCCTGCTATTTGGGCAGCTGTCAAATTTTAAGCTGTCATCTTTTGATATTTGACGAGTAAAAACTACGCCATTACTAAAAATTGTACAACACACCCTTCAACAACGCATTGAAATTGTTAAAATTCACTAGAAAAATGGTGAAAATTTTGCAATCACAGTTCGCCAAACTAAAGCACTTTTGTGTCGTCGTGAAGCACCTTCTCGGCCGGCAATAGTGAAACTGGTGGAAAACTTTGAGCTGTTGGGACAAGCTAGTGATGTGAAAAATGTGAAACCGTGCGCGTCGCTCAAGAACAACTGAGAATATTGCTGCTGTAGCCCGTAGTGTAGGCGAAAGCCCAGGTTTGTCGATTCCTCGTCAATCTTTGGAATTAGATATTCCACAAACGACATTACACTGTATTTTGCATAAAGACTTAGGTCTTAAGGCTTTTAAAGTTCAGTTAACACAAGAACTCAAGCCGGTCGATCACCATACACGTCGTTTCTTCGCTGATTGGGTCCTTCAAATCCATCAAAATGATCCGGATTTTCATTATCGCATTTTCGGGCTCAGAAACTCCAAGAATGATTGTTGAAAAGCCTCTCCACCCTCAACGCGTCACTGTTTGGTGCGGTTTTTGGGCTGGTAGTGTGATTGGACCTTACTTATTCGTAAGTGAGGCTGGTGCAACTATTACGGTGAATGGATTGCGCTACCGAGCTATGATTAATAATTTGTTATTCCCGGAATTGGAAGATATTTATGGGGACGACGTTTGCTACGTGCCACACAAGCAACAAAACAATCGCAATTTTGTAAAAAAAGTTTCCTGATTGTGTTATTTCTCGAAGAGGTGATCACAATTACTACTACTACTATAGATAAACACAATTACTAATAATCGTGAAAGTTTACTGGATCTTGTCTTCGGCAACGACATTGACACTTTCAAAATTTCAGAATCTGTGTTACCTTTTGTAATTAACGATATCAATCACAAGTCTTTAGATATTGTATTTGACTCAATTAATTTAATGGCGAGTTCGGAACATCTACAACCAATCAAATACAACTACAAAAAAACAAATCGTGAGGGGCTACAAAGCTACCTAAAATCCATCAACTGGCAAACAACTCTCAATTACAAAGATATAAACGAAAATGTTGATAAATTTAATGACATTATACAGCAAGACTTCGAACTTTATGTACCTATGTTCTGTAAACCACAAAATGGTCACTCTTAGTGGTTCGATGATAGACTAGTGAACTTAAAAATTTGTAAATCGAAAACGTATGCCAAAATGTTGAAAAGCGGGTTAGAAGCCAACAAAACAATGTTTCTAGAGCATAGTAACGAATTTGAAAATTATTTCAAATAAAAGCACAGGTCGTATCTCGATCAAATTCAAGGAAAAATCAAAATAAATTCAAAACAATTTTGGGAATACTTTAGGAATAAACGCGAAATTGACGGATAACCTGCAAATATGACCTATAACAATACCAGCTCCTCAAACTCCAAAGATATAGCTGACATGTTCACGAAGTTTTTCCAATCAGTCTATAAACCAAGCGTTACTAGTGAATTGTACGAAGAACCCAGCAATACCAACGCATCAATAACACATCCTATTATATATGAGGATACCATTTTATCGGCTCTAAAGGGATTTGGAGATGGTTGTGGCCTTGACAATATACCCTCTTCTACTCTGAAGAAGTACGCCGAAATTTTAGCAATTCCATTATGTTACCTATTCCACCACTCCTTTAGCACCGGGGTGTTTCCCGAAAAATGCAAAATTTCAAAAATTACACAAATTTTTAAATCGGGCAAACGAGATGACGTTACATGATACAGAGGAATATCAACTACATCATCAATTCCAAAATTGTTTGAATTAGTTTTATGCAACAATTTTAAATCCACAATTGCACGTCATATATCAATAAACCAGCATGGGTTTATGCCTGCCTGATCCACTTCAACTAATCTGGTTGAATTCACCAGTAAAATAATTAATGAGATAGAAAACCATCATCAAGTTGGTGTAGCGTACAAGGATTTCAGTAAAGCATTTGATTCCATCTGCCATCAAAGAGCACTCCTAAGTTTATTGGTATTTGGGTTTTCACTCGTTTACATAAATTGGTTCAAGTCCTATCTATCAAGCCGGCGACAAATTGTAATAAAAGGAAATGAGAAATCAAACGTTATTAAAGTTACGTCTGGTGTTCCCCAAGGATCTCACATCGGGCCGTGGGTATTTGTTCTTTTTATAGATCAAATAACCGAGATAATCAAAAACTCAAACGTGCTCATATTTGCTGATGACGTGAAAATTGTTCGAACTGTTAATGAAATGCTAGATACAAAGAAACTTCAAGATACGAAGAAACTAATTACTTCCTATAAAGTCAACAACGAAATATTGCAAAGAGTTAATGATGAGATCATAGATCTAGGTGTTACATTTGTCGAGAATGCCAGTTTCAATAGGCATATTGAAAATTATATTGCGAGAGCTACTGCCATGTTTGGATTTGTTAAAAGGTGGACTGGTGAATTTAAAGATATTCAAACCTTATGTTTACTCTATTTCGCTTACGTTCGATCTCAAATGGAATACGATGTACCAGTCTGGAATCCATACTATGCTGTATACATTAAAAGAATTGAAAGCATTCAAAAGAAGTTTCTGATTTTTTTCTTAAAGAAAAGTGCCTGGAATTACGACCACAATTTACCATTCCATGAAAATGTGGCTCGGTTACCTTCATACTCATCAAGATGCACGGATTACAAAATATGCACGCTTGAAAATAGACGACTTCTCTTAGGTGCGGCTTTCATTGGTAATGTTTTGCTTGGTCACATTGATTCAGCATACATTTTGGAAAACATATCAATTCATGTGCCTTGCAGAACATTTCGAAACCATGAATTTTTAGCACTAGGACACCATTCCACAAACTATGGGGAAAATAACCCCATTAATAGGTCGTCTAAATCGTTCAACATCGTCGACGACCTATTTCGACCTATTGTTAAATCAAGATTGGATTTATATTTCTGTGTTTTAATTTTTTTATTTTATTTTTTTAATATTTTTGTTTTAGGTTAAATTCTGAAATCATACATGTAAATCACAGAATAGATTTCATTAAATAAATAAATAAATAAATAAAATAAATTGGCCACCGAGATCTTGTGAGTTAACACCTTTAGATTTTTTTTTCTTTGGAGCTACGTGAAAGATAAGGTCTATGCCAAGACTCCACAATCGATTCAAGACCTTAAAGATGGAATTCGTGGTTATCGAGAATATACAGCCGCAAATGTGCGAATTGGTCATGGAAAGTTTCATGAAAAGGATACTATGCTGCAAGCGTAGCCGTAGCGGCTATTTGGCTGATATCGTTTTCAAATGTTAATGGCATACCTTCCACTTTACAATGAAATAAACATTCATTGATTTCTCTTAAAAAATATTCTTTTTTTAATATCAAAATGAAACCTCTAATTGGAAAACCCTTTATAATGCGTATATTAACTCCAGATTATTGTACTTAAACCCTCTTTGGAGTGGAGTACCAACTTAAACAAACAAGAAATGTTTTTGATAATTGTAACATTCCTATTGCAATTAAAATTAATAAAGCAAAAAGAATAAACCGATATTATTGCAAATTTAATTTAGAATTATTTTGTTCATACTCATTTTTCTCATAAATAATACAATTTTCGAAATATTTGCATAAAACCAAAAAGGTGTTCGGCCAAAAAATCACTAATAGCTCCGAAATTATAGATAAAGTTAAAGTATGAAGATTTTCCCGGGAAAAGTAATCCGTTTAAATTGTAGAAAGGACACAGACATGTAATCTACTCGGCACCACATATGCAAAAAGCTTCAATAATTCTCAATAATTTTCATGATTACTAAATATGCTTTATTTTAGTACGTAAAAGCAAGTAATATAGGTCCAATAATGTCTTCAGGCCACTTTGCGCCCCATACTGTCACTTCTAATCTATGGAAAGTAAACTGATTAGAACGTCTACCGAATTTTACCACAAACAATCTCGATATGAAACTTCGAACGGCTGAGCAAATAGTTTTACGAAAAAACGATTAAATGTAACGCAAATATCTATTTCAAAACAATACTATCACTATATTTACCAACAGTACATTCGAGAATTAATCAAAATAAAATAGTAAACACTTGATCAAATTTTAGTGCAAAACACAGGTGCTCTAAATTAAACAATAATGTTTAAATTTGTTTTGTTGCGGTATTGACAATTTACGTATTTATTATTTGGCACTATTTTAATGCAGATGCGAATTGTACCAGCTTTCTTCAAATTCACCATGTGGTTTTAAATAACAAAACAGAACTCTGTTAATACCTTATTTAAACACCGATGTGAAGTTTGTACTAAGTTTGTCCTAAACCAACAAAAACAATATAAAATGTTTGTTTGTATTTGTGAAATGTAAACATTTAGGCGATCACTCGATGTATTTAAATTGTTAATAGAAACTTAAAAGGTTGTATAATGTTTAAAAGAAACAATGAGGAATATTTAATTACAGTTGGTAACTTTACCATTAAACAAAACTATAATTAACAATTTGCTCTATTTGCTTAAAATAATAATGAAATACAGTAATTAAAAAAAATATATCAAAAACAACTAATTTAAACTACAAGTTTCATAAATTCGCCATAAAGCCATCAGACGTTTATGTGCATTAATGTCTACTGGCTCAATCAAAAAGTTTCATAAATTTATCATGGAGCTCACTTAGTGAGACAGACGTTTATGTGAATTTACGTTTTAAATCGCTTAGGGGTGCCGTTTAAGGGTAATACTAAATAGGGTTACAGGTTATTCTCATCGGTTTCACTTGTAAGGGAGCAAGATAATAGTACTACCGACTCAATCTATAAGTTTCATAAATTTATCATGGAGCTCACTTAGTGAGACAGACGTTTATGTGAATTTATGTCTCTTAAATCGCTTAGGGGTGCCGTTTAAGGGTAATACTAAATAGGGTTACAGGTTATTCTCATCGGTTTCACTTATAAGGGAGCAAGATAATAGTACTACCGACTCAATCTATAAGTTTCATAAATTTATCATGGAGCTCACTTAGTGAGACAGACGTTTATGTGAATTTACGTTTTAAATCGCTTAGGGGTGCCGTTTAAGGGTAATACTAAATAGGGTTACAGGTTATTCTCATCGGTTTCACTTGTAACGGGGCAAGATAATAGTATTACCGACTCAATCTATAAGTTTCATAAATTTATCATGGAGCTCACTTAGTGAGACAGACGTTTATGTGAATTTATGTCTCTTAAATCGCTTAGGGGTGCCGTTTAAGGGTAATACTAAATAGGGTTACAGGTTATTCTCATCGGTTTCACTTGTAAGGGGGCAAGATAATAGTACTACCGACTCAATCTATAAGTTTCATAAATTTATCATGGAGCTCACTTAGTGAGACAGACGTTTAAGTGAATTTACGTTTTAAATCGCTTAGGGGTGCCGTTTAAGGGTAATACTAAATATGGCTACAGCTTATTCTCATCGGTTTCACTTGTAAGGGAGCAAGATAATAGTACTAGTGACGCAATCTATAAGTTTCATAAATTTATCATGGAGCTCACTTAGTGAGACAGACGTTTATGTCAATTTATGTCTCTTAAATCGCTTAGGGGTGCCGTTTAAGGGTAATACTAAATAGGGTTACAGGTTATTCTCATCGGTTTCACTTGTAAGGGAGCAAGATAATAGTACTACCGACTCAATCTATAAGTTTCATAAATTTATCATGGAGCTCACTTAGTGAGACAGACGTTTATGTGAATTTACGTTTCAAATCGCTTAGGGGTGCCGTTTAAGGGTTATACTAAATAGGGTTACAGGTTATTCTCATCGGTTTCACTTGTAAGGGAGCAAGATAATAGTACTACCGACTCAATCTGTAAGTTTCATAAATTTATCATGGAGCTCACTTAGTGAGACAGACGTTTATGTGAATTTATGTCTCGTAAATCGCTTAGGGGTGCCGTTTAAGGGTAATACTAAATAGGGTTACAGGTTATTCTCATCGGTTTCACTTGTAAGTGTTGAGGAATAACCACCCCAAACAACACATAAAGCTATTAACATTTCAATCAACATGCCAATCATAAGCAAACAATGTTCTAATTTCTCTGTTCCCACGCGCAACACACAAAAACACGTGTGCGTAGAAAATTTGAGAAAATCACAAACGTTAAAAACAAAAACCGTACACATGAGAAAAAATGTAATTTCATGCAAATTAAAATCCAAACAAATTATTAATTTGTTGACCCAAAACCCAATTAAAAATTTTTTAAAACAATTTAAATGTGTGACACAAAAAATTTACGAGTGGAA
Source organism: Nephrotoma guestfalica (assembly GCA_963691935.1). Lineage (NCBI taxonomy): Eukaryota > Metazoa > Arthropoda > Insecta > Diptera > Tipulidae > Nephrotoma > Nephrotoma guestfalica. The sequence continues at coordinate 197,506,808 of OY829913.1, read as the reverse complement.
AACTACCACTCAGCACCATTTCGAAACAAAAAACAAAACTAAAAATAAATAAAGACCTATAGTATATAAGCCTAAAATTTGTAAAATGTAGTATAGTCAAATATAGTCAATCATAGTCAACCAAAGTTCGGTGTGCAAATATTAAATATAGTCAAAAATATTAAATATAGTCAAATATAGTCAATCATAGTCAACCAAAGTTCGGTGTGCAAATATTAAATATAGTCAAAAATATTAAATATAGTCAAAAATATTAAATATAGTCAATCATAGTCAACCAAAGTTCTGTGTGCAAATATTAAATATAGTCAATAAAAGTTCTGTGTGCAAATATTAAATATAGTCAATAAAAGTTCTGTGTGAAAATATTAAAGGTAATCTATCAAAGTTCTGTGTGAAAATATTAAATATAGTCAATAAAAGTTCTGTGTGAAAATATTAAAGGTAGTCTATCAAAGTTCTGTGTGAAAATATTAAAAGTAGTCAATCAAAGTTCTGTGTGAAAAATATTAAAAGTGGTCTATCAGTAAAATCCGCAATTCATTAAAAATAGTTAAATAGTTATCTCGTTACTTAGAATACAGAAATAAATAAAGTTTGTTATAAAAGAATATTTACAAGTGAATTTACTTTAATCAACCCTCGATACAACAATTGACAGCGCTTTAGTCAAGACTATAATCAGGTAAGAATTCGGTACTACATCATAAAACCCATTATATTTATTATATCACAATACATTCACTATTTAATTATCACTTAAATTACTACTAACTAAATAAATACATTTAATAAACAATATATGCAATATTAAATAACCTCGAATAACCACAAATATCCATAGCACTTACGCAACAACAATATACGATATGATATACCCGTACAATATATACTCTTTATAAATACAATTGTCTTGAGTACCAGAAGTTCAAGACATTACACGAAATTTTAAAATATAACAGTATTTCACATAAACACATTATAACAATAAACACACAATAAACAACAACCAAAACAAAAAACACAATATTGGCGCTGCCGACAGGATGACAGGCGCTGTAGTTTACGAACCCGTGTCAACATAATCTTAAGTAAAAATAAATTCACGCGTACAAAAACAAATCTCTTAGGTCGAACACTCATCCACTAAAAAACCAATCTCCCAACTTACACACCCTTTCGCACTACCTTTTGGTCGAACACCCCTTTACCAAAATAAAGTAAACAGTCCTCCCGAGGTCGTATAACCCTTTCACCCAAATTTGCAGTTGTAAAAATTCTCTTGTTTCCCCAAAATCGTAAAGCAAAATCAAGATCTCAAATGAGCAACAAAAACTATAAATTAAATGAATTAAATGAGTGGAATCGCACCATTCAACAGTAAATCAAATAAAACTCCAAGATCACCAACTCGAGCAAGCGAAAGGCTCAGAATAAAGTCAGAACCTAGCGAACTATACTCGAACATCATAAACCACTTAAATACCCAGCAAAAAATAACAAGCAACAAAAGTGCCCCCACAAATCAAAAACAAATTCAAACGGAAATCAACACAAGTCATACGACGGCACCAGCCAACAAAGAGGAAATCCAAGTGACAGAACCCCGAAACGAAAAATTAAAACCAAAAGCAAAACATCAAGCTAAAGAAGACGATCAAACACCACAGACGCTCGAAATCGCAAAACTTGTAACAACCAACAAACTCACAAATAATCCAAAAATGGACCAACAAAAGATTCAACAAAGTATTGCGAACTTTGTACCAGAATTCAACGGAGAGGGCATGAAACACCAAGCACACAACTTAACGAGATTCCTCGACACTGCCGACAGTATCTACGAAACCCTCACCACAGAACAGGAGCAAAAAATATTCGACCGATTGATCAAACTAAGACTGACAGGAGACGCATACATAAGGACCACTCACAGAAATGTCCAAAATTACAAAGAACTTAAGGAAATACTAAGAAACATGTATACAGAATTACACTCACTAGACGAACTAGAAAGGAGATTCAACAATATACAGCAGGCATACGGCGAAAGCATCAGAAATTACGGGTACAGGCTTCTTGAAGCCCTTGAGCAATACAAGAACGGCTATAGAACCAAGTACACTGCCAACAACATCGACGACACCTATCTAAAACACCTCAACACGAACTCCGTCCAATTATTCAAAAGAGGATTAAACAATACTATACTTAGGGAGAAAATAGCCACAATCAGAGCCAATAATGTAGATGAAATAATAAACGAGACAGAAGCCATTGAGAAGATGTTAGCCTGCACAACAAATACAGCACAGAACACAGCAAAACAGGCGGTCACATCATTCACACCAATAATTCAACAACAGAATACATACGGGAAGCCAGCAATCATCTGTAACTATTGCCAAAAAATGAATCACACTTGGGATGTATGCCGCACGAGGTTAAGCCATGAAAGAACGAATAGGTCACAACAATATTACACACACAACACAAACTATCAGAGAAACTACAACGCAACTAGACAACCGTTGAACACACACTATAATGCACCTACGCAGGAACAATTTAACAGAATAGCACAACCGCAACACGCATACCAACAATATCAAGACAAAACATCAAACCAGCAAATGCCGTCAACACAAAGCATGCCACAAGTCATCCCCAAATTCAATCACAATCAACAACAACAAACTCAGAATCAATTCACAACAGCAAACAGTCAGCAACAATATCAACCGAACCAACGCAGAAGCAATTTTGTACCAAAATACTGCTCACACTGTAAAGTAACAACGGGACACACCTTTGAAGAATGCCGCAATAAATTCTTCAACAGACAGCCAAATCAAAGGATCAATCAAAACAATCACACACCGCTTGATACCAACACGTTGACTGACACATTCAACAAAATGAGAATAAATACGATATTCCCGCAACAACCACAAAATCAATATGATTTAACACAACAAACGCAACCGGAAAACTACAACGGATCCGATCAGCCATAGGAGAGCCACTGACCTCGGATCCAATACAAACATATTTAATACAATCAACAGCATCAAAAAATGACCACGGACACACTCTCCAAATGGGTACTATCCCAGAAACCTATCTAAAAAATTTTCTCTCAAATGATCACACTAACTCACAAACAATTACACCAAATCCAAACAACGAACACACGAGCCCCAGCGCTCATAACTTAAATTATCAAGTACAAACAATTAACCACAAAATACAAGCCGCCGCTACAATTCCGGCGCAAACTCAACAAACACAAGCCGCCGCTACAATTCCGGCGCAAAACCCACAAGCAAAAGCCGTCGCTACAACGCCGACGCACAACTTAAACTCACACGCAAATAACCCACAAGCAAAAGCCGTCGCTACAACGCCGACGCACAACTTAAACTCACACGCAAATAATCAACAAACACAAGCCGTCGCTACAACGCCGACGCACAATTTAAACTCACACACAAACAATGAACAATTACAAACCGTCGCTACAATGCCGACGCACAACTCAAACTTACAAACAGTTAATCATCAACCAAAAGCCACCGCTACAATTTCGGTGCAAAACTTGACTCCACAAACAACCACTCAACAAACAAAAGCCGCCGCTACAACCCTGGTGCAAAACATAAACTTAACAATTACGAACTCACAAACAAATAAAACTCAGAACAGAACTGACAACACCAATCCAGAACAAAACAAATTCATCGACAAAATCTCACTATTCAAAAAATTAACATGCGAATTAATCTCAAAAATACAGAACACACTTGAAACTAACACACGAAAACTCTCATCTGAACTAAAACAAAACTTGTTACAAAAAACACATGACTTATCTCAAATAATAACAAAACACAAAAGTAACAGCAACCCCACACAAATACCAAGCTCTCCAGAAAATAAAATCACTCCTACCCTACCTAATCCAATCCCTAAATTGACAAAACCACTCACACATAACATCTTAGATCTCGACGAAACAGAATCAGACATACTACAACAACTAGTATACCCAGACACTCAGTACACAGTAAATCTAGCGACAAACGACAATCTGACTCGCGATACCATCTCACCCATTATAAACAAACACAAAGTACACCTGTTAATTGATTCAGGAGCCGACTTGTGTATAATCAAAAAAAACTTTATCGGTAAATTACAGATTGACCAAAACGATACTATAACATTAGCAGGAATAGGCACCGGCTCAATCAAAACACTTGGATCCCTAAACCTTAGTCTACAACTTAGCAATAGCTACCACATCTCACACAAATTCCACGTCGTCTCAAATGATTTCCCAATTACCGAAAATGGAATACTAGGCCGAGACTTTTTCGACAAGTTCCAAGTAAATATTTCATACAGCACAAGTACTATAAAGCTACAACGTCACGTCATACCCTTTTCAAACAAGTTAAATAATAAAATATCGCTACCTAAAAGAAGCGAGACGATTGTACAAATTACAACCCCCACAAACCAACTCTCAATCTGCTCAGCCAAAGAAATTCAACCAGGCATTTTCATACCCCACTTACTAATCCAACCGACGAACTACAAAGCTAAAATACTAATCGCAAATACATTAACTGAAGACATACAATTGATAAACATAAAGCCAGAAATAGAACCAATAACAGAAGAACCACAATACCAACACATTACAAAGAAACCCGACAGTAGAAAAGAACAGATAGCACAGATAGTCTCAGCAAACCTAAACACAGACAACAATACAGAAGAAAACATGACGATATTAGAACTATGCCTACAGTACCAAGACATCTTCTTCTTGGAAGGAGACAAATTGACCACCGTAAAAGGCGTCCAACACAACATAAACCTGTATACGGACTCCAAACCCATCCACGTTCAACGCTACAGGCTTCCGCAAATGCACCGCGACGAAATCAATAAACAAGTTCACGAAATGCTAAATGAAGGGAAAATCCAACAAAGTTCAAGCCCTTTCAACAGTCCACTCCTCGCTGTACCAAAGAAACCAGGTGCAGACGGCAAACCGAAATGGCGAATAGTCGTCGATTTCAGAAAACTAAATGACATCACCATCGGAGACTCATTTCCCCTTCCTAATATTAACGACATTTTAGACCAACTAGGTCACGCCCAGTATTTCTCAACGCTGGACATGGCTAGCGGCTATCATCAAATTCAGATGAACCCAGCAGACTCATACAAGACAGCATTCAGTACAGATTATGGCCACTTCGAATTTACTCGAATGCCATTTGGCTTAAAAAACTCACAAGCCACATTCCAAAGAACAATAAACCATGTACTTAGAGGTTTCCAAGGATTAAAAGGTTTCATTTACTTAGATGATGTAATCATCTACGGAAAAAATCTAAACGATCATAATTCAAAATTACTAGAGGTATTTGAAATTTGCCGACAGAACAACCTCAAATTGCAATGTACAAAATGTCAGTTTCTTAGAAAGGAAATTACTTTTCTCGGTCATCTAATTACACCAGACGGAATAAAACCGAACCCCTCCACTGTAAACGCAGTTCAGAATTTCCCGACACCGCGAAATGTGCGAGAAATACAATCATTCCTAGGCCTTGCAAATTACTACCGCAGATTCATCCCGAAATTCTCAGAAATAGCTGAACCACTAACAAAACTCACCAGAAAAGGTACACCATTTCTATACTCTGAACAATGTAAAGTAGCTCAAGACACACTAAAAAATTGCCTAATAAACCCACCCATCCTAAAATATCCAGACATGAACAGACCGTTCACACTCACAACAGACGCTAGCGAATATAGCTTAGGTGCAGTTTTGTCACAAATATACCAGCAAGGAGAATTCCCCATAGCATACGCCAGCAGAGCGCTCGGCAAGTCCGAAAGAAATTACAGTACGATAGAAAAAGAAATGCTTGCCATATATTGGGCAATCAACAACTTTAGACCATACCTTTACGGAAAAAAATTTACAGTAGTGACAGATCACAAACCACTCACCGGAAATCTCACCAAAATTCCAAATCGCATACTCAAATGGAATTTAAAACTGTCAGAATATAATTTCGAAACTATACATAAACCCGGGAAATTTAACACAAATGCCGACGCCCTCAGCCGAATCAAACACCAAGAACAACTGTTAGTAATCACGCGAGCACAAAATAAAGCAAAAGACAATCAAGAGCAAGACAAAAACACAAGAACAAATTCCCCCTCTCAAACCAATAAAAACGAAACACAAAACACAATACTCACAGAAATAACAACAGAAACAAAAAACACAGTCAAGAAAACATACCCTAAAGAAACAATACTGAACGAAGCAAGCAAAACAAGAACACTAACAACACCACAACAAGATAATGCCCACGACTGGAACCGAACAAATCAAAAAGACACAAAAATAGAGATTGTAACCGACATTAAAAAACGACACCAAATATTAGACGAATACCACAACCTCCCTTTAGGTGGCCACGCAGGTACATGGAGAATGTACAAAAGAATAAAAATGCTCTACTATTGGCCAAAAATGTTAATCGACGTTAACAGATTCATTAGGAAATGCACATTGTGTAAAAGAAACAAAAATCACAGAAGGACCAAAATGCCACTACAAATAACAGACACTTCGACTCACCCATTTCAACGAGTAGCTTTCGACATCGTAGGCCCGTTGCCAATGACAGAAAACTGCAATAACTTCTTACTGACATTCCAAGACGATTTGACAAAATTCTCAGGCGCCATCCCTATACCAAATCAAACAGCAAACACAGTCGCGAAAGCACTATGTGAATATTACATTACTAAATACGGAATACCAGAGAAAATACTGACTGACCAAGGAAGCAACTTTATGAGCAACACGTTCAAAGAATTGTGCAAACTACTAAAACTTAAACACATAACGACGACATCTCACCATCCACAAACAAACGGAGCACTAGAAAAATCACATAATACATTAAAAGAATATCTGCGATCATTCACGGAATTAGATAAAAATAACTGGGACGAAATGTGCCACTACGCCATATTCGTTTACAATACCACACCGCATACTACTACAAACTTTACCCCACATGAACTTATATACGGACGACCAGCACTAATCCCTAGTGCAGTACAAAAAGAACCCGAACCCGTTTACAGTTATGACGATTACGTAAATGAATTAAAAGCAAGACTACGCATCGCACACACGGTAGCACGAGAACGAATCATACAAAAAAAACAACAGACAAAGATGTACTATGACAAAGACTCCAAACCCCTGACGTTACAACCCAATGATACAGTTTGGCTAGCTAATGACAATAAGAAAAACAAACAAGACGCACGATGGTTAGGTCCATACAAAGTGATACACATAGACTCACCGGTCAACACCACAATCGAAGTTAACAAAAAACACATAAAAGTCCATAACAACAGATTAATCAAACAAAATTATTAAACTAACAACTCAATTACCCTTACAGGAAATACAATGACCATCTATAACATAATATTACTATCAACAATAACGACCCTAGTACAGACAGAGTTACCTTTCACCCACCAGAAAATAAACAATACGGGAATAGTATTCGAAGTACTCGACAAAGCTATATTTTTTACCAAAAACTTAAACATTATAACCACTATAGACATTCCTGAAGCACGACAATTAACAGACACTCTCTTAAACTGTAACATGCATCTAAAAACATTATGCGACGAAATATTAGAACAAAATCCAGAAAACATATGTAAACCTTTTAGACGAGAACTAAAATGGCATATAGGACAAATAGAGAGACAAGATAACAAGTTAAAGGAAATGTACGGGAAACAGAAACGAGGCTTAATAGATATAGGAGGAAAAATTAGCAAATTTATCTTCGGAACTATGGACGCTGAAGACTCATCTAAAATATACGAAGATTTAACAACACTCAACAACGGACAAACAAAACTATTAAATTTAGAAAACCAGCAAATAGCATTACTACAATCAAATTTTGACACTTTATCCAGACCGATCATACAACTACAAAATGAAACACTAGAAATCGAACAGAAATTGAACAAATTAATACAAAAATCAAATGACCAGAACAAATACATCGAACGCAAACAGAAGTTAAACACAGAAATAACAGAATTATCATCCCTTATACTGGTACAATGTCTTCACATAACTAGACTCCAAGATGACGCAACAGAAATCATAACAGCCTTAGAAAATAAAATCTTACACCCACTAATAATACCTGCTAGTAAAATCATGCAAGTAGTAAACACAAATTACCAAGATACAAACAAAGTAATGAAAATACACAATAACTTAAGACAAATAGTTAAAATCAATCATATCGAAATTGATAGAAAAATCATAGCAAAAATCACAATACCCATATTGCCAAACGAAGAATATACAATATACAAACCATATGTAATACCCTTTAAAACACAGAACGGACACTCGATGTACATTACAGACACAGACTACTTAGCAATAAACAACGATAAAAGCAAATCCATAGACTTACACTTAACAGAAATTTCCACATGCCAAAACATAATAGATACTTTAGACGGAAATATAAAAATTTGCCAACTGACACAACCAATCAACACAATCCAAAACTCTCTTTGCTTACCAAACTTACTTCTCCACCCTCAAATTGTAACTAATCAATGCAAAATATTACCTGTCAAAACAACAGAAAAAATCACGAAAATGGACAATTCAAACACTTGGCTATATTCAGCAATTAAAAATCTAACCATGATAATACGATGCAAAAATATTACAGAAACTGTACAGTTAATAGATCAAGGAACAATTACATTTCTTGATACATGTAAAATAATCACAGAACACTTTATTATACAAATAGAAGGAAACTCTAAAACAATAAAAATTGAACACCAACAACAAACAGAAGTACCAACAAACGATGTAGAGGCTTCATTGAAACACTTACGACACCACAACGACACAGAAAATATAGAACAAATCAAAATAAGCAACCACAACGAATACAACAGACAACTGAGCACAGAAGTACGCAAAATAAATGAACTAAAAAATACAGCAGAAGAAATAGCTACCCAGATGAACAAAAACAAACTCAACCACTCGTCAGGAATAGCAATAACCATCATCAGCATAAGTATAACAATAACAGTATCATTTCTAATACTCTGCAAATACAAAACCGCGAAAAACAGAAATACAGGGAACTTGACAGAAATTAACATACACAAAGACCATGACACAAAAGAAACGGACAAACAAGATACGAACTCAAATAACCAAAATTTAAGAATTATATAAATACTAAAACAAATTTCTTTAACCCCAATATCCAGCAACACCATGTCAAATTTCCCCGAAGCCCATCTCGCAATGATCCAACACCTCCAAAACAAGAGAGATGAAGAGTCAAGAAAAATGAGGAAAAACAACCCAATAAAACGCAACCCCCGCAAAACGCAAAAAAAAATAACAACCACAACCATACTGCCAGAACACGTCACTACCTGAAATATCCAGAAGAAAAGAAAAAGGCTGAAGCAGCGGAAAAACTAAACTTAAGAAAATACAATTGGCTCGCGAGAAATAAAATACCCGCGTATCCATGGCCAACATGGGATGAAAATAAAATGAAAAAATTAGAGATGGACGAATTCTAAACACATCTCAAAAACAAATAGTTTTTTCTTCAATGAACCCACACCAAAACTAACACTCAGGGAAGAACAAACTATGAACACAAAATCATTAGACAAGCAATTAACCATAATTTTAAAAGAATATTTTTTTACCAATTATAAACCTAGCATAAGTACAATCTTCCAAAGGAACAAAAAACCTAAAATTATTAACAAATTAAGAAATTAGAGACTAAATATAAGAAAATAAACAAAAATTTTACTATATTAGAGTATAAAACAAGTAAGAATTTCTATAGACATTAAGCACACAAGAAAATAACAACAACAAAAAAAAAAAAAACCTCTTTTAACCACATAAATATTAAGAAAACACACACATGAATTTAAATACTGAATACACGAAAATCACTTATTTCATGCATACACAAAAAAAAAAAAAAAAAGAAATTCCATTCATAAAAGTAAAACAAAAAATATTTTCACAGTAAAATTTATTAACATATCATACAAAGAAAAACACACACATAAATAAAAATATTATATAAGAAAAAACAAAAATGGCTTCACTCAAAAATATTGCACACACAATGAAAACCTTACTTAATAAAATACATACTTTTCATATTTCTAATTATACATATAAAACAACACAATATTGTCATCAAAACATATGCATACGTAAAAACACATAACTGTACAAAATGAGCATCATAAAAAACAATACTACGTTGCATAAAATTATACAATAAAATTTCTCATAATAAACGTACATTTTCAAGGCTGATAATAAGCAAAATGGTAATATGATATATGTAAACAAACGAACGACTGTAGGTCAAGGAACAGCAAAATACACAATAACGGCACGCGACAAAAAGACAACACCGAAGCAAGAAAAATAAAAACGGGAAATAAGATACAACCACATGTAAATCAAGGTCTTTAAGACACAGCTGGAAACTAAAGACAATAACCTAAAAAAAAAAAAAAATATAATAACAAATAACTTATTACTATACACAAATTAAATACACGTATAATATTGAATAGAAAAATAATAACACTTGATAACCTAAACGAACAATATCAGAACATACAGAACAAAATACAAGACCAGAGAAACGGAACAACGACAGCATTAAAAACCGGACAAAACTCATCTCAGAAAACACACAAGCAGCACAACGAACTTCAAATCACCACGTCAACGAAACAAACCAAGGCACATATACATATATATCATATTAGCAAAAATTTTTTCAACAACCTCAAAATTTTAGCTTTTTCCAACGGGGGAAGTGTTGAGGAATAACCACCCCAAACAACACATAAAGCTATTAACATTTCAATCAACATGCCAATCATAAGCAAACAATGTTCTAATTTCTCTGTTCCCACGCGCAACACACAAAAACACGTGTGCGTAGAAAATTTGAGAAAATCACAAACGTTAAAAACAAAAACCGTACACATGAGAAAAAATGTAATTTCATGCAAATTAAAATCCAAACAAATTATTAATTTGTTGACCCAAAACCCAATTAAAAATTTTTTAAAACAATTTAAATGTGTGACACAAAAAATTTACGAGTGGAAAACTACCACTCAGCACCATTTCGAAACAAAAAACAAAACTAAAAATAAATAAAGACCTATAGTATATAAGCCTAAAATTTGTAAAATGTAGTATAGTCAAATATAGTCAATCATAGTCAACCAAAGTTCGGTGTGCAAATATTAAATATAGTCAAAAATATTAAATATAGTCAAATATAGTCAATCATAGTCAACCAAAGTTCGGTGTGCAAATATTAAATATAGTCAAAAATATTAAATATAGTCAAAAATATTAAATATAGTCAATCATAGTCAACCAAAGTTCTGTGTGCAAATATTAAATATAGTCAATAAAAGTTCTGTGTGCAAATATTAAATATAGTCAATAAAAGTTCTGTGTGAAAATATTAAAGGTAATCTATCAAAGTTCTGTGTGAAAATATTAAATATAGTCAATAAAAGTTCTGTGTGAAAATATTAAAGGTAGTCTATCAAAGTTCTGTGTGAAAATATTAAAAGTAGTCAATCAAAGTTCTGTGTGAAAAATATTAAAAGTGGTCTATCAGTAAAATCCGCAATTCATTAAAAATAGTTAAATAGTTATCTCGTTACTTAGAATACAGAAATAAATAAAGTTTGTTATAAAAGAATATTTACAAGTGAATTTACTTTAATCAACCCTCGATACAACAATTGACAGCGCTTTAGTCAAGACTATAATCAGGTAAGAATTCGGTACTACATCATAAAACCCATTATATTTATTATATCACAATACATTCACTATTTAATTATCACTTAAATTACTACTAACTAAATAAATACATTTAATAAACAATATATGCAATATTAAATAACCTCGAATAACCACAAATATCCATAGCACTTACGCAACAACAATATACGATATGATATACCCGTACAATATATACTCTTTATAAATACAATTGTCTTGAGTACCAGAAGTTCAAGACATTACACGAAATTTTAAAATATAACAGTATTTCACATAAACACATTATAACAATAAACACACAATAAACAACAACCAAAACAAAAAACACAATATAAGGGAGCAAGATAATATTACTACCGACTCAATCTGTAAGTTTCATAAATTTATCATTGAGCTCACTTAGTGAGACAGACGTTTATGTGAATTTATGCCTCTTAAATCGCTTATGGGTGCCGTTTAAGGGTAATACTAAATAGGGTTACAGGTTATTCTCATCGGTTTCACTTGTAAGGGAGCAAGATAATAGTACTACCGACCCAATCTATAAGTTTCATAAATTTATCATGGAGCTCACTTAGTGAGACAGACGTTTAAGTGAATTTACGTTTTAAATCGCTTAGGGGTGCCGTTTAAGGGTTATACTAAATAGGGTTACAGGTTATTCTCATCGGTTTCACTTGTAAGGGAGCAAGATAATAGTACTACCGACTCAATCTGTAAGTTTCATAAATTTATCATGGAGCTCACTTAGTGAGACAGACGTTTATGTGAATTTATGTCTCGTAAATCGCTTAGGGGTGCCGTTTAAGGGTAATACTAAATAGGGTTACAGGTTATTCTCATCGGTTTCACTTGTAAGGGAGCAAGATAATAGTACTACCGACTCAATCTGTAAGTTTCATAAATTTATCATTGAGCTCACTTAGTGAGACAGACGTTTATGTGAATTTATGCCTCTTAAATCGCTTATGGGTGCCGTTTAAGGGTAATACTAAATAGGGTTACAGGTTATTCTCATCGGTTTCACTTGTAAGGGAGCAAGATAATAGTACTACCGACCCAATCTATAAGTTTCATAAATTTATCATGGAGCTCACTTAGTGAGACAGACGTTTATGTGAATTTACGTTTCAAATCGCTTAGGGGTGCCGTTTAAGGGTTATACTAAATAGGGTTACAGGTTATTCTCATCGGTTTCACTTGTAAGGGAGCAAGATAATAGTACTACCGACTCAATCTGTAAGTTTCATAAATTTATCATGGAGCTCACTTAGTGAGACAGACGTTTATGTGAATTTATGTCTCGTAAATCGCTTAGGGGTGCCGTTTAAGGGTAATACTAAATAAGGTTACAGGTTATTCTCATCGGTTTCACTTGTAAGGGAGCAAGATAATAGTACTACCGACTCAATCTATAAGTTTCATAAATTTATCATGGAGCTCACTTAGTGAGACAGACGTTTATGTGAATTTAGGCCTCTTAAATCGCTTAGGGATGCCGTTTAAGGGTAATACTAAATAGGGTTACAGGTTATTCTCATCGGTTTCACTTGTAAGGGAGCAAGATAATAGTACTACCGACCCAATCTATAAGTTTCATAAATTTATCATGGAGCTCACTTAGTGAGACAGACGTTTATGTGAATTTACGTTTCAAATCGCTTAGGGGTTCGGTTTAAGGGTAATACTAAATAGGGTTACAGGTTATTCTCATCAGTTTTACTTGCAAGGGAGCAAGATAATAGTACTACCGACTCAATCTATAAGTTTCATAAATTTATCATGGAGCTCACTTAGTGAGACAGACGTTTATGTGAATTTATTTTTTTTTCTCTTAAATCGCTTAGGGTGCCGTTTAAGGGTAATACTAAATAGGGTTACCGGTTATTCTCATCGGTTTCACTTGTAAGGGAGCAAGATAATAGTACTACCGACCCAATCTATAAGTTTCATAAATTTATCATGGAGCTCACTTAGTGAGACAGACGTTTATGTGAATTTACGTTTTAAATCGCTTAGGGGTGCCGTTTAAGGGTAATACTAAATAGGGTTACAGGTTATTCTCATCGGTTTCACTTGTAAGGGAGCAAGATAATAGTACTACCGACTCAATCTATAAGTTTCATAAATTTATCATGGAGCTCACTTAGTGAGACAGACGTTTATGTGAATTTATGTCTCTTAAATCGCTTAGGGGTGCCGTTTAAGGGTAATACTAAATAGGGTTACAGGTTATTCTCATCGGTTTCACTTATAAGGGAGCAAGATAATAGTACTACCGACTCAATCTATAAGTTTCATAAATTTATCATGGAGCTCACTTAGTGAGACAGACGTTTATGTGAATTTATTTTTTTTTCTCTTAAATCGCTTAGGGGTGCCGTTTAAGGGTAATACTAAATAGGGTTACAGGTTATTCTCATCGGTTTCACTTGTAAGAGAGCAAGATAATAGTACTACCGACCCAATCTATAAGTTTCATAAATTTATCATGGAGCTCACTTAGTGAGACAGACGTTTATGTGAATTTACGTTTTAAATCGCTTAGGGGTGCCGTTTAAGGGTAATACTAAATAGGGTTACAGGTTATTCTCATCGGTTTCACTTGTAAGGGAGCAAGATAATAGTACTACCGACTCAATCTATAAGTTTCATAAATTTATCATGGAGCTCACTTAGTGAGACAGACGTTTATGTCAGTTTATGTCTCTTAAATCGCTTAGGGGTGCCGTTTAAGGGTAATACTAAATAGGGTTACAGGTTATTCTCATCGGTTTCACTTGTAAGGGAGCAAGATAATAGTACTACCGACTCAATCTGTAAGTTTCATAAATTTATCATGGAGCTCACTTAGTGAGACAGACGTTTATGTGAATTTATGTCTCGTAAATCGCTTAGGGGTGCCGTTTAAGGGTAATACTAAATAGGGTTACAGGTTATTCTCATCGGTTTCACTTGTAAGGGAGCAAGATAATAGTACTACCGACTCAATCTGTAAGTTTCATAAATTTATCATTGAGCTCACTTAGTGAGACAGACGTTTATGTGAATTTATGCCTCTTAAATCGCTTAGGGGTGCCGTTTAAGGGTAATACTAAATAGGGTTACAGGTTATTCTCATCGGTTTCACTTGTAAGGGAGCAAGATAATAGTACTACCGACCCAATCTATAAGTTTCATAAATTTATCATGGAGCTCACTTAGTGAGACAGACGTTTATGTGAATTTACGTTTCAAATCGCTTAGGGGTGCCGTTTAAGGGTTATACTAAATAGGGTTACAGGTTATTCTCATCGGTTTCACTTGTAAGGGAGCAAGATAATAGTACTACCGACTCAATCTGTAAGTTTCATAAATTTATCATGGAGCTCACTTAGTGAGACAGACGTTTAAGTGAATTTACGTTTTAAATCGCTTAGGGGTGGCGTTTAAGGGTAATACTAAATAGGGTTACAGGTTATTCTCATCGGTTTCACTTGTAACGGGGCAAGATAATAGTACTACTGACGCAATCTATAAGTTTCATAAATTTATCATGGAGCTCACTTAGTGAGACAGACGTTTAAGTGAATTTACGTTTTAAATCGCTTCGGGGTGCCGTTTAAGGGTAATACTAAATAGGGTTACAGGTTATTCTCATCGGTTTCACTTGTAACGGGGCAAGATAATAGTACTACTGACGCAATCTATAAGTTTCATAAATTTATCATGGAGCTCACTTAGTGAGACAGACGTTTAAGTGAATTTACGTTTTAAATCGCTTAGGGGTGCCGTTTAAGGGTAATACTAAATAGGGTTACAGGTTATTCTCATCGGTTTCACTTGTAACGGGGCAAGATAATAGTACTACTGACGCAATCTATAAGTTTCATAAATTTATCATGGAGCTCACTTAGTGAGACAGACGTTTAAGTGAATTTACGTTTTAAATCGCTTAGGGGTGGCGTTTAAGGGTAATACTAAATAGGGTTACAGGTTATTCTCATCGGTTTCACTTGTAACGGGGCAAGATAATAGTACTAGTGACGCAATCTATAAGTTTCATAAATTTATCATGGAGCTCACTTAGTGAGACAGACGTTTATGTCAGTTTATGTCTCTTAAATCGCTTAGGGGTGCCGTTTAAGGGTAATACTAAATAGGGTTACAGGTTATTCTCATCGGTTTCACTTGTAACGGGGCAAGATAATAGTATTACCGACTCAATCTATAAGTTTCATAAATTTATCATGGAGCTCACTTAGTGAGACAGACGTTTATGTAAATTTCTGAACTGAATTGCTATTTTTATGATTTAGAAAGATTCCTCTTTTAAATTTATCACAGTTAACTTAATTTTTTTAATTTACTATTTTCCTTTGTTTTAAATTTTTCTAGAATAATTAAGATAAAGTACGCAATTTACAGATTTTGAGAAAAGATTTTATTTAATTAAAATATGATTTTTAAATAATATAAAACTTCAATATATATCTTAATAAAGTACATTTTAATATAATTTAAACAATTATATCCTTTGTTAATTATTGAAAAAAAGCAATAGCTATATAACAAAATCAAATACAAAAAACAGAAAAAAACTATTTTACGATATACGAGTATTACTTGTTATAGAATTATATTATATTTCGTCATTCGTTGAAAAAACATAATACCGAGCAAAAAAACTAAATTTCGTTGTTTGTTTAAAACGCAGTTCGTTTTATATTTAGTGATTTTTTTAAATTAGTGTATAAACTACACACATTAGTGTATTTTATTTCTCTTTTGAAAAAATACAAAATTTAGAAATAACAATATTTCATAAAACAACATTTTCAAAACCTTATGTTATCTGAGGCATTTACAATTTTCGGAAATGTGGGCGGCTAATTTATCAAACGGGACAAAATTCGCTCGTTTGTCTAAACATTATAAAAGTCGTGAAAATGTCTCCAAGTTAAACGAAGAGACTTTGAAAATTGTTTTGACAAACTTATATGGTGATAACTTGGATGTTATAAATATTCCACGGTCAAATTCAAATTTGATGAGGAAAATTTGTTTAAACTTGAGTATTCGAAATAATAAAACCAATCGATTAAGGATTTATTATTTATATCATAAGAAAATTAAACATTTATATAGTTGTAATAACGACAACCAAAACAGCATCGCAAGCTGTAATACAATTTTAAAAAACAATGCAATTGTATCTAATAGTGATAACGATACAATTGTACCTAATGCACTTCCTATTCACGTATATGAGAGCCCACAAAATAAAGAAATAAATGATTTCGCTGAATTCAACGATACAACTGTTATTCCTACCATTGATGAGGATTCAATAGCTAAAATGCGAATGAAATTTAAATTAGAGTCACACGAAAATTGGGTTTCACGCGGCACATTTCAATTGACAATCGAAGATATCTGGAATGCAACACATGATGAAATAAGAGAAGGTTTAAAAACTTCACTAATTACTGCAAATACGTCGTGTGTTGTGTCGTTTAGAACCGCAAATAAAAATCGAGTAGCGAAAACAATAGTTATATACGGAATATGTAAATATAACAATCACAAACAAAAGTATAAATTTGTAATTTTTAACAAAAATATAACGAATTATTATACAAAAGGGCCAGATATGCAGGACCATGGCAATATAAAAGAATTTTTTCAACTAAGAGGCCAAAGGCGTGCTTTACTCCAGAATACAATGATACACAAATCATCGAATTTAGTTTATTTAGAAAAACTGAATACTATAGATGCTCCGCTTCTTAAATCTGGAAATACCCAAAACATTTCTACGGCATTGGTGCTTCGGAAAGCTAGGTCTGAACGTTTAAATATAAATGATTGCGTGACGAAATGTGAAATGATTGATGGCATTTACCGGTACGCACGTCAACCACAGAATAAAAAATATATATACTTGGCCTGCGACCCATTGTTTATAATACTAATGAGGCTTAATCAATTGTCAATAATATCAAAATATGACGTGAATGAAATACATATTGATGCAACGGGGGGATTAATAAGAAATCCCAAGTGCTGCGCAGCTCATAATTATTCGCGAATTTATTATTATGCCTGTGTAGTTAAAATCAATAAAATAATCGTTCCAATAGCTGAATTAATTTCAGCTAGACACGATACTGTGGCAATTGGGAATTTTTTAAATAATTTTTACGATGAACTGAAACGAGCAAATCCAAGTTCAAAATTACCAAAATATTTTGTTACCGACTGGTCCTGGGTTTTCATAAACGCCATTTTAAAAGAAATAAATGTTATGAGTATTTATCAATATTTGAATTATTCGTATGACATAATTATGAAGAAGTCCAAACCCAACAAAAAAGTGGTTGGTATTTTTATTTGTTGCTCCCATTTCGCGGCAATAATCACTCGACAAATAAAGCAAAAGATTGTTAACTGTTCCAAAAGTACGCGAGAATTTATAATGATACTTTTTTTTTTAATAATAGACGCAAAATCTTTTTCAGAGATCGATAAGCTTTTTGAGCTTTTTTGTATTATAGGCTGTTCAAAATATGAAAATCCCTTATTCATAAGCTCGTTTTATGAATACTTAACGTATATTAAAACATCGATTGGAGATGAAAATGTAAATAATCATGAAAATGATTTTCAAAACGAAAGGGATAATGAACACGACATTTTATAGATGACCCTGAGAGTATGTCGCCTTACTACGATCATTTTTTGAAAATATATCAAATGGTTGCAGAATCCATAAAGCCTTTGGAAAATGATACACAAATTCAAAACAAAATATACTGCAAAGAGTTTGTTCAATTTAGTTTAAAAAAATATTTCAGCTATTTGCCATTTTGGACAACCATATTTTTGTCAAATTTTGACCAAATGCAAAGAGTGTCGAACGCCAATATTGAAAATTGGTTCAACATTGTGAAACATAATTTAATAAAATGCCCAAACCAAAAATTAGGTCGTTTTATAGACAGCCTTTGCGAGAAGACAGAGTTGCTGTTTAATGCTGTAGAGCTGGCTCCGCACCTAAATTCCAGAAAACGAACATTTCAAAATGATAAAACAAATATAAATACTATAAATAATTTCGCTAATGAAGCTTTAGAAGGAGAATCAACACCCCGATCTACATATAAAATGATGCACGATGAAGTTGATCCTACGGCATCCAATTTAAAAGAATACTGGAAACATAAACGACCGCGACAAAATAAATATTCAGGAAGAGTGGCATTAAGAAAATATTTAAAACCAAAAATTTTGAAATTTTCTAACGAAGTGTACATTAACAATACCGTCGAAAAAGGGTTTCACATTAAACTATTTAAGTTTAATTTTCACCAACTTTGGGAGACAACTCTTACCAATGACTGCTATGCAACCCTCAATGGTACATCGTTTTTAACGGCAGAATTAGTATACGTAGCGGCAAACGTGTTATTAGTAAAAAGTAATAACATATGCTTGGATCCATTTCAAGCCTTAAAAATTTTAGGTAATAATAATTACAAAATTATAAACGAGAAAAAACAACCCGAAGTTGATATTTGCCGAGATAAAGAGAAGGTATTTATACCTAGCATAATTAATGATTGTCATTTTGTATTAACTATCATTGATTTTAAAGCAAAAACAATTGCTTGTTATGATCCTCTGTCGCCAGAAAAAATTATTCCTAATTTACTAAGAAAAACACAAAATTTTGTTGCCCAGATTCAACAAGCCTGGAATGTTACTATTCAAAAATTTAAAGGGGTTCCAACCTACAGCTTACCGGCACAGAGGGACGGGTTTAACTGTGGTCCTTTAATATTATATGCGATTGATTTTCTATCTAATAATGCCTATAGGAGTGATATTCACTCTCCGGATGATAAAGTTTACGAAAAAGGGATGCAAGATTATAGAGAATATTTAAAACAAATGATCGCAACCAATTCCGATTCAGTTATAGATAACTGCTTGATTTGCTTCGACAATATTACGGAAAATGAACAGACAACCCAGTGTCTCGAGTGCAAACGACAAATTCATAATAGATGCAACCAAAACAATATAATTTGTTCCACACTTCACTGTATTTTTTGCGGAAAAATAAAGGACACAGCAAATTAAAATAAATGAGTTTAAATTACAAAAATATGAAATATAAAAATAAAAATAAAAAAATTATAAAAAAACAAAAAAAATACAAAAAATAAAAAAAAAATAAATAAAAAAACAAAAAAATACAAAAAATAAAAAAACTATAAAAAAACACAAAAAATACAAAAAAAAAACTTAAAAAATAAAAAAGCCACAAAAAAATTAAAAACGCATCAAAAATTTAAAAGTGAAATGAGATGAATTTAAAGAAATGAATTATTAAAAAAATAGGTTTTTGTTCACATATGATTTAATAAAAAAAAGGAGAGCGAAGTCCTGAATTTATACCTCCACGTGGTGCTCTCTGGGTAATGCTAAATAAATTAGGCGGAAAAATGAAATTTTGTGGAAATTTCTGGTAATATTTAATAACACCACATACAATGGCGAGATTTCATCCTAACAGTCCCGCTTGTGCTCAAAGATAGAGGGGACTGAACATGTGTGACAAACCCAAAACAAACCCAGGTGTTGACGATTCAGATCTAAATTGAACATTAACATGTTCTAAATGCTTCACGATTTGTCACCATTTTTTAGAACATACAACTCCCAATGTTTACCAGAAAGCAACGATACAGTTTCATATAAACGTCTGTCTCACTAAGTGAGCTCCATGATAAATTTATGAAACTTATAGATTGCGTCACTAGTACTATTATCTTGCTCCCATACAAGTGAAACCGATGAGAATAACCTGTAACCCTATTTAGTATTACCCTTAAACGGCACCCCTAAGCGATTTAAGAGAAAAAAAAATAAATTCACATAAACGTCTGTCTCACTAAGTGAGCTCCATGATAAATTTATGAAACTTATAGATTGAGTCGGTAATACTATTATCTTGCCCCCTTACAAGTGAAACCGATGAGAATAACCTGTAACCCTATTTAGTATTACCCTTAAACGGCACCCCTAAGCGATTTAAGAGACATAAATTCACATAAACGTCTGTCTCACTAAGTGAGCTCCATGATAAATTTATGAACCTTATAGATTGCGTCACTAGTACTATTATCTTGCTCCCTTACAAGTGAAACCGATGAGAATAACCTGTAACCCTATTTAGTATTACCCTTAAAAGGCACCCCTAAGCGATTTAAGAGACATAAATTGACATAAACGTCTGTCTCACTAAGTGAGCTCCATGATAAATTTATGAAACTTACAGATTGAGTCGGTAGTACTATTATCTTGCTCCCTTACAAGTGAAACCGATGAGAATAACCTGTAACCCTATTTAGTATAACCCTTAAACGGCACCCCTAAGCGATTTGAAACGTAAATTCACATAAACGTCTGTCTCACTAAGTGAGCTCCATGATAAATTTATGAAACTTATAGATTGGGTCGGTAGTACTATTATCTTGCTCCCTTACAAGTGAAACCGATGAGAATAAGCTGTAGCCATATTTAGTATTACCCTTAAACGGCACCCCTAAGCGATTTAAAACGTAAATTCACTTAAACGTCTGTCTCACTAAGTGAGCTCCATGATAAATTTATGAAACTTATAGATTGAGTCAGTAGTACTATTATCTTGCCCCGTTACAAGTGAAACCGATGAGAATAACCTGTAACCCAATTTAGTATTACCCTTAAACGGCACCCCTAAGCGATTTAAGAGACATAAATTGACATAAACGTCTGTCTCACTAAGTGAGCTCCATGATAAATTTATGAAACTTATAGATTGCGTCAGTAGTATTATTATCTTGCCCCCTTACAAGTGAAACCGATGAGAATAAGCTGTAGCCATATTTAGTATTACCCTTAAACGGCACCCCTAAGCGATTTAAGAGACATAAATTCACTTAAACGTCTGTCTCACTAAGTGAGCTCCATGATAAATTTATGAAACTTATAGATTGAGTCGGTAGTACTATTATCTTGCCCTCTTACAAGTGAAACCGATGAGAATAACCTGTAACCCTATTTAGTATTACCCTTAAACGGCACCCCTAAGCGATTTAAGAGACATAAATTCACATAAACGTCTGTCTCACTAAGTGAGCTCCATGATAAATTTATGAAACTTATAGATTGAGTCGGTAGTACTATTATCTTGCCCCTTACAAGTGAAACCGATGAGAATAACCTGTAACCCTATTTAGTATTACCCTTAAACGGCACCCCTAAGCGATTTAAGAGACATAAATTCACATAAACGTCTGTCTCACTAAGTGAGCTCCATGATAAATTTATGAAACTTATAGATTGAGTCGGTAATACTATTATCTTGCCCCGTTACAAGTGAAACCGATGAGAATAACCTGTAACCCTATTTAGTATTACCCTTAAACGGCACCCCTAAGCGATTTAAAACGTAAATTCACTTAAACGTCTGTCTCACTAAGTGAGCTCCATGATAAATTTATGAAACTTATAGATTGAGTCGGTAGTACTATTATCTTGCCCCCTTACAAGTGAAACCGATGAGAATAACCTGTAACCCTATTTAGTATTACCCTTAAACGGCACCCCTAAGCGATTTAAGAGACATAAATTCACATAAACGTCTGTCTCACTAAGTGAGCTCCATGATAAATTTATGAAACTTATAGATTGAGTCGGTAATACTATTATCTTGCCCCGTTACAAGTGAAACCGATGAGAATAACCTGTAACCCTATTTAGTATTACCCTTAAACGGCACCCCTAAGCGATTTAAAACGTAAATTCACTTAAACGTCTGTCTCACTAAGTGAGCTCCATGATAAATTTATGAAACTTATAGATTGCGTCAGTAGTACTATTATCTTGCCCCGTTACAAGTGAAACCGATGAGAATAACCTGTAACCCTATTTAGTATTACCCTTAAACGGCACCCCTAAGCGATTTGAAACGTAAATTCACTTAAACGTCTGTCTCACTAAGTGAGCTCCATGATAAATTTATGAAACTTATAGATTGCGTCAGTAGTACTATTATCTTGCCCCGTTACAAGTGAAACCGATGAGAATAACCTGTAACCCTATTTAGTATTACCCTTAAACGGCACCCCTGAGCGATTTAAAACGTAAATTCACTTAAACGTCTGTCTCACTAAGTGAGCTCCATGATAAATTTATGAAACTTACTGATTGTAAACCTGGTTTTTTCACATTTATAGTAACAATAATAATATTGTGTATAGACGAGTATTAGAAAATATTTTTGTAATATTAGAATAATACTATTTCATTTAAAAAGCTGACTTAAATTCACATTTATTTTTAAAAGTTTAATATGATTTATTTTTATTCAATTAAAGCGTATTTTTTATTTATGTCAGTTCAAGTTTTTAGTATTACATGATAAAATTTGAAAGTTAATTTAAACAAGCGATTATTTTGTGTATTCGCCTAAATGTCTACATTTCACAAATACATATAAACAAGTTACATTCTTTTACTGGTTTAGGACAAGCTCAGTACAAACTTCTTATCGGTATTATGAAGCGTGAACTTTGTCTTAAGTTTGTCCTAATTTTTTATTTTTTATTTTTAGGACAAACTTAGTACAAAGTTCCCGTGCATATTTAAACAGAGTTTAAAATATTACTTCTACCGTCATATTGTTTCTAAGACTAGACCGTAAAATTCAAATTAAGTTTCTCGAAACATGGGTAAATGTAGCATACTTGTATCGAACAATTTACACCATGTTTGGGTTCAATAAAATACGCACCAATAATTTCTAGTAACGAACAATTCACACCACTGGGCAAATCATGCTTTAGTTAAATAAAAAAAACAATTTGTAACTTAATTATGCTTTTAACAAAGGTATGCACATCGTTGAAAATGATTAAAATTCAACCGACCAAACGGCACAGTGATTAAAGCTTTTGCGTTTGAATCGGGTGGTACCGGGTTCCAATCCCGATACGGGCAGGATGCAAAAACGAATTTTCATCATGAAATTACGGACATGGGGCGGCCCATCTTCCATGCCCAGTACTATTGACTTGAACGGAACTGTGTAATGTGCAAATTGTTCTACGAAAATCGAACCGATAGCCGTATGTGCTCGAATTGGCTGTAAACGAAGTAAAAGTAATTACCGAAAAAGCCAATCGCGAAATAGTTGGGAAAGCCCCAGAACAGATCGCAAAAATAAAAAAGACTATATTTCATTTTTACACATGAAGAGCTAACCATCGAATTCATTACATGAGATCAAACTCTGAAAATAGAAGCAATGGTTACTCTCGATATTATTACAACAGCTAAACGAATTTATTACAGTTGCGTACACCCTCAAAAGTCGATTGACCGACTTTCCGAAAACTGAAAGATTTTTGTCCTTTTTCGTTTTGCCCGTGGTAATTTATTTTTGTAACACGTATTAAATAATAAATAGTTTTAAGAAACGCCTAAAATTCAGGTACAACTATATTTTAGTGTTTATTGAGTCCTATCAAGAGTTAGAGTTAAGAGCTTTCTTACATATCGTGATACACCTTTTTAAATTAGGGCATTTTCTTTGAAGGGGGTTAGCTTTTGGCTGCGTGTCTAATGATTTTACAGCTTTTTTCCAACTCGTCATGCCTACAGATGATCACTATGAATTTTTTGTGCCTCGATTAATTCTTATCGCCATCTACTCTACATAGATACCCTACTCTACACGATGATTGTAGCCATTTTAATGGTCAACACTTTGATTATTCCATCATTATCCGGATAGGTTTTATTTATTCTTCCGAGGAGCCATTGAGTAGGTGGTAAATTATCATCTTTTCCTTTCTTTATTTGCTTCAAAATTTTCCTTTCTACATTTGCTTCTTTCTTGTAACGTATATTTAGGAAATCCCCTTACCCATTCTCAAATTAGGAAATGGCCGGACGTTAGTATCTCCTGACTAGTTGAATCATCTTTCTCACAACATGACGGTCTAAAGTTAAAAAGTCCCTCGATATGCGTAACTGTAGTGGTTGTCTCTTAAAAACAAATTGTTGCTTCTTTTGTGGTTCTACGGGAATGGAGTTTCAAAGATTTAACAGCCGCCTTCCATAACCTATGAAAGTGAGGTGTGAGGGATGGAATAAGTTTAAAGACTATGCCTTTCTGCAAAATAAAATTAAAAATAATTTTATTATTTTGTTGATGAAATAATTTCCTCTGAAGTCTTTTTAGTTCATTATTTGCTCCAATACAATTGGACCCATTATCACACCATATATGACTAGGAGAACTGCAACGGGATAAAATCCTGTTCAATGCTGCCAGAAAAGCTTCAGCATTAAGACTTGTCACTATACTTTTAACTGCACAGCGTTTACGGCTAGAGCTATAAATACTGCGACATAGGCCATCATTAGGGTTGCATTTCGGATAGGCCAGTGTTAACATAGGTAAGTCTTAAGTAATCTTAAGTAAATTTGTTATTTTGTGTCGTATATAGGTATGCTTATATCTTATACAGATTATGCAGGATTTTATATGGCATTTAATTTAATATCTCGCACCAACATCTCATCCAATGCTTTTGACGCAATACAGTATTAACGCATTTCCAGCATGTAGATTTTCAATGTGCGATGTAGGAATTTTTAATTTGACGGGTATAGTGGGCTGAATGTAGTATCAGTTTCCACCGTCAAATTATTCGGAAGTTTAATAGTTTCGCACTAAAAACTGGATGCTTGAAACGAGTGAATAAGTACTGTTTGGCTTTCATGTACTCTTAAAATGATAACTCCATTTTTTGGTTGTTTGTTGTCGCATTCAGGTACTCCGCTGGTTAATTTGTTGCACAAATAGCTTTGGTTAGGGATAACTAATTATTTCTTTTCCACTCAGGCCTTGAGTGTTGAGATTAATTTGGGTTTGACTCCTCTTGCAATGTAATCCGCTGGGTTTTAATTTAAAGTAACATGACTCCAACTCGCTCTGGGGGGGGGGGTATTTCCGGTAACCTTCTTGTTCAATTACCTACTACCTTACTTTTAAAACCAAAAAAAATAGCAGGTTCCACATCTCCATTATAGTTGCAGTCTTTGATGTAAATAACGCAGCCGTATGTCGATTCGGAGGTGGCACTAAAACCATGCATTTGCACTTTTACAGGTTTGGCTGGTTCTAGTTATTACCTAGTGATTTTAATATTTTCTAGTGATTTAAAATGCTTTTCTATAAAACTTTTACATGATTAGGTGCCTGGAATGAATCCAGTTGGTTTTGCTCACCCATGATTTTTGCACAAAATATTTTCAACCATACAATAATTGGTGAAATTCACCCTAACAGATCTTCTAATTTAGCACTTGCATTTGGTTTAAGTTACGTCTTCCGAAAGCGGAGTCATTTTAAAGCTAAATATGTCACTTGTTGGGAACCACATAATTTCCAAATTTTTCGTACTGTGATCATTTTAGATTAAATTTTGTATACCTTTTGAGTTATCCAGCGCTACAGATTCTAGAAATAACTGAGAGTTTTATTTCCTTTTACGCAATCTAAAACACCAACTAATTAGTATTTGTATCATTTGATCTTTTAAATTTATTGCGATTATTTATCCATTTATTTCATTGCTCCGGTTTGCTCCAAAGTACGGATAGATAGAAATGGTACACATGTCGTTCCATACGTAACCATTATACATTTATAAGGATGTAATTCATCTTGTCGATAATTTCGCTATACAATTAATTGATAATTGCTATCTGCACGGTATATCAGGATTTGCCTGTACATTTTTTTGTATCAGCATTAATTCCTCTTAGATTTTCACGAAATCGCATTAAATTCGGTGTCAATTGTCATTGATTTGGCACATTTTTTTTACTCCTTATCATCTTTAAATTGGTTTTAATAAAAGAATCCCCTAATTCAGGTCTTGGGTTAGTGAAAGGCAACCTAACAATAAATTGTCCGCTCAGAAAGCGGAATCAAGGGATGGAAGTACTACTTAAAAATTCGCACGGACCATTTTAATCTTGAGGGTCGTGTTCAGCTGCTTTTTCTTCTACGTGTCAAAATCTTTCTAGAATCTCCATTAAATTTTTATTGCTTTTTTGAGATTCAACTTGTGCTGCACACTTCAGACCATGGGGTGAGGTCTTTAGTTCATGACCAATGTTTCCAAGAGATCTGCTAAATGAAGTTGTTTTATTGGGTTTATTTCAGGTATCAGCAATAATTATGCTGGTCAAGATGAAGAAATCTTCTCTATAAGATGAGCTGTGATATCAGTAGTGTAATGTTTTGCCTTTCGTGTTTTCAGCTCCACAAGAAGCTAGGCCGTAAATGGATAGATTTGAGTATCCCCGACATAGGCATAAGCGTTGTACACTCGCTTCTGTAATAAAGGACGACTGTGATCCATAACCCAGAAGGGTACTTACTTGCTGGCATTGTCCATTGTAGGCTTGAGTGCAAATCAAGATTTCGTTCGTAAGATGAGGTTTTGTACGGTTGGTTCACAGGTTTTTTTCCCCTTACAACTGAGACTGTACTCATCTAGCAATTTATCTTTCAAATTTTTACAAATTTTACATTTCTTAAACAATTCGGATTTGTTGGGGTGAAACCAAAAGGTTAATCCCAAAATTAATTAAACCTATTTAAAAGAATAATTTTAATTTGGTTTGTTTACTAGGCCAAGTGGCCTCGTTCTTTAAAGTCTTCTTTCAACGACAGGGTTATCTATCATATGGCGAATATAAGGCTTTCCATGTTCCTGGAGCCTTATTTTGATTTTGGCGGCATGACTTTTTATTTCATTTTTGATGTATTCCGTCTGTAAGTCCCTGTGAAGGTCTTCATTTCTTGTATACCACAGAACATTTAGTACATCCCCAGAAATAAATACCGTAGGTTCATATCGGTTTCAGTTTTTGCCGATATAGCAGCAGCTTGTTGTGTATTGTAAGCTCAGAGCTTCTACCTATGAGCCACTACATTTTTCTGAACTTTATATTAAGTTCTTTTTTTCTTTTTGACATGCTCTCTCCACTTGAGCTTGGCATCGAGTGTCATTCCGAGATATTTAGCTTTGTTTGGATATGGCACCGGTCGCGAGTTAATTTCTAACTGAAAATGGGGAACTTTTTGAAACGTAAAGTTAATACGCGTCGATTTCGTCTCATTAAGCATGATTCTCCAGCGCTTAGTTCAGTTACAAGCCGCATTGGTAATCTTCTGGAGTGTGCTCGTTGCATCAGTGACATACTTTCAATCGCCATGGTTGCTGTGTCATCTGCAAAGGTCACTGTAATTCCTTCATCTATTGTTGGAATATCTCTTGTATATAATAAATACTGGATTGGCCCTAAGACACTCCCTTGCGGGACACAGGCAGAGATTTTCTTTAGTTCGGAGTATTCATCCACATATAGGGTTTTCCAATAAGAGTGATATGATTTCTTTAAAAAAACACACTAATTGTCAAGGAAATTGAAATGTTTTTTATTTAATGTGAAGTACAATCGATACAATTAAGTTATGAATAAAACGTCATTCAAATGGCCTCCACGACTACTTCTGCAGGAACGAATTCGATGAACCCAATTTTCGTGCAATTTTCCCACTAAATCAAATCGTATGTCATGAATAGCACGTTCATTAGTGACTTGTAAAGATTCATCAAATAAACCACAATAAATAGGCAAATCGTGTTAAATCACAACTTCTTGGAGGCCATTCAATATCACAATTTCTTGAAATAATCGAATCTCCAAACTTTTCTCGCAACAATTCAATTGTTGCACTTGCTGTGTGACACGTAGCCATGTCTTGTTGGAACCAAATGTTGTCAAGATCAACTTCTTCCAAGTTCGGCCATACAAAGTTGGTTATCATCGATCTATACCGATCTCCATTGGCAGTAACGGTGTTACCAGCTTCATTTCGAAAAAAATACGGACCGATGATCCCACCAGACGAAAAACCACATCAAACTGTCAATTTAGGTGAATGTAATGGTTTTTCATGAATAATTTGTGGATTTTCTTCGCACCAGAATCGACAGTTTTGTTTATTTACCGCACCACTCAAATGAAAGTGAGCCTCATCGGAGAAGATGATTTTCTTAAAAAAATCGTTATCGTTTTCAAGTTGATCCAAGGCAAAACCAGCAAATTCACGACGTTTACGGTGGTTCAATGGCTTTAGTTCTTGAGTGAAAACAATTTTATATGGATGCAAACCCAAATCCTTTCTTAAAATCCGCCAGGTTGTGGTTTGAGACAGTCCCTTGAGAACGTCTTGGAATCGACAAATTGTGGTTTTCAGCAACACTTGCCTGAACGGCAGCAATATTTGCATTACTTCGAGCGAATCTATGTCTTATTGGCACTTCAACATTATGTAAAGAAAATGTACGCTCAAAATTTTCAACAATTCGACGAATTGCGAGCACAATTCGACGATTATTACGACTATAAAATGGCCAAAGCGCACGAAAAGTTGCAATTGGAGAACGATTATTTTGATAATAAAACTTAATAATTTGTAAACGTTGTTCTTGCGTATATCTCACCATGATGAAATTGTAAACATTACTGAATACAATGAAACAAATAATGACAGATAATGACATATTACAAATGGCCGAAACGTCTCTTAAAAATCATATCATTCCTATTGGAAAACCCTATATTTCACACGAGAATGTCTTTTGGATAAATATTATCTTAGTACCCGTATATTGCCTCGGCTGATCTCTATGCAGCTTGAATTCCACCAGTCCAGACTTTATCGAATACTTGGGCGACTCTCAGAAATATGGTAGAGCATACGTTTTTACGTTCTAACGTTCAATAATGTTGGTGATCTCTGAATTCAAATTGATGTGGAGGAATTAGTTGACGGTCCTCAATTATTGGTTTAAGTCTTTTTAGTAATAATTTTTTAAGGAGTTTTGACATAATTGGCAACAATGAAATTGGCCTGTATGATTTTTGATCATTAGGTGGTTTATCAGGTTTTGCTATCATGAGTACTCCTGGTACAGAAGCATTGCCACGGAACATGTTTTAACCGAAAGCTTGCATTGATTATGTGTAGTAACTTACGAAATCCTTTACCTGATAGAGCCTTGATTATTTTACAAGTAATCAAGTCATTCCTTTTTTAACATTCATGTTGCTTTTTACTTCTTCTTTTAATTATTTGAGAGTTACTGGGCGTATATCAAAATCATCTACCTTGTAGATTGACATTATATTTTCATTGGCCGTTTGTCTTTGTAGTGGTTGGAAGGTATCCTCGAGATACTCCCCGAACAGATTATTCTTCTCTTTAGAACCTCTTGCCCAGGTCCTCCTGTCCCCATGGATCCTCCTTTTTAAGTGGAGGCACTTGCATTTTGGGCTTTTGAGTCCCTTCGTCGCTTTCTACAGTGAATAATCAGAATTTTTTTCATCGGATAGGCTAACTAGATATCTGTTGATTGATGCACTTTTAATTTCTTTAAGAATTGGATGTTGTTAGTATATTTGTTAACTATAAGTTTTTTATAAATGAATTGATGAAGAGATTGACTGTTTATTGTTGATGAGGTGGTGACCTTGTTGTTTTACGCTGTTGATGGTTTGTTGAATTTAGCTGTATTTTAAACATTTATGATACCCGTGTTTTAGTGAACCAGAGTTACATATAAATCATAAAAGGGCGGCCAAAGCTTGTAATCGCCTGTAGATGACTACCGTATATAAGATTTATATATGAATAAAAATTTGTACCAAGATATTGTCACAATTCAACTCACTCTTAAAGATGAATTATATGACACTCATTCAACACACAGATTCCTCCTTTCATCCTTCGTCTATTCCTGGAATAAAATTATCCCGTGTTGATAAATAATGCATTATTTAGGTACCTATTTGTGTTCAAATTTTAGTCGACCAAACACCAACCGAGCTCAATGTCACCAAAAAGTGGAAATCACAAAACAAAATTCAATAAAAAAGAATAAAGTTCCTTTTGATACAGCTATTATGCTGTATAATATAGTAATATTTATAAACTATGGATTGAAGTTGGCAGCACTCATGTTTGCTAATCGATGTCGCTTAAGAAAATATTAGTTCTACATTTTAAAGAAATTAACCGAGTTTGTTCTATTAAACCTTGAATATATCCATCGTAGAGGTCCTACTTTTATTTTAAGTGCTGCACAGGCCTATATGGCATGTCGAAAAAAATAGGATGCCACTTTTACACATGGGGTATGAATTATTTCTAATTTGTATATCCACTACCAAACGGGAATCATTTGTACCAACTCGTACTGAACTGCGACAAAAAGTTAATGAAATCTAGTCAATTGAAGAGTCTGATTCTAGTTAGTTATTAGAAGAACACGATCAAGAAGAAAACATTTTGTTATAACTTGAATCAGCAAAATCAGTTAAATGTTTTTTCCATAATTTTGAAATTGAGGATTAGGACTAATATATTTGGGGACACCTCAAAAATACAACTCAACTTGAATCTTCATTCCTTCAACACAACTGAAAACAACAACCACTCTTTCATTCCGTATTCATCACAATTTCAACCAACTCCTTACAAACTCATTCTGTTGATCAAAACCAACTTCAACGATTAATTTTATCAATGAACACACAAGACTGAAACTTAAGAAAGAAAACCCACTATTATTTAAACTATAAACTATATTTAAACTATAAACATTTAGGCGTTTCTGGAAAATATTTATTGATTAATAATAATCAAATTCTAATTATATAAAAATAAATTAGTACGGAAAAAATAAAAAAGGACAAAAATCTTCCCGTTTACGAAATAACAGCCAATCGCCTTTGATGGTGTGCGCAACCGTTTTGGTGTACGCAATTGCAATAAATTCTACTGTGTCCCAAATTTGTTGGCGTATGCGCAGTTTCAGAAAAATAATTTTCGTTATTAAATTTAATTGGGGCCATAACAAGTAGCTGTTGTAATAATATCGAGAGTGAGGCATCAAATTCTATTTTCAATTGTAATGTAATCAAATTCTCATGTAATGAAATCAATGGTAGGCTTTTCGTGTATAGGAATGAATTATAATAATTTTGAACGATGTTGACATCGTAATTAATGTCTTCTTGTGATGAGGTGGTTTATAATTTTGAATTAAGACGCTACAGTTTAAGTGGCGATTAATTGTGCATTCAAATCAAGAAATTATTGGTGCGTATTTTATTGAACCCAAACATGGTGTAAATTTTTCGATACAAGTATGCTACATTTACCCATGTTTCGAGAAACTTAATTTCAATTTTACGGTCTAGTCTTAGAAACAATATGACGGTAGAAGTAATATTTTAAACTCTGTTTAAATAAGGTATTAACAGAGTTCTGTTTTGTTATTTAAAACCACATGGTGAATTTGAAGAAAGCTGGTACAATTCGCATCTGCATTAAAATAGTGCCAAATAATAAATACGTAAATTGTCAATACCGCAACAAAACAAATTTAAACATTATTGTTTAATTTAGAGCACCTGTGTTTTGCACTAAAATTTGATCAAGTGTTTACTATTTTATTTTGATTAATTCTCGAATGTACTGTTGGTAAATATAGTGATAGTATTGTTTTGAAATAGATACATATTTGCGTTACATTTAATCGTTTTTTTGTAAAACTATTTGCTCAGCCGTTTGAAGTTCCATATTGAGATTGTTTGTGGTAAAATTCGGTAGACGTTATAATCAGTTTACTTTTAATAGACTAGAAGTGACAGTATGGGTCGCAAAGTGGCCTGAAGACATTATAGGGTATTATAGGTTATATGAATTTCTGTTATGTAATGTAAGACATAATAATTTGCCCAATAACCTTGAGCGCAGCATCAAGTCCTATTGATTATTTTGAACTACTGTTCACAAATGATTTTATACAAACGATAGTTAATCACACTACATATTATGCAACAAAAAATAAACCAATAAATTTTAATACCGATGACGTCTATGAATTTTTGGGTGTGATGATTATATCTGGCTATAATGTTTTACTGCGTCGTCGGTTGTACTGGGCAAATGAAGAAGATGTCTGTAATGGATTTATATCGAAATATATGCGACGAAAAACGTTTCATGATATTTTTACAAATATTCATATTTGTAATAATGAATCAGCCAACGGCTCGAATGATCGATTTTTCAAAGTACGACCTTTATTTGATCATTTAAATAATGTATTTAATAAATACGCACCGATGGAAATGGACATATCAGTTGATGAATCAATTCAAACAGTTTATCCGAAATAAACCTGTTCGTTTCGGATATAAGGTTTGGGTGGCGACTAGCCGTTTGGGGTATTGCATTCAATGTGGCTTGTATCAAGGGCGAAACCAGCAGCGTAATGACACATTAGGATTGGGAGAATATGTCGTGCTAAATTCTGCTGAAAAAATTAAACAACATTTTCCAGAGACACCATTTTCATTTTATTTTGATAATTTTTTCACGGGTCCAATTCTCATAAGCGCACTGAATCGGATGGACTTCATTGGAACGGGCACAGTGCGAGAAAATCGGATTAAGAATATTGAAATAAAGGAAAATTTTTAATAAAAAGCCAGGAGGTTCGTATGAAACCCACGTGGACGTCAAAAACGAAATTATGTTAACCAGATTTAAAGACACTCAAACTGTGTCATTACTGTCCAATTTTTTCGGATAACATCATGTAGACAGTGCTCGAAGATACGTAAATTCAGCGCGCAAGAAAATTGGTATACCACAATCATTTACCGTGAAAATGTATAATCATAATATGGGTGGCGTTGATTTGCTGGACCGTCACATATCCAATTATAGGATGAACATTCGAGGTAAAAATTGCATATGCCTATCATACTGTGGTTGCTGGATTTGGCTGTAGTTAATGCGTGGTCGCTGGCAAAACGATACGATTTAAATCTGGATCAGTTGAAAGTTCGACGTACACTAGCTAGAGCCTTACTTATGCGGTATGGAACACTGCCTGCTATAAGTGGTCAAACTCGAAAAAATATTAGTGTATTACCCAAGGGAACCCATATTTGTGTAAAGGGTGTTCCTAGAAATATTGACTCAATTTTCTTTATGTAAGCATGTTTTCAGCCGAAATTCGAGTAAATTTCAATTGTTTACTATAAAAATGCATTCACATAAGCACAAGAACTGTTTTAATAATAAATTAGAAGTATAAAGTAGAAAAATTCTCCAGCCTTGAGTGCGCGTCTTATGATATTTTACGTATTTGAACAACGAAAATTAGTCTGGGATGGGCACTTCTATTAAAAGGTTCATCAATTTGTCATTGCTGTTAGTTTCTGTAGCTTGTTGGCTAATTTATGACGAAATATAAAGTTCCGTCGATCGTGGGCATTCTCGCTGTTCGAATATACGTGACACGGAACATGTATCGGTTCCGTTGAAAAGTAGTAAAGTAGTAAGTAGTAGCAAATTTGTTGATTTAGATAAGTTCTGGACCCCTATGTTTATCTACCGAGTGAGTTTGACGACCCGCTGATCGTGGGAATTCCCGCTATTCAAATATACGTGACACAAGAAATGTATCGGTTCCGTTGAAAAGTAGTATAATTTTCCAGCCTTAGAGTTTAAAAGGTCTTCAAATTTATTGATTTAGATATGCTCTGGACTCCTGTGCGAGTTTTATGATATTTTACGGATTTGAGCAACGAAAATTAGTCTGAGATGAGCATTTCTATTAAGAGGTACACCGATTTGTCATTGCCGATAGTTTCTGTAGCCTGTTGACCAATTTATGGCGAAACATAAAGTTCTGCCGATCTTGAGAATTCCCGCTATTCGAATATACGTGAGACGGGAAATGTATCGGTTCCGTTGAAAAGTAGAAAAATTGTTTAGCCATAGGGTTTAAAAGGTCCGCAAATTTGTTGATTTAGATATGATCTGGACTTCTATGGCTATATACCGAGCGAGCATGACGACCAGCTGACCGTGGAAATTCCACGGCTATTTAAATTTGAATGCGAGCCTTTTAATATTTTACAAATTTAAGCAACGAAAATTAGTCTGGGATAGTAAATAAAACAATTAGTTCGTGAGAGAAACCATACTTCTGCTTGTTTCAATAACAACAAATAAAGGAAATATTATAAATGTACTAAATGTTTGGTCCACTACTGAGCAAAACATACAGATATATCTGATAATCTGACGTTTACAATTTTACACATCTAAATAATCGCAAGTGACCAATCCTCAACGACAGTCGAAGAAAACGATTTCGATCGTCGGATTTATAAAATTATTAGTATTGATCAAGTTTCCAGCTCCTAACACTTCGAACCGTGAGGAAATGACCTAACGAGAAATTAGTGACCAATCCGCCACGAGTTATGAAGAACCTAAAAATTGAATAGATTTTATCTTATGTCATCCCCTTCAGATACAATTATTTGAAAAAAGAAATATTTTTATCGAAATGGTACATTCCAATAATTAGATTTGTTACTAAATTTTGTAAAATGAAATTCCCACATAAGCGACGAACCTGATTTTATTTAATTAATACAATTTTGATTTAGTTTTTAGCAATAAAAATTACCCATTCGTGACCTAACGCCAAAATGTGAAACCAGCTTGCTTTAACGATTACCTAACAAAATTTAATGAGAACGGTATGATTTTCGCCCTGTTAAAGTTAGCCGATACTTGCCAGCCGAAAGTAAAAAAATCGATAATGCAGATAGTTCCTTTGCTATCTCAGCCGAAAATACAATATGATATGTCAAATATTAATATGCATCAGCCGATATCTTTCAGCCGACATTTCTCAGTCGGCATTTCTCGGCCGATATTTCTCAGCCAATATTTATCAGCCAAAAGTGTTTTTTATACCACAAATATTTGTTTTCTACAACAAAAGAAAATCAACTGAAACGATTAAAAATAAAACACTAAACAATATGTTTAATCATTTTAGTTGTTCAAAAAAAATTGTTTTACTATTGGGAAATTGCAAATAAACATAAAATACAAAATTTGAATATTTTTAAATATTTACCGTTTAAAGTGTCATAGTTGGAAATAGATTTAAATGATAGGTCTTAATGATGTTCGCACCTGGAAATAATTTTGGATCAATTTTCATGTGAGGAGTCCAGGAAAACTCGATAAAACGCAAAGAACTCGAGCAAATTGATTGAATATATCGCACACACAAAATTTGAAAATTTCTAAATATTGACCGTTTTAAATATCGATCGAGTTTTCCCGGGCTCCACACATGAAAATTGTCCTGAATTTTTTTTCAGGTGCGATCATCAATAAGACCGTTCATTCGAATCTATTTCCAACCAAGAAACCTTAAACAGTCGAGTTTTCCGGACTCCCCACATGAAAATTGACCTGAAATTTTTTCCAGGTGCAAGCATCATTAAGACCTTTCATTTGAATATATTTCCAACCATAACACTTTAAACGCTCAATATTTAGAAATTTTCAAACTTTGTGTGTGCGATATATTCAATCGAGTTTTCCCGAACTCCCCACAAGGAAATTGACCTGAAAATTTTTCCAGGTGCGAGCATCATTAAGACCTTTCATTTGAATCTATTTCCAACCATGACACTTTAAACGGTCAATATTTACAAATTTTCAAATATTTTGTGTGCGATATATGCAGTCGAGTTTTCCCGAACTCCCCACATGAAAATTGACCTAAAAAATTTTTCAGGTGCGAACATCATTAAGACCATTCATTTGAATCTATTTCCAACCATAACACTTTAAACGGTCAATATTTAGAAATTTTCAAATTTTGTGTGTGCTATATATTTAATCGAGCTTTTCCGGACTCCCCACATGAAAATTGACCTGAAATTTTTTCCAGGTGCGAGCATCATTAAGACCGTTCATTTGTATCTATTTCCAACCACGACACTTTAAACGCTCAATATTTAGAAATTTTCAAATTCTGTGTGTGCGATATATTCAATCGAGTTTTCCCGGACCGAGTTTTCCAACCATAACTCTTTAAACGGTCAATATTTAGAAATTTTCAAATTTTGTGTGTGCTATATATTTAATCGAGCTTTTCCGGACTCCCCACATGAAAATTGACCTGAAATTTTTTCCAGGTGCGAGCATCATTAAGACCTTTCATTTGAATCTATTTCCAACTATGACACTTTAAACGGTCAAATCGGTTCAAACGGTGATATCAAACGGTTCAATATTTAGAAATTTTCAAATTTTGTATTTTTATGTTTATTTGCAATATCCCAATAGTTAAATGAATTTTTCCGAATAACTATAAATGCTATTAAAAATATTGATTATTGTTTTATTTTTAATGGTTTAAATTTTTTCTGTTGTAAATATTTGTGGTATAAAAAACACTTTCGGCTGAAAAATGTCGGCTGATGCATATTAATATTTGACATAACATATTCTATTTTCAGCTGCGATAGCAAAGACACTTTCTGCATTATCGATTTTTTTTAACTTTCGGCTGGAAACTATCGGCTAACTTTAATAGTATATGATTTTCTTGCAATGAGGTGCTATCCAGGAACTTTTTTTAGAATTTTTTATTATTTATGACCAAACGATAAAAACTAGTGACCAATCCTGACCAAATGAATCAAATCATCATTTTTGTTAAAACCCGTAGATAGGGTGCTAAAAAGGCGAAGCCTCCATCTTCAAAATATGTGTTGACCGCTGCTGCATTAGAAAATGTATGCGTGCTACACAAAACATATTAAAAAATGGTAGTTATATCGTTAAATTAATTCTAAAAAAGTTTGCATACTATAATAAAAGCTTTAAAAAAAAGTTTCAATCTCAAATCAAACTATGGAAAAAAATGGTTAAAGTGACATTTTAATTACAGGTCAAATAAAAAAATATATAAAAAATACTGGAAAACATATAACATAACAAGCTAATTGCAATCAAACATACAAACTATTTTTTTTTCGTCATCCACATTTGTTAGTAATCTGATATTTAAATTAATAGTTGAAACTGGCTATACAAAAAAAACAACGTAAAAGCTCTGTACTGCTTCTATTATAAGTTTATATTTTTTATTTGTAGTTTCTACTATACCAAACAATATTGTTGTTATTCCAGACTATTTGAAGTTTGTTGTTTATAGTTCAGAATTGTACTCTATGTATATACCTCTGTATACAGAGATAAAGAGCAGATTGAATAACATTTTTTTTCTGTGTTATGTAAATTTAATTGCATAGTTTTAAATAGTTTGACTGTCTACAAATTTTTAGGTTTTGCTTTTATAGATTTTTCTCTTCATTGGGTTTTAGAATACTCGTTCTATATTTAATCATATTTGATATATTAAAATTTTCGATTAAAGATGCTACTCAGTCAAGCGATGATTTCTTGATTCATTTTGAGAAAAAAAAATACAGAAACAGTAGATACTGCAACACCCACTGATATTGCATTTTTGGTCGAGTTAAGTTAATATATTATGATGATTTGTTAAGCAAACTAAAAAAGAAAAAAAGCTCAAAATATGTTATGATATGATAAGACATGTGCAGCCCAACCATAATGGAGATCCTAGGTATGTATAGCACATTCCTGGAGTAAGCGTAGTCCAATAACAAAATCATATTTGAAAAACGGATCCAGATTACCTTGCCCAATTTTCTAAGTTAGCATTTGTTAATTTGTTAATCTGTGTTAGTTATGGCTAGGTAGAGAATAAACTAAAATTCATCATATCTGCGCCAAAAAACGGATTTTTTTCTAAACGCTTGTATGTTGGTCAAATAACACCTTTCAAAAAAATTATTTTGCTTCTAATTAAAGGAAATTTTTCTTTTCGATACTGGATTTGTTTTTATATGACATTTTTGAGAAAAATAAAAATTGTCTTAAAGAAAAAAAAACATGCTGCTGTTTGAGACTGTAATCGAACTTGTTCGCTATATCATTCCAAAATCCAAATTAACCATTTTACAGAGAATTTAGAAACCTTGAAAATATTGCTGTACAAATTTCTGTGCGACAACTCCTCGTCGATTTATTGAAGTTTTAGCGAGAAACGTAACCAAGAAATGAAACACGCATATATCAGACGTAATTATGGCAGTTTAAGATCAAGAAAAAAATAAGCTTTTACAGTAAAAATGTAACTTACTTCTTAAGGTACTCATATATTTCAAAAAAAATCCTTTTAATCTTTATTCAAACATAATAAAACTAAAAGCTACGAACAAAATGGAATTTTCAATATCGCGTGTTACGTCCTCTAGCCCGCTTTACTTCATAATGCCGTCGTGGCATACTTAAAACATTGTGTATTTATTGCATGGTGATTTGTTGCCTTTCTTGTCGCAAAGC
Organism: Nephrotoma guestfalica; assembly: GCA_963691935.1. Lineage (NCBI taxonomy): Eukaryota > Metazoa > Arthropoda > Insecta > Diptera > Tipulidae > Nephrotoma > Nephrotoma guestfalica. Next base: position 197,467,350 of record OY829913.1, on the reverse strand, counting down.
ATTTCGGAGTTGCTGCCAATTTTTTGATTGTCCGTCTTCTTACACACCGTTGTAACATATCCCACACGTGTTATAGGGTTTAAATCTGGTGTTTGCGGAGGATGGTTTATTAAATTAATACGGTGTTGTTGCAGAAATTGGTATGTGTTTAGCTGGAGCTGAGTGCGGTCGGGCATTATCAAAACCACGCCCAATTTGCCTTTTCATGGAAAACATATCAAGCCTTAAAATCTCTTCCACATATCGTAATGATGTTAAAGCTTGATGTGGTATTACTACCAAATCTGTCTTGTATAATTCCACGAAATACCCGCCCAAACTATCACCGAACCTTCATGCAATGCGCGATTCATCCGAAAAAAGGACAGTACACCATTTCGTCTGAGTTCAGCTTCTATACTGAAACGCATAATTTCTTCGTTGCCGACGATGATTATCAGTCAGATATGGAACTCTAACAGGTGGACGTGATCTTAGTCGATATGCCTTGAACCGAGTTATTATCATCTGTTTTGATATCTGGTTTCGTACTGGTACATTACTTTTAATTTTATGAGCACTGCTTGTCCTAATTTTGATAGCATAACGTGCGTAATTTGCTTGGTCGACCAAATCCTCTACGCCAACTCATATTGTGCTTATTTCTAAATAGCGATGCCAAGTTCGTTTCACAACAGACACACTAATATTACAGATTCACCCAATTTCACGATAAGTTACACCGACTTCAAGCCGTGAACGAGTAATTGTTCCATAGATTCATCTCGCTTGAATCTACAAATAACTATGCGATAAATTAAATCGTTGCTTTCGATACAATGACGTAAAAGTTACAGAAATTTAAAATTTTATCATAGAGTGCCTAGCCTGGAAGATAAAAAAATGTTCTTGTTAACTAAGAAGTTTTTTTACATTCGTTCGTGATATTAATTTATTTAAAAATAAAATTTCCGTATACATACTCGTACAATGTTTACAACTTTTCAAGTCATAGAAAAACAAAGAGGCTCATTTACCCCCTAACCAATTTTGACGAATTTATAACTCATCACAACCGATGTTTAGCACTCGAAAACCATTTTTTATAAAAATTGTTCGACCCGGAAAAAAACATAAATTAATTTTTCCACAATTAGCATTGTGCGGTTCGGGCGAATAGAAATCTTTTAAAATTAAACCAAGAAACCATGAAGAAATTGGCACGCCACATTTAGAAAACACTCGCCCTAACCCGAACCTATTATGCTATGGCCTGTAAAAGCGATCAAGTATCTATAGGTTCAACGATTTTTGAGTTTAAAGCTTTATTGTGCCGTCGATTTAAACATGTTAGTACCCCAGATTTAAGAAACACCCGCTCTAATCCGATACTTTTAGAGTATGGCTGTAGAAACGATCAAGTACCGACAGTTTGAGGAAGTTAACGATTTTCTGAAATTAACACAATGTAAACAAATTGGTACGCCACATTTAAAAATCACTTTTTTCATTTTGCTCCATATATCGAATAGTAAATCTGGAAAAATCTCGAGGCCCAAATTGTTCATGATTACTTTATTTTATTTTACTACGTGCAAGAAAGTAAAATAAAATAATTGTTTCATTAGGTGAGATGAAAAGATAAGATTAAAATTAGTAAGAAAATTTGAAATAACATTATCTTTATCACACAGCCAATTTGGTCCAGTCCACCATAAATGAGAACTTGGCAAATCTTTTTGTTTTACTCGATCACTGAGTCTATCCATGCAAATATCTTGACGTCTTTTTAAGCAACAGATTGAATGCAAATTTTATAGATTTACAAAAAAGCACAGATTCGCAAAGCTCCAGAAGTGCTACTTGTTTTATAGGGGAGACTTTAGTTTTTACTTATACAATGTTGACAGTAATTTATCCAATATCTTTCATCGATCGTAGATAAATCATACTACCCAGGTTTCTCCGTATTGTGAAGCATCTGCGAATGTGAATTTTTTCAAGAGCCATCAGGTATAGATATAATATGGAAAGGCAGCTTGAGATTCAATAACTAGGTTTCTTGCAGCAATATTTTAAGTAAAATAATTGTTGGTGTTAGCTAACTCAAGGGATCGTATACTTTAGCTGCAGTAGAAAGTATTGTGCGCTTGATTCAGCTGGTTTTATTTACGTTTTTCTGCACTCTGAATGATAAGGTATCTGAATTCGAGTTCCAAATGATCCCCAACGTTTTTATGGATGGGTCATCTTCAATTAGCTTGGGAATAGTTTTTATTTGCTCTCTGGCATAAGTTATCAAAAATTCAGGTGAGGTCGATCTCAATTTGCAGAAATAAAATCCACATGTACTTAAAATCTCAGGGGTTTGATGAGCATGTCAGTGAGCATGTCATAAATATAAAATTCATCTTTTATTTTGTGTGATTTCTTAGGATATAAATCTTGATACATTTCTGCCGATGTTTGTTGAGTTTTGACTGCTAGGTAAGTAGTAAAGGCAGTATCATAAGTGACAGTTTTAAATTTTAGCAGGTCTGTAGAATTTTCACACTAAAGGATTAATTGGTAGTTGGTGTTGCCAGGATTCACAAGAATTCCGGCAATTACAGATTGTTGAAAATTTGACAGAATTTTAGATAGGTTAGGTCTGAATATTTGAACCGATTTGCAAGTTATCGTTTAACGAAGTTTGGATCTTCGTTTTAAAAGAACCATCAAATACAAGTCTTAACTTCGTAGTACTGCACCGCTGTAAAAAGTATTTGTCGTCATCATGATCTTATACGAGTCAAAAAATTCCAGCAATAATTGTGTAAAACGATGACAACTTTTCTCTCCATTGCAAGGTGCCTTTTACGTGTTAACGACAAAGCGAACATCTGGATTCCTTGTGGTTGTCTGATCATAATATATGTCACAAGGGTAATCAGACCCAAACTGATTTACCAGCGGCACGATTCATGTATTCTCCCAAACTGTATGGAGCCAGCGATGAATATAATTGTCATCTATTTGGATATCTGGTCCATTTATGAAATGGAAGTTTGATTCACCGAACCTAATTTTGATGATTGAAGTGTCGACAAACCATTAATCAAACGGTTTTCTGGAGTAAAAATTTTGAAGAATACACCCGACCCTTTATAAAAGTATACCAATTTTATGACGGTTTAAACATTTTGGATTTGCTAATTTAAAGCCTGTCAGAAAATGTTTATTATAACTAACGTGCGTTATGGGTATTGAATTAGTTATTGCTGATATTATGGGCTGTGATGTTTGTCGTGTATTGCTTGTCCATAAGTGAACGAATTGCCATATCGATCTGATCTGTAATTTTTCCCAGTGTAGTAAACCCTAATCCGTAAATTATTGTGGAAGCTTGACTTCGCATAAGATCTAGGCGTTTAGCGCAAAGACGATTGTGAGCCGGAATCTAATAAATCTGGGGTTGGCTGGAGTTCTTCGGCACGTGTTTCCTCGTAAAAAACGGCTGTCGGTAATACCGTAGTTGGCGATGACAGGCATGCATGAAGGACGTTCGGATTAGTAGTCCTCTGAATTCATGCTGATGCGCTATTTGGCGTGGTAGTGCCTTCGGCTGAGGTTTAGTTAAATGTAGTATACGTTTCATTTGAACATGGAGTTGTTTCTATTTGAACCAGGTGGACCATGTCCACTCTTTAATCAATTCTGGTATAAAATATTTTCCGTTACTAGTTTTGTCCTAGCTTCCACAGTTCTATTTTTACAAATGTTGAAACTGGAATGTCAGCTGATCCGTACAGAAGTTAGTCTGAGTTGAATGTAAAATTACTCAATCTTTGTTTTTGTACATAGCTTCAACAAGTGAATATGTTGAGTATTATTGTAACATTAGAGTGTTTGAAAAAGGGGCATGGCGAGGCGAGTTTTTTTTACAGCATGGACCTAAAATCAGCAATTACAAATGTTTAATGAGAGCAACGTTTACATCAAATATCTATAAATGTTTCTTTAAGTCCAACAATAAAAAATTTCACCATTTCTCTCCAGTATTCCAGCGATTAACCCAATCCTAAATTTTTCTAATATATTTATATTGAAATCGATTTGCTATAAAAAAAAAATACAATAATTCGGCACAGGATAATATCAAATTATTCCATTCGTAATCCCTATACAAATCTCTATTCTGCTATTGATGACATTATCGGATTATCACATTTGAAATTGTATTTAGTGAAAAACAAACAAACAAACAAGATCACGATAATGAAACTTTCCAAACTCAAGTTAATTTACAGACATAAAAATTACATATACATATGTATTTGTAGGATACTCATATACAAACATAACACAAACACGTAACTAAATTTATTAAACCTAGACGCAAAATAAATTACGACACTATATACAATTCAATATTCAATTAAGGCCAATGAGTTTAATTCCCTTCAACTCGACTATTATATCGCATATAAACATAGTTGCTGTTCCATTTCTACAGTTGTACTTGGTAGTTTTTGTTATCAACTAAGCACTAACAACAAAATTCACAATTGATTGTATACAATATAGAGCTGTACTAAACAACAAGGCAAAACACAATTCTTAGATTTCGTGACTCCAAAAACGAACAACAACAAGACTGTGAAATTCAATATTGTATTAGAGTCGAATTGTGTTTATATACATTCGAGAATATTTTTTTGCTGTTAGAAGAATTATTGTTACATTTTCTTTTATGATGAAGAAAAACTTTTAACTCTTTTTCTTATTTCTTTTAAACCCAAATTGGAAAAAAAAAACTTTAAAGTGAAATACTACCTATCTTAGCAGTACTATATTACTCTCGTAGATACGAGTAAATTGTATAGTTTTGTTCATTTTTAATGTTATAAAATATTCAAAATGGGTGTCAGTTGTTATATAAAATGTATCTGGTGTATATCCAAAAACTAGAGAAAAATTTATTGATGGTATTCTGACAACAACAAAATTAGTACCTGGCACAGTGGAGAAACAGTTTGAAATAAATTAAGTTCGTACAAGTTTACTTCCTATAAAAGAGTAGAAGCAGGCATAGTAATCTGGAAATAAAATACGCTTCAAGCTTTTAAAAACAGGTGAACAACCAACGTGTAGAAATATGAAATGAATGAAGTTTAAAATTAATTCGATGTTGTATGGAATATTGACTGGTGGGCTTCTACATGATAACCAAATGCTGTATCTATGACAATCTATAAATGTATACTGATTGTAATTTTCTAGAATCCGAGAACTCCCGTGCAATCCGATTTAGTTGATTTTTAGGAATTCCTATCCTCGCATAATTTAAATTATAATCATCATCTAGTCAACACACTTTGCCTAACATCTCTGACCATGATTTTCTGACCATTGTTTATAAAGTCAGATCAAAGCGTGTTAAACTAGACTACAAGCTTATCTATGACTATACGAGTACAGTGACAAGATTCTATATTAAATTTGCAATAAAATTAATTAAGTTCATCAATAAAAAACTTCTTAGTTAATCTTTGCCCATTAACAGGCCTTATTTAAGATCTGGTGGTTTGGTGGTGGATTTCTTTAGTTTTGACGGAAACTGAGTTTTTCTCAAAAAATTCTGAAAAATTATTTTCCCTGAAAACACAGGATCTGCAGTATAATACTCGTACATTTATGGCTTTAGCAACTAAAGTATTCACTTCCTGCATGTAATAAATTGTAATCTTTATTATTTGTGATAAAAATAATTGAGAGGAACTTCAATCGATAGACCCTTTATGTATGTGGTTATGATACTAAATTTTTCTAAATAAATAATCATGTCCACCTCTTAAATGTTATATATAAATTTGTTTGATGAGCCAATAAATATTTAGATGACGTACAATTCACAATTTTAATTATTTCTAATTAGGTACCATATAAATTAATTTCTGTTTTAACTTAATTGTGATACTACTAAAGCAAAGGAAGGATTCACTTCGTGCATGTAGTAATCTATTGTATTTAATGTTCGAGAGACACTTTTATCAATAGAACCTTCTTGTAGTTAGTTGTGTTATTAAATTTTGCTAAATGAACAAAAATATCCACTTCGTGAATGTAATAAATTGCATGTTTAGTGAGCCAATAAATAATTTAGATTACATGCAATGTGCAGCATATTAAAGAACACATTCTATAATATGAATTTATATATCAAAAAATTTTGTGTTCTAATTGAACTCTAATACACATAAAACCGAAGCAATAAAATAATTCACTTCCTGCATGTAATAATTGTAATCATATCTTATTTGTGAATATATAGTAGTTAATGGTTTAGAGTTAGTTTATTCAAAACACTCTTATGTAATAGGTTGTATTGCTAAATTTCGGTAAATGAACATTAATATTTACTTCGCGCTTGTAGTAATATGTTTGTGTATAAGCCAATAAAAAATGGGTGTTTTTAAGCCCGATAGAACTTAAAATTGTAAAAATAACACAAAAAACTAAATTGTAATAATATTCGAAAATGATTTCGGGCATATAAGCACCGCGGCTGTTTTTGACGAAACGCATTTTGGGGTGTGTCACCAATAACACGCAGAAAGCTGGCCTCTACGGCATCAATTGTAGCTGGTTTATTAGCATAAACCAGAGACTTCACGTAGCCTCACGGGAAATAATCGAGAGATGTCAAATTGCATGACCTTGGAGGTAAATTGGCCACCACTTCTCAAAATTTACTTGTCGCCAAATTTTGATTTTAATAAGTCAATGGTTGCGGTCGCCGTATGGCACGTATCGTCATCCTGTTAAAACCACATCTCGTCGGGATCAATGACATCCATATTTTCAACAAACAAAAAATCATTTATCATGATGTGGCAACGAACTTCATTGATCGTCGTGATCTCGGGCATCATTTTTGAAAAAAATAAGGTCCAATGATACCACCAGCAACGTAAACCGCACCATACGGTGCATTTTTCTGGATGTAATGGAGTCTGTAGGGTTTCTTGTGGATTGATCTCACTCCATATGCGACAATTTTGTTTATTAGTAAACTCGTTAAGCCAAAAATGAGCCTCATCGCTGAACACAATTTGACGATAAAACAACGGGTCATTTGCAAACTGCTCTAGAGCCCAATCGGCGAAAGAACGACGCTCATAATGGTCTCGTGGCTTCAATTCATGCACCAGCCGGATCTTGTACGGGTGTAGGCCACGATTTTTCGCGATTTTGCGATTTTCCATGTAGTGGACGAATAGAGCCCCAATTCCTGCGAACGACGACGAATCGATAAATTTGTATCTTCTTCCACACTTTCGTTTACAGCGGCGATATTTTCGTCAGCAAGCACGTTCCTTCGACGTGTTGATGTTATTGCATTCTCTAGAGAGTATGTGGTACGAAATCTATCCACAGTTTGAAGGATAGCTTGCTCAGATGGACGATTATGTGTACCATAAAAATCACGAGGTCCTCTGATGATGATTTGTCAGAGTATACTGAGATCTGCCAGAGTATATTTTTTATAAAAATTAAATTGTTTGTTTTATTTTTTAAAATTTCTAGTTCTATCAGGCTTAAAAAACACCCGTTATTTTAGATTACATGCAATGTGCAGTATATTAAAGGACACATTCTATCATTTGCATTTAGATATCAAGAAATGTGTTTTGTGTTTTAATTAAAGTCTAATACACATAAAACCGAAGCATCATAATAATTCACTTCCTGCATGTAATAATTGTAACTTAATATTTTTCGTGAATAGATTGTAGGTTTTGTTCGAGAGACATTTTAGTAAACTGATCATTATTGTATTTTATTTGTTATTCAGTATTGGTAAATAAACAATAATATTTAGTTTATGGAGTCAAAAAATATTTTAGATTTTATACGATGTGCAGCATATTAAAGAACAGATTTCACCATTGAAATATACTTAACAAATTAATGTGTTTTGTGTTTTTAACTAAACTCCAATAAGAGGTTGTAAGAAGCAATAAAATATTTCACTTCCTGCATGTAATAATTGTTTTATTATATTATTCGTGAATATAATGTAGTTAATGTTTGAGAGACACTTTAGTCAATAGGACAGCCTGGTATGTATTTGTTTTATTTAATTATGCTAAATGGACAGCAATATTTCCTTCGCGCTTGTAATAATTTGTTTGTTTAATGAGCCAATAAATATTTTACATTACATGCTTTGTGCATAATATTAGTGAACATATTCCACAATTTGAATTTCTTTCTCAAAATAATGTATTTTGTGTACACAGTAAAAAAAATGCATTGAATTTTACGTGAATTTTCATGTGGGCAAAGTTGCCGAACCTTTTCGCGTAAAATTACATGAAAAATTGAAAAATAAATTTTAATTGAAAATTAAATGGTTTATACAGTAAATTTACTAGTAAAGTTATGTAATAAATTGTAGGTAAATTTTATAATTTTACGTGTTTCAGTGTTTGATTAAAATTATAAAAAAATATATCGTAAGAATTGATAAAAATATCCAAAGGCTCGAAAATATCAATTCGGCACAAAATATCAATTCGATGCAAGTAACATTTGATTAAAAACGTAACATTATCATTTGAGTATCTGCGCATTAAATATTATTTCTCTCAAATTGAAAGAGGAAACTAAAATTGGTTGAATTAGTTTGTAATTATAAGATACATTTCATGTAATTTTAAATTCCAGTTGAAAAATACAGAAATCTTCAAAAGAGAAAGAAAAAACACGTAATAATCACAATATTGTGCGATATTACAGTTAAAACTTAAATTTGTGAGACAAATTAGGTAAAAGGAACGTTGAAAATTCAATTTTTTTTTTACTGTGTATTTAGTTAAACTACAATACAAATAAAACCGAATTAATAAAAAATTCCCTTCCTGCATGTAATAATTGTAATATTGTCTTATTCGTGAATATAATATAGTTAATGTTTGAGAGACACTTCGGTCAATAGAACCTTATTGTATGTAGTTGTTTTATTTAATTTTGCTAAATAAACATTAATATTTACTTCGCGCTTGTAATAATTTGTTTGTTTAATGAGCCAATAAATATTTTAAATTATATGCTTTGTGCAGCATATTAGTGAACATATTCCACCAGTTGAATTTATTTATCAAAATAATATGTTTTGTGTATTTAGTTAATCTCAAATACAAATGCATCCGGATCAATAAAAATTTCCCTTCCTGCATGTAAGAGTTGTAATATTGTCTTATTCGTGAATATAATGGAGTTAATATTTGAGAAATACTTTAGTCAATATAACCTCATTGTATGTAGTTCTTTAATTTAATTTTGCTAAATGGACATTAATATTTACTTCTCGCTTGTAATAATTTGTATTTTGTAAATATTTTATATTACATGCAATATGCAGTGTATTAAAGAATACAGTTCATCAATTCAGATTCAATTAAATGTAGTACGTGTTTTAATTAAAGTCAAATACACATAAAACCGAACCAGTTAGATTTTGAAAAGATAACGAATTACTTTTCTGGCATTAACTGGAGCTTTCTGCATGCGTCTGATAATATTATTTTCCTCTTTAATTCTCTTTATGGTAGCCTGTATTATATTGATGATAATTGTGTGCCAACTGTAACAATAGTTAATTGCCAATCGGCTGTCCCATGGTTTAATTGTAATATTGCTAACAGTATGCTTGTAAGGGATCATATGCATATGCAAAGTACAAAGAAACAGGCAATGTGAGGAACCTAGAACTATATCGTAACGAACGAAATAGGTAAACTAGCTTGATAAGGGTTTCGAAACAAAAATATTTTTTTGGAAATAGTAAATTAACCATGAAACGAATTTGGAGCAATTTCAACCATATTGGATTGGGTTCTAGTAGGTCTGGTATTTATTCTGATTTTGACCCTTTAATTATCAACACTTATTTTTGCAATATACTCCACTCATCGGTAGTTGTTCTATTGCAGGGGATGGAGTGCACAGACACGAATACCTCTGTCGGTTACGATAAAATAAACTTAAAATTTCTAAAGAATATTTTAACATATATTGTATCACCTTTGACACACCTGACTAACAGTTGTATCACGCCTTCTGAATTTTCTGAAATCTGGAAAATGAACACTGTGATTCCGATTATAAAAAAGAAGGGTATCGATTCTTTGAATATTCTCAGACCGCATAGTTTAGTTTCCATTAAATCTAAAGAATTCGAGATCATTCTTCGTGACCAGCATTTGGCTAATTGTAATTATCTAAATAAATTTCAATCCTGATTCCGTACTAACCACTTTACAACGACTACCCTGCTTCATGCTCCAAAGCATTCGACTCTTTGAACCATGTTTTAATGCTACAGAAGTTGGTGCTTTTCTTAAATTTTGATAATAGAGCATTTAAATTTATGTTTAGCTGCTTAACAGATAGATATCAAAATGTCATTGTAAATGGAAAAGAATCAGTTCCTGAGCGTATATCTGTAGGTGTATTTCAAAGAACTATACTTGGCCCAACTCTGTTTTCCCCTTTTATTAATGACTTACCACTAGCAATAAAATACTCCAAATATCACATGTATGTTGATGATAGCCAAATTTATCTTGGTGGTACTACTGAAAATATATTGGACACCTTTAACAGTATTGATTTGGATCTATGCAATGTATTTGCTTGGTCCAAGCTTAACGGAATCTCACTGAACACCTTTACGTTATCAAATATCTATCATTTGAATAAGTCAAATGTATAAAGTATGCACGATAATATCAGGCATTCCACAAAATTGTCTTTCGTTCAAAAATTTAACATCATTACTTGAGGGGAAGAAGGATAAATTGAATTGGTTTTTTTTTTTGTATAAATTTAGGTTACCACAATTTTTGAAAATTTAAAATTTTTTTCTTTATCAATAATGTTAGAACTTGGATTGGATAGCTGCCCTTAATTTTAATTAGGCATTATCTATATTTAAAGATTTTGGAGGAGATAAAGTATACACCTAATTCCAAGATTTTAGTAAAGTATATTTTTGAGATTCCTTCTATTAAAAATTATATTTAGAAATTGAGCATTTATGACGGGTTTCAAACAATATTTTACCTAGTTTTGAAGATGCCCACGGGGTCTCAATAACATTTTCAAATAGATCATCCAATCTACTGAGTATGGCGTACTTTACTATGTTTTATTAGAAACTTTACAATTTTGATGAATATTTTTAGTTTTACAAATGGTTTCTACATAGATTCACTGGTCTTGAACAGTATTTACGCAAATAGATCAGACAAACCCCTACTCTCGAAGTGACCAATACGGTACCCTGAACGCCTTTTATTAATTGTACACACATTTAAACGGTTCATAATTTTTGCAAATATAAAATTTTTTTTACAGCGGATCCTAGATAGAAGTGTCTACCTTGGATTTAATTCCTAATAAACTTTGGTATGCATTTGACAATTTGTGTTTCAAATTCTAAAAATGATCGGAATTTGATTATTTTCAATAATTTGTATCGTCAATCCAATAGCTCGACCAGTACACTAAAATTGTAGTGAACGTTACTCGATTCTGATAAACCGTACCGCCGATCCTAGAAATGTCCACAGGTTCTCACTCACATTTTCAAATAGATTGCGCAATATTCTAATCACTAGAATCTGGAATTCGATCAAATCTGCTATCCTATGTCTATAGTACTATAGTACTCATATTTTCATTTGTACTGCCATTACCAGATATGTCCACAGAATCTCGTATACATTTTCGACGGGTTATAATATTTGCTATATACGAGTATGTAGCGAATATAAATCAATTGTAAGAGTCTTACAATGATTTTTGGAATTTTGGAATTCTGTGATTTAGAATAAAATTTATTATTTCCTTCTAAAAATATTTTAGCATTTTCTCAAATTGGATTTTAATTTCCATTACAAATTTCTATGTGTTTTGGTGTATTGAGTGTATAACGTAACTTTAGTACTAACCATTATTTTACAATGACACCTACGGCGTTGTAAATTGTTGACAAAATTTAGTTTGTCATTATTCGTGAAAGCATATTTTTAATCCCGTTTAGACATGTCGAATTTCGTACCAAACAAAACAGCATTTGCGCGAAGCATTACTTTTTTGCTTTAATCAAAAGAAAAAGGCTGCTGAAAGTTTTCGTTTGCTTCAAGAAACTTATGGTGAACATGCGTTTGATTTTGATTTCAGTGACAAAGAACTTTCTGATCAACCACAAAAATTAGAAGAATTGGAAGCATTATTGAAGGAAAACTCAGCTCAAACAGAATAAAACTTGCAGAACAGTTAAATGCTACTCAAGCAGCCATAAGCAAACGTTTACATGAAATGACAATGATTCAAAATGAAGGAAAATGGGTACCACATAAACTGACTGAAGCCAACATTGAAAATCGTTTAATGGTTTGCAATTCTTTGCTTACAAGACACCGAAGATGGCATTTTTTGCCTCAAATTGTGACTGGTGGCAAATTATAACCATCCACATCAACTGCAAAACGAAACATTCATAGAATTAAGGTTATGTAATGCATTTGGTGGGATCAGAAAGGAGTGGTGTATTATTAGGTCCTAAAACCGAACGAAACTATTACTGGTGAACTTCACCAAAAACAATTGATAGATTTGAACAATGCATTTAGAGAAAACCGAAAACTGATTTTGCTGCATGACAATGCTCGACCACATGTCGCAAAATAAGTAAAAAAAACACTGGAAGTACTTAAGTGGGAAATTTTACCGCATGCTCCCTATTCATCAGATTGTGCTCCATTAAATAACTTTTTGTGTCAATCAATGTAAAGCGATCTTTAAGACCAGCACTTCAGAAACTACGAAGAAATCAAAAAATAACTCGACGAATGGATCGCATAAAAAGACAAAAATTGTTTGATTCGATGGAATCCATAAATTGCCAGAAAGATGGTAGAAAGTCATAGATAGCGATGGAAAATATTTTAATTAAAATAAAATTTACCATTTCTCAGAAATAAACGGTTTTTGTCTGCAAAAAAATTCAAAAAAATAAGTTATACTCCCAATATTTTGCAAATATCTCAAGATCATGAATGCATAATGTATCGTTCGTCATACATAGTTTTCGAAATACTTAAATTTTGCAATTTTAGAAGAATTGGTTGTTTATAGTTGAGAAGTTCGATAGTGCCATGCTAAGGAGTAGCAGTACAGAAACTTTACTACACGAATATTGTACGCCCATGAACTGGATAACAATTTCGTAATATTCTTCACGTGATAATCCGATATACCATATCCAGCATTAAAATGTTTCATTGCCACTATTTTGCTAGCTCAAGAAGGTCCAACATTTTTAACAATCGTTTTGACATTTGTCAGTTTTTTTATTCATTGTTGTTCTTATGACATAAGTTATAGTCATTTACAAGCTGTCGTTCAGTTTGCATCAATTTTAAGAGATGGGTGTCGATACGCAACATTTACGTGATTGCATTTTACTCTGTTTCCAAATGATAACAAATGCTGCTCTAGCTATGGAATTGATTAATTCGACTTTGAGTGAACAATCAATCAGTCATCAGTAGTTAACTGTAAAAAAGTGGTTCGCAAGATTTTGTGATGGTAATTTTAGTCTTAAGGACAATTTACGTCCAGGTGAGGTAAACCAACTTGAAGACGACGAACTTAAAGTTTTACTACATGAAAATCTGTGTCAAACTCAAAAAGAACTTGAAGAACAGTTAGGGGTTACCCACCAAGCAATATCACATCGATTGCATGTAATGGGAAAAATACAGAAAAAAGGAAAATGAGTTCCTCATAAACTGAAAAGTAAAAACCGTGGGTTGATCCAGGCTAGCCATCAACAACGCAGTTGCAAAAATTAGTGTTGGAATAATGATGGGATTGTAAAAAAATCATTTACTATATGAGCTTCTGGAACCTGGTCAAAATGTTTCAGCTGAACGTTACCAGACCCATTTGATCAAAATCTTGGGACAAAAGACTATTTACAGACAAAAAAAGGCAGAGTGTGATATTGCTGCATTGCACCGCTCGTCCACATACAGTAAAGTAACCCCAGAAACTCATATTCTTCTTCGGTTGGGAAAAATTTTACAGCATGCGGCGTATTCTCCAGACTAGGCTCCATCTGATTAACACTTATTCAGATCGATGTTATCATATTGAAAGACCTGCGGTACACGAAAGTCGAAGATGTGCATAAATGGTTCGATGATTATTTTGTTTCGAATCACCAAGTTTAATCACGATAAATCATAAAACCCGGTAATTGCATGGTAATTGCTTGGAATCTTGGTTAGATCAGATTTAAACGGCAACCGCGTGATAAAACATCCATCGTCGGACCGCGTTGTGTCTTCCTTGTAGTCCTGATTCAGGCTTCTTCTTCTGTGGTCAATACCTCTTGCTTGCTGTCCCCTACATCCTCTATCTCCCAGAATCGCCGCAACGTTTTGTCTACGTCGAAGAGAGTGCAGTATGTTTGGAACTCTTGGGCTTTGGTCACTGCACTTTCCCCAGTTATCCGCCCAAATTTTGTATTTCGAGCGACCAGTTTACTATTGGGTGATTTTATCAGACTGTCTTCCAAGATGACAAAAAGTCAAGGCTTCTGGTCTGATAGCACCTCCCATCGGCAAGCTGCACGGTGAATAACCACTTCACGCCGTCACAGTTCATCAATTCAGGCAGTTTAACTGCTATTTTCGGAATTACTAGAGCGTTTACGATAATTCCCTCAGTTTTATTTTGTAGTCTAGGCTTTATGCAAATTGTGACGATGCCTCGGTGTCGAACTGGCTCTGCAGATGTGGTTAGTGCAGTGGATTTTTACGTGCGTGGGATATGTAGAGATCTTAGAAAGAGCAAATGTGGTTGGTACTTCAAGAGCATCAAGAGCTTGTCCTCGTGCATCCAGAAACTTCAGAAAATCACCAAATTCGAGTTTATCTTTATTGATTGTTTCCTGCGCCCATAACGACTTCGTTTCATCATCCATCTTTTCAGTTAGCAGATATATTAACCACCAATCTTGCGTCTCAGCGTTGTCACTTAATGCATTCAGATCCCGCAATACTTCATCTGCTGTATCATGTGCTGATCTTACATTGGTTGCTCTTGATAGTTTTGGTATGTTGAGGAACTTTCGAATGAATGCATAGTTTGCGTCAGTGATTGGGAGATGACGTACCAGCGCAGCGGCTTCACCAGACAAATATCGCTTTAGCATTTGACATTCTTGTGACTATGTATACGTTTCCATATTGTGAACAGCAGCGTTGAATAAATCCATAAAGCTTTGGAACTAAGTTGGATCGCCCGAGAACGTAGGGATATCAACTTGCGCATACTTGACGAATTTGATTGGTTGTTGCATGGTGTGATTAAGGGTGTCATCGTTGTTGCCTGTGAGTGATTCTTGGCATGGTAACGCTTGACGTTTGCGTAATTCAGCATTTAACTTGGCTATTGCTGATAGATATTCATCTTCGAACTCGTTGAACTGCGATTCTTCAGCATCGTTTTAGAATATTGTTGCTTCTAACTTGAGAAACCGTTCGAGTAAATCCCATGCATACACTATTCTAGTTTTGATTTCGTCCACCGGCACGTTTGACCAATCTGTTAGATCATTGGCAAATTTCATGATTTTGTTAAACCCCATTTGCAGGCAGAGCGTTGTCTCTTTAAACCATCTATGTAACCTAATTAACCGCTTAACTGCACTCCGGTATCACTGAATTAAATGTAACTCTTGTTTCGACTAACGACACAATGTAAAAATAGCGGTATTGTATGTACCAATATTGTTACCACGTGTAGAAATTTCTCGAAGGTGTTGATTTTCTTACTGTGGCTCCCTATTCGGCTCGAAGGGCCATGGTCCTTGACTATGGTAAAACACACACAGTAAGAAATTCAACATCTCAACGTCAAGTTAGCTGTAAAAATCGATCGAGAGGAAACCATTAAATAAATAGAAAATTCCCCGAATTAATTGTTTTATTCACAAAACTAAGTTGCGTTTTAAGATTAGTTTTTGTGCTGCCTTAAACTACAAAAGAACGAGTGCACGCACGCTATCATATCCATGCCATCGTTTCTGGGGCCAAAGCACTCTCTGCTACTGTACGCAATCGTTTGATAAAAATTGGCTTTTGCATTCCTGTCCCTATCGGGATGCGAATCCGGTACCTCCCGATCCAAACGCCAAAGCTCTAACCATTGTGCCGTTTGGTCGGTTTCAATAAAGTGGAATTTGACCAAAAAAAAGACGAGTTTATACTTGCACACTTATCGAAAACGAAATCGTTTTGTGTTTAAAAGTTAAATTTAAATTGTTACAAATCCAGAAACACAAACTGCAACGAAAAAATTTTAAACTACGATTATAATACGAAACATTACAGTCCTATTATGTTCTGAATTTACTATTTGGCGCTTGTTTGAGATATTTTTAAAGTCTTGTAGCAAGAAATAATAATATTTTTGCCTAAACATGGAACTTCATAATTGAAAAATGTAGACGAATACTTTTATAGACATATAGCAAGGTTCAAAAAATGCGGAAAAATTTGTTACAAAAATTAAAATTGTATTGTCCAAAACAAGGTTCATCAGAATCGAATAACGTTCATTACAATTTTAGTATACTGGCCGTGCTGTAGAAAATCATAGGCCAAAACTCGAGGGCGTCTCCAGGATTGACGGTATAGAAAATCGAAAAATCGTTCCATCGTTAAGACATATTAGTGATCGTCAGTAATTTTTCCCATTCGCCACATATAAAAATGCCGGCTTTTGTGGGCTGAAAATGTAGGCCAGTACGCGTGGAGTCATCGTAGACATTTATAAAATACATCAAAATACTTTCTAAAAATTTCAAAATTCTGTAAAAACCACAAAGCCCGTCAGAGTTCTGCCACTGAAACATCACTGAACTTTGAAATTCCAAAAATAATTTTTAGACTCATTACAAACACTATTGTAGACATATGGTTTTGGTTGGTGAAAACCTGCGGACATCTCTAGTTTCGGCTAAAGCCAGGTTCTTTAAAATTGAGTAACGTTCACGAGAGTTTTAGCGTACTGATCCAGATATTTTAATCAACAGGGTACAACTCATAAACATTTCTAAGATCGACTGTACTAGTTATTGAAAATAATCAAATTCCGTTTAATGTTTCAAATTTTCAAATACATGGCAAAGTTCATTGGGATTTAAATCCAGTTTATAAACGTTTTATAAATATTTTGAGCATTCTAAAATATAGATAACAATTATGAAACCGTTAAAATGTACAAATATAAAATTAATAAAAGTTGTTCAGGGTACAGCACTGGCCACCTCAAGACAGTTCTCGAATAATGCACTGTCGCTATAAAAACAGCTGGACTAAAGATTCTGGGATACTATTTGACTCTCTTGGTATATCTGGGAAATTGTTGGTGAGAATAAAAACACAAAACACCTTGAATTCTGGCACAAACTTTATTACACAAAATCAACACACAAATCATTGTAACTGATCTCATCAGCTGTTCTCCAGTTTCAACCTAAAATTAGAATCTTCAAAAATCCCAAATAATTCTCCAAAAGTTCCAACTAACCTCAACAACCAGGTTCACGCAAAGGTTCTACATGTACACTATTCCTCTATAACCACGGTGCTACCAACAGCAGTTATATATGTACATCATGGCCCGCACCGGTAAACTCCAGTTGTATAGAGCCTTGTTGGATTCAGGCTCACAAAATTCGTTCGTCAGTGAAACATGTGCTCAAATCGAATCAAATTATAAACTTTTAGTTGCGGCTCATATCATTAATAGTATAACCAACGTTTTACCGTCAATGCCAATAAACTTCAATCAATCTGACTTGCAGCTGGAATTAGCAAATCCACAGTTTCATACACCAAGCAAAATTGATGTACTACTCGGAGCTGACGTGTTTTTCGAAGTTTTAAATCCCCATAAACAAATAATCGAAGGGCTTCCCGTATTTCAGTCGTCAAAACTCGGATGGTTGGTAGCAGGATCGTGTCACAATTCATCAACAGATGTAACTAATCTCCACGTAATCCCTGAGCCAAAATTTCCAGTTACAAATGAAGACCTGTTTGCGGAGCTGAAAAAATTTTGGGAGGTAGAAGAAGTAGCGTCTCAACCAAATCCAGCCAACGTTAGAACTGAAAGTGAAACTTCCATTTAAGGAACCAAAACCTCTACTAAGGAGGTTATAGCGGGTGTTACCGTGTTTTATTATTAATAAGGATTAACACTCACTATATTTTATTATTTATTTATTTATTTATTAAAACTATTATTTTTATTACAAATGTTGTTCACCAAGATGGTTGATGTGTGAACGATTGTTCGGCACTTTCACTTCTTACTTTTAACCGCGTTTGTGTGTGAGACTGTGTCTCTTGAAATTCAAAACCCGACTCCTGTTTTCGTTTTTTTATATTTTTTTCCGTGTGAATATTTTTTGATTCTCGATATTTATCGATAATCGATAAATATCGAGATTAGCGAATCAGGTGGCGAAATAGCTCTATTCAGCAAAACGAGCTATGCCTCGTAATTAAGCGGCGCGGTGTATAAATAGTTTTGCAACGAGGAGTGCCACGACGTGAAAAGGATTTTTGTGCCGCTACAAGGTTATACGAAGCAGCGCAGCAACGACTATTAGCAATGGAACGGAGATTTCAGAAAGAACCCGAATTCTTTGAATTGTATAAGTCATTTATGAATGAATATACTGATTTAGGACACATGACTTATATATCACCAGATCAAATTCCAAAACAAGATGAAATCAGGTATTATTTACCACATCACGCAGTAGTAAAACCAAGCAGCAGTACCACTACACTACGAGTGGTATTTGACGCATCAACCAAGTCTAGTACGGGAGTATCACTTAATGATGTTTTGCAAATTGGTCCAAATCTACAAACTGATCTGACTATAATCCTATTAAAATTTCGCAAACACGCAATTGCATTTGTAGCAAATATAGAAAAAATGTAAAGGCAAATTCTCGTAAACACTAATAATGCCAATTTTCAGTTAATACTCTGGCGTGAAAACTAAATGGAGCGGATCAAAACTTAGAAATTAAATACGGTGACTTACGGAACTGCTTGTGCACCATATTCAGCCATAAAGACGTTGAAAATATGCACCGAACGCTCTACTAAACTTTATCCAAAAGCTGCACATACAAATAACAATGACTTTTACATAGATGATTTGCTAACCGGATGCGATAGTGTTCAAGAAGCTGTCATAATCAAGGAGCAAATAAATACAATTTTAAAAGAGAGCGGCTTCAAACTAGGGAAATGGGAATCCAACTCGCCGGAATTTTTAAAATCATTTCCCCAGCACGAAGGTCAAAACATTCCGAAACTCATTGAAGACGATTCATCAATCAAAACAATCGGCATTATCTGGAATGCAGAAGCAGACACATTTTCCTTTCAGGTACAGGAAACTGTTAAACACATAAAGTGGGCTAAGCGAAAAATACCGTCAACGGCATCTAAGGTATATGATCCGTTACGCTGGCTTGCACCGACAGTAATTTTATTCAAAATGTTGCTATAGAAGTTATGGCTGCTGAAGTTAGAATGGTATACTGAGTTACCTAGAAATGTCTTCAATTCATGGAAGAGTATATACGAAATGTTACCCGAATTAGAAAAAATTCAAATTCCTCGGTGTTTCACACAATCAACAACTACATCCCATCCTCAAATACATGCATTTTGTGATGCCTCCGAAGCCGCTTATAGGAGTGTGTTGTCTTTACGAAGTATAGACGAGACCGGCAAAATCAGCGAGAATATTATAACTGCAAAGAGTAAAGTAGCTCCGCTAAAGCAAATTTCGTTCCCTCGATTGGAACTCTGTGGAGCGGTCCTTCTGTGCAAATTAATTAAATTTTGTGTTGCATCTCTATCTTACAGGGACATAGAAATCTGCACCTGGTCAGATTCAACGATAGTACTACACTGGCTATCCGATGTTCCTCGACGTTGGAAAAGTTTCATTATTAACCGAACGGCAGCAATTCTGGAGATTATTCCTCGGATTATTCCGAAGCAACAATATAACACAATTACTGTAGCCGAGTTAAATGACGCTGAGAACGTAATACCAATCCATTGAAACACCAATTAGCGTCACATGACTCATTTATAGATTTTAATGGGTTAGTAAGAGTCGGTGGCCGCCGAAGAAAGTCCTCCTTACCATATTCAACGATGCATCCTATCAGTTTGCCGAAGGATAATATAGTGTGCGATAAAATGGTTCGAGTTATTCACTTCAAGCTCATACATGCTGGAAATTCATTAGTTTTAAGTGGAGGGTTGGAGCACGAAACATCATTAAACGCTGCATGTGTGTATTCGATGCCGCTTTTACAAGAATGAACAGAAAATGGCTGATCTACCAGCAGCACACTGAGAGAAATTTTTGCCCACAGAGATATACTTTCACAGATTTTTACATATAAAATATATCTCGTTTCGGGACAAGAATATTTTATATCTGTAAAAACGAAAAATATATCTAATTTTGTATAACGTTTAGAAACATAAACATATCTCTTTTAGCTCGGTATATACTCCTCAAAGTTAAAACCAAATACTAAATTCGCAATAAAATATATCGATAGCAAATATATGAATTTCCCCAATTTTCCATAATTATAACTAGACAAGGTATTTTACTTGTTAAACAAAGTTTTATATTCATCTTAAATTCAATATTAAATTTAACTATTTAAGATGTCGTACACATTCAGTTTGGATGATTAATTTTAATATTTGTCCATTAATTCATTGGTTCAATACAAACCAATACAAAAATTTATTGTCTCAAATCGATAAGTCATATCTCAATCTGAACCATCAGAACTCTGGTTAGAGTTCGTCTTAAAAAAATTTAAATTCGCGATATATATTTCTCATGTGCATATTGACCTAGTGAATTTGATATTTATGACTAAAATTAAAAAATAATATGTAACTTTTAGAAATAAAAATTATGTCCCACATCACAATAAATATGCTTTACTGCGATATATTTTATTTGGACTTGGTTAAAATATTCACCTCTGTTACACATAAACTGTAGAATTGAAATAGCTAAATATGCACTTATAAAACAAATAAAAACATTCCTAATGTAAGAATTTGAATACCTCATTGTAATAAAATTCACGAGATATGCATTTTGAAGCGATTGGGCTGTTTGAGATATATTTTTTATCTAACTTGGTTAATTTTAATACACATGCTTCTATATTTATTTCCAAATCGGACAAATGTAGCAGATAAGTCAATATATCTATATTGAAAATAATTTTTTTTTTTCAGTGCACGATATAACCAAAGTCGGCCGTTTTTACACACTGGATTGGACTATACTGGGCCACTACATATCAAAAGGAGCAAACCCAATAATTCTCCGGTGGAAAAGGTGTATGTGGCAGTTTTCGTGTGATTTGCAGTGAAGGCTGTGCACTCAGGTAGTGGGTAGTTTAGATACCGAATCGTTTTTAGCTGCCCTAAAACGGTTCATTTCAAGACGTGGAAGTCCAGAGAAAATTTCGTGTGAGAACGGATCTAACTTTGTTGGTGCTAACAAAGAACTCCAGAAACTCAAACTTCAGATAATAACTCAGTCGACAACAACCAAGTAATTTATGAACTTTTCTTGCAGAAAGGAATCACTTTTCTCGGAGGATTGACCTAACGCTCCACATTTTGGAGGATTATGGGAAACTACAGTTAAATCATTTAAGTATCATTTGAGAAGGGTAGCCAACATATGCAGACCATTATGCAGACTTAACGATGATCCAGCTGATATACAAGCATTAACACCCGCACATTTCTTTTTTGGAGAACCTCTGACTGCTGCTCTTTTGCTATATTCCGTGCTGCAATTTTATATACAACATCTGGCAGTTTTACCAACATTTCTTCATCCGAAATTTCATCACATCATCACCGGCTCGTCACAGATCTACACAAACAATGATAAACCTTAGGTGCAACAAATTATGGGTTGAAAGTGATTTTCCGGGATGAAAAGTATATCACGATAGCTTATTGTTGATGCGCCTTTTTGGGATGAATCCTGGGCATACTTCTTTGCTTTTATGCAAACCAAAACGGTATTTTAATAATACTTTAACTTGTTTGATAGTTATTCGAACTTAGTTATCCGAACATGTACTGGTGATTCGTTGCAATATTTAACTTCGAACAATCTATTCCTAATGTAATAATAACAATGTATCTTCAAACCCTAATGCCATAGTCATATCACAGCGCAATTTTTTCGACGTATACTGTTGATTTTCATCATATCACAATATACGAGTAATTGGAAAATAATTGAAATTTTTATTAAAGAATTAAGATATTCTCACACAGAACCATAACAATAATAATTTTTTTTGATATCATCAAGATTGTGATTTTTCCATATCTTCGGCTTCGGAGCGTTTATCGGTGTTGTTTGGAGGACCCCCGGATCCCATGGAATCACTTCCATTTGGAGGTTCACTACCGCCTCCTGGTCTACCAGCACCTCCATCTCTATCTCTCACCTGTGTCCCATCTTCATCGCCAGGTGGACCACGATCGTCATTTGGTGGGCCACCATCGCGTGGTGGTGGGCCCCGTCCTTCACTATTTGGCGGTGGGCCACCACCACCTGGACCTCCTCGTCCTGGGGGACCTCTTCCTCCACCTCGACCATCTCTATCACCGCCTGGACCACCACCACCTCGACCGGGTGGTCCACCAGGGGGCCCATCGGGTGGCCCACCAGATGGACCACCTTCCTCTTCCTGTGGTTTCGGACGAGCAAACACGCTTACAGTCTACTAAATAAAGTCAAATCATAACACTCTTAATCACATTATATTGGTTTTTTAACTCACAAGCATCGATAGTGCGACAACGGAAAATAACACCACAGTTCTCATTTTTATAATGTTATTCGTTTATTCAAAGTAATAATAAACTGACATTAAACAATAAACTGATTTGATTTATATACTAAAGTTGTGCACGTTTGACAATGGAACCGTGACGCAAATAATGAACTTATTGAAATTGATACATGGTAAGATAAAACAAATAATATTACACAGCATTCAAATTAATTAACTCTTCAATTGTTAATTATATCTAATTATAGATTTTTATGAACTTTAAATATTTAATAGTTTTCGTAATTATACGACCATAATGTTATTGAGAACCTTCAAATGATGTGACCTTACTAAATGTAGATTGAACAAATTGTCGAACAAAATATGTCGTCATATGGACGACAAATATAATTTGTGATGTGGTGTAACTTTTCTGCAGTGGGTCTGAGTGTAATGAAAACGGATGCTCTAGAAATCCGAAACAACTCGAATTAAAGTACTTTTAATACTGTGGGCAGGAAATGGTAAGACTTTGTTCATAATTTTAAAATTCTTTATTTATTTCTCCAAATCTATTTCGTTCCCCTCAAAGTAATTCCCCCGGGCCTCAATACACTTGTGCCAATGTTTTTTCCAATCCTCGAAACAGTTGTTAAAGTGAATTTCCGGAATAGCCTCCAATGCGCGCAGCGATTCACGTTTAATGTCTTCAATTGACTCAAAACGGTTTTCCCGGAGTGGTCGTTTGAGTTTGATGAACAGCCAGAAGTCACACGGAGCTAAATCACATTAATACTTAGGTTGCGGAACGATATGGGTGGAATTTTTGGCGAAAAAATCACGTAAAACCAATGCAGTATGAGAAGGTGCATTATTGTGGTGCAAATGACGCATAACACTCCAATAGTATTCCTTGTTGACAGTTTGGCCGATTGGAAGGAATTCGGAGTGCACCACACCTCGATAATCGAAGAAATCTGTCAACATCACCTTGATTTTTGACTTACTTTGACGTGGTATTTTCGGTTTCGGCTCATCGCCAGTTATAATACGTTTCATGACATCCTGGTAGTCGGAAAGCACTGTTTCACAGACGTCAACGCGACGCTGTTTTTCCAAAAAACTGAGTGATTTTGGAACAAATCTTTTTCACTGATCCTTCCGATATTTCAACGATGCCAGTAAGGTCTCTGACTGTTAATCGTAGATTCTCGAGCACCAATTCCTTGATTTTATTAACGTGTTGATTATCAGTTGATGTTGATGGCCGTCCTAGACGTGGTTCGTCGTCAACACGTTCTCGACCCTCTTTGAACAATTTGTACCAATCAAAAGCACTTGCTCGCGACATAAAATTATCACCGAAGGCCTTTTACAACATTCTGAGCATTTCGGCACCACAAAACTGATTCCGCACACAAAATTTAATGGAACTTCTTTGTTGAATAATTTCACTCATTGTAAAAATCGCCGAATGCAATTTTTGTACTTCAGAAAGACAAGCGTATACTAAACGCTAATGATTATTTTGATATGACATTTGGCACAGATGTCACTGACAGTCATACCAACATAGAAAAAAAAATATTTCGGCGAATGGTTTTCCGCACGAAATTTAAATTAAAAAGTCTTACTACTTTTTGCCCACAGTATAATACATTATTTTTAGAAGCAGATGTTGTAAACTGAGGGCAACGAATAAAAGAAATGCGTCGAACTTTATACTAATGAACATCGCTGTATCGAATTAAACTAAAGTTATGTTTAACCGAGTTATTTATAATTTTGTATTATAATTTTACGAGGTAAAATATTTCTTGATTTTTTAAAATATAAATATAAGGTAAGACTTTTTTCCTAATAGTTTCAACATGGCTATTCCACTTCAGTTTAGCGTCTATAATCAGTCTGTCGTCTATGTAACTCTAATCAATATTTCGTCATATTATTAATTTAGTGTTTAAGAGAATATCTATTAGATAAAGTTCTATTTTTAAAGTCGATGTATTTTCTGTCTTTTACATTCAGAATCATCATATTGACATTGAACCGCATTGATAAATATTTTAAATAGCGTTGGTCCCAATATAGAGCTTGTGCCACTCCAAGGCTAATTCTAGATCACTTCAACGAATTTTTTCCTATTTTGCCAATAATTTTCAAAAAAATGTATGTTATTTTCAGTCAATTTAAGTTTCCTCATTAGTAGTATTAAGATTTTATGGTTTATGGCATCAAAAGCTTTGCTAAGATCCAGAAACAAACCAGAGTTAAATTTGTTTGTCAAGCTGAGATTATTAACAAGATGTAAGCAAGCCAAAGTCGTTCTGGAGTTTTTGATTTCACCAAAATGGTTTGATGATATGGCATTGTTCAATTCAAGAAATGCCTCCAACCTTCTGTTAGCCACATTTTCAAAAATTTTTGTTAATGAGTTAGGGATCGAAATCGGTCTAAAGTTTTGGAGTCCAAAATGGAGCCACTTTTATGTATTGAGCAAACTTTTATATGTTTTAGGCAATCAGGAAAACTTTTAGTATAAACACGCAGTGGTTAGTCAGTTGTGCTATTTTATTAGCCATCCTGCTGGAATATCTTTTAATAAAGCTGACTTTGGTTTTAAAATTTTAATTATACCGATAATATCATCATCTGTCACATTTTCTAGGCTAAACGGCTGAGAACTACTATACTGGATATAATCAAATTGAGAAAAATCAGGAAATCGCAAGTTTTTAAATAGATCATTTACATTATTAATGAAATAAGTGTTAAATGTAGCAGCGATTTTTGAATCAGTTATTAACGTTCTAACCGGTGTGAAGTTTTCAACATTTATCAAAAGTGTAGCTACACAAATTAACAAAAAACAAATATGTAGATACACAATTTAACAAAAAGTGTATAACTAAAGGGTGGTTTAATTTTAAGGGCCGACGTAGAATGTAAACCACACCTAAACGTCAAGTTTTTTTCTGCATTTAATTTGGCGTTTATCAATTTCAGACTAATTCAATTTGAACCATGGAAAGATACAATGGTCAGAATGGTGGCAAGAAATGGCAACAGTGGATGATCAATTTTCGAAGAAAATCATCTTCAGTGATGAGGCTCATTTTCACCTCAGTGGATTCGTCAATAAGCAGAATTGCCGCATTTGAGCGAATCATAATCCAAGAGTGATTGTCGAAAAACCAATGCACCCACAAAGAGTGACAGTTTTGTGCGGTTTATGGGCTGGTGGTATCATCGGGCCGTATTTTTTCCAAAATGAGGCCGGGCAGGCAGTTTTGTGAATGGTGTTCGCTATCGTGAGATGATAACGAACTTTGTATGGCCCGAATTGGAAGATATAGATGTGGACGATATGTGGTTTCAACAGGACGGTGCCACTTGCCACACAGCTAACGGAACAATGGCTCTTTTGCGCGACAAATTCAATGGCCGTGTTATCTCACGTGGTGGCGATGTCAATTGGCTGCCAAGATCATGTGATTTGACGCCGTTGGACTTCTTTCTTTAGGGTTATTTGAAAGAAAAGGTGTACGTCAATAAGCCAGCAACAATTCAAGAGCTAAAGGATGAGATAATTCGGCACATTAACGGCATAGAACCTCAATTATGCCTAAGCGTCATTGAAAATTTGGACCATCGGGTGGAGGTGCGCCGCCGAGGTCGCGGCGGCCATTTGGCCGATATTTTGTTCCATACATAATTGAAATATGGTATGGTTCAATTATGTATGGAACAAAATATCGGCCAAATGGCCGCCGCGACCTCATAGTAAAAGGAATTGACAATAATTTCCTAAATAATTTGTGTTTTATTCAAAATCAACATCGGCCCCTAAAATTTAACCACCCTTTACATAAAAAAATTGTGGCAGGGTTGAAATTGTTATAATTTTCACTAAATATAATCTAATCTAATCCGCGGCATATCTCTGCGACCTTCGGGGAATTCTTTTATTTAGCGTAAATGGAAATACTAATATGAAAAGTGTAAACCAGGTCTTGGGGGTGTTTAAGGGTCATCAACACTAAATTCTAGAGATGACACCACAAATCTGAGTATACTGGCATTTCGGGGACGCTCTCTTCAACCTTTAGTGATATGCGGCAAATCTCTGCGACCTTCGGGGAATTTGTTTTGTTTTGTATAAATGGAAATAATAAGATAAAAAATGTAAACCTTGTCTTGTGGGTGTTTATGGGCCATCAACACTAAATTCTAGAGATGACACCACAAGTCTGAGTATACTGCCATTTCGGGAACACTCCCTTCAATCTTTAGTGATATGCGGCATATCTCTGCGACCTTCGGGGGTTATACTGGCATTTTGGGGACACTCTACAACCTTTCCTTTTCTTGTTCCTTATTCTACAACCTATACCTAACCGGTCCTTACAACCCCTACAACTTTTGGGACACCCTGTAGCTGTGTGTTGAGTAACCTATGCTACAAGAAAGAAATGTGTACTTGTTGGTCCGCGGGAGTTATGTTACTTAACTCTTACCCTTCGGTTCTAGCCGATGAGCTTTTCCCTATCCGCCACCTGGGGACGCGCCCGATGGAGGTAACAAGTTTCCCTCACGGGGAACTAATTAATAATTATAAATTAGTTAGTAACGCACATCGTTCCAACTCACGTTCACGTCACTAGCATAATTATCCCACAACACGCGTCTTTCATATGGAGAGCCCGTTTTCAACGGGGTCCATTTCACTTAACAGAGAGCTCGTTTATAGAGATACAATTCACACTGGAGAGCCCTTCATAGGGATCCTCGATCATTCCGAAGTGACGTGAAGGGTACACATGTTGCATTGCACTCGGTGTGGTAAATAGTAATTAATAATTAGTAATTAGAAATTAATAATTAGAAATTAGTAAGTAGTAATTAATAATTAGTAATTATAAATTATTAATTGTAATTAGCAATTACTATTTAATAATTAGAAATAAGTAATTAATAATTAGTAATTAGCAATTAATGAATTATAATTAGTAATTAATAATTAGCAATTAGTAATTAATGACTAGTGATCAGTAATTAGTAATTAATACACTAAACAAAAAAAATTCCCCGAAGGTCGCAGAGATATGCCGCATATCACTAAAGATTGGAGGGAGTGTCCCCGAAATGCCAGTATACTCAGATTTGTGGTGTCATCTCTAGAATTTAGTGTTGACGGCCCTTAAACACCCACAAGACCCGGTTTACACTTTTTATGTTATTATTTCCATTTACGCTAAACAAAAAAAATTCCCCGAAGGTCGCAGAGATATGCCGCGGATTAGATTAGATTATATCTAGTGAAAATTATAACAATTTCAACCCTGCCACAATTTTTTTTATGTAGTTATACACTTTTTGTTAAATTGTGTATCTACATTTTTTTTTTGTTAATTTGTGTAGCTACACTTTTGATAAATGTTGAAAACTTCACACCGGTAACGTTCTATCATTTTTCTTCAGTTCAGTAATTGTATTACGTTGCTCTCTGTGTAATATAAATTCATTAACATTTTTCCATAAATAATACGACTTGTTAATATTATTTTCAAACAGGTTTTGCTAAGCTGATTTGCTTCTTGGACAATTTTGAGTAAAGCTCATATTTTCCGATACAATACTCCGAATTAGGATATTTTTTCTTAATTTGTGAAACTTTTCTCTTAAACCTATAATTTTTGAAATGTCAATTTTCATCCAAGGTTTCACAAAGATTTTGCTTTTTTTCGATTTAATTGTATTGGTACATTTTTTAATCAGTTCGCCAAGCTCATTAGAAATACTTCCAAAGGCCTCAATTTTATATATTCTGCTCCAAATCGTATCTTTAGCTACAAGATCATAATTTAATACGTTCTTAACCCGATCTTTAAAAGATGATTAGAAGTAGATGTACCTTCTAGACAAAATTCATATCTCAGATTATCGAAATTTGTTGCAAAAATGGTTAATAACCGTTCCTATAGTACGAGTATTACTAACTCGTGTAGCATATTTTGGTTCAAATTTATTTAACAGTGTGTATCTATGGCATGTAAGAAGGTGTCTCAGAGGGCTGAATTCAGATGTCTCAGAGGACTTTATATTAGGCTGACCCTTTTCAATTTAATGTAATTGATGAAGTATGCCGAACTGTACTGCCGAATCACTACAATGCCAGGAAGGAAAACTAGCTAGTCGGGTAATAGCGGCCATGTTGGTTGACACGATCACAAGTATAATCCTTATTAAATAAGAGATTACACCGCTCAACAATATTAGAAAACGTCCAACAATTCAAAAAATAATGCTGAATACTAAACTAGTCCGCAGGTTATAAACTAAAAGCAAACTTTTATTGAGCAGAGAGAGGTTCTCCGAAGTTTGTTACTATTCGGGGATCCGCATTTGAAGCAGCATTTAAGACGCTTAAAAAATTTTATTTACGGAAACAACAATAACATGACCGGTTAAATTTTTATAAAATAAAGAGATTACTTACTTACAACAATACGACAACGCATATATGCGTCCCTGGTTTATCGGGAAAACCATAGGACGCATATATGCGTCCTGTGGTCGTGAACGTGTTAATTATACAGTTTAAACACGAGTTAGTTCTGCTCTTAATTAATTGTTTCGTACTCTGTGGTTTATTCGTTATATACATATATTTATCGCTCTTGGCCACATCATCAAACGAATTCACCAAAACAAAGATAGCATTGCAAAATTTCTTCTAGGCCACTGGTCTCATCAGCACATTATGATCGATAGCTCGGAGACTTCTTGTTTAATGTTTCCATAACTCTCGATAATTTTGCATCGAGGCGATCGCCGGATTTATTAAAAAAAATTTAACTCCCGCATTGTGGCTCTCCCGTCGCTCTAACGACTGTATTTCCACAATTACCTAATTAATTAATCATCATTTCATGCATTTGGTCTGTTTTATTTCGTAAAGAATTTCTAAATTATTGATTTTATATAATTCTACAGACAGTTTCGAATTATTTCTAATTAATTTCGAAACATTTGTGAGATGTACAAATTAATAAATGCCGAAATTTTAATTTTAATTATTTATTTAGGCACAATGATTTCATAACAATGTTATATTCTAATGTATTTGGAATTTGATTGGGATTGGGTATACGGAACGCATTATTCCACTGTTTCAGAACCTCCCGCAGTATCAGCTGTTTCTGGTGTTTCCGATGCCGATCCCGAACCACTTTCTGTCGGTTCACTTGATGAGGAGTTGGTAACAGGTTCTACTGTGGTTGGAATTGTTGTGGTGGCTACTGCACTGGGTCGAGTTGGACGAGTTGGACGAGTTGGGCGAGTCGGTCGAGTTGGGCGAGTTGGTCTAGCTTGACTTGATTCAGTAACCTTTAAACGAATAGATTTTTAAGCAACTTTAGATTCTTAATTCTATATTATGACTTACAATGATGCTCAAAATAATTATTATCCCAAGTAGTACGATCCCCTTCATTTTAATTGTGTTTAATTAAAGAATTTGCAATGCTCTCAGTATCTTGGCTGACAAACTAATAAATGATACCAAATATCATTCAGCTTATATATTATCTAATGTTTCAACTAACATTGTTGTTTCAGTTGGATTTTCTGTCGCTGAGCAATAACTATCAAGATCATGAATATATAAATATTTACTTAATATTTATTTAAACAAAAATAAAATATGAAACACAATTCTATTGGTTTTGTACAAATAGGAAATAGTTTCAAGTATGCGGCACCGACAGTATGTCGGGTGTACTAGTAACAGTTGCAATAAAACTTGAATACTACTCTTACAGGGACAACGGTGACATTCCACTTTTATACATGTGCAAATTGTTCAATCCGCCACACAAACCACGTGTATACCATGAATTCTAAGTTTTTGCAACTTTCTTGTAATATTTTAACAAGGAAATACAATTTGAAATAAAATAATGAGAAACTGTCATATGTCATATGATCGGCCACTTTGCCTGCCAACTTCATTGGTTTCTAGAACACTTTTTGTTAGAAAATTGTTCATTCAACGGTCGTTGTAGTTCAATCAACATACCTGATAGGAATATGCAATCAGAAGTGCCAACTTAATTGGTTTCTAGAACACTTTATGGCAGAAAATTTTTCATTCAACGGTCGTTGTTGTTCAATGGAATTGGGCCAATTCTGGATTAGCACAAATTCAGCCACTATAGTTTTCGGATGGCAATGAACATACTGAACGCAAATATTATTGAACGATATATCTCTGTTTTTATTAATATAGTATCTTTCAGGGGCTGGTTTGGTTTTCCTTGATTTATGAATGAAAATTTACGAAAATTATATTTCTATGATAAGCATAAATTTCATCAATTAAACAGCCTTTAGAAAGTTTTAAAATTAGGTTTAAATTATTTCTGGTTTTTTCTAGAAGTCGGGTCTTATTTATTCCATCTTTCAGGCGAAATTTGAAATTTACTTTTCCCGTTTTTTCGACACCTGGACTAGCGCTAATTTTTTCTCGTGTTAGTGTTCACGGGAAAAAATTAGTGTTAGTCGAAAAAACGGGAAAAGAAAATTTCAAATTTCGCCTGAAATATGGAATAAATAAAACCCGACTTCTAGAAAAAACCAGAAATAATTTGGGTCAGAAACAATCAGCACAAATTGGGCTTAATCGGTATGCAAAGTTTCATTTTGAAATTCGAAAGTTTCCCTGCTGCACGTCATCTAGATAGTTAAAAATTAAAGTAATTTTAAATAATAATTTTGTTACTTTCTCGTTATTTAAAAAATTTGTATTTTACATTCACCTGAAAAGGATAAAATTATTGGTAGTTCATCAACCTTTTAGTAGATACTATCCGATTTTTGATTATCATGCGTAATTTCGGTTGCCAGTGAATTCGTGTCAACAATTACAAATAATATTTTTATAAATTTTAATAAAATCAGATCATCAATAAGTCATAAAATCCCGAAATACAACACAATAGATAAATCTTTAGATTTTGACAGATTATCCAATTAAATTTCAATTCACAGCGATTTTGGCATACGAGTGCATACGTATTTATATATGTTTGTATATACACATAATACATGTATGAAGATGTTCACAGAATCACAAAACAATAAAATGATTAATGGTCTCTTGGAAAAATATTTTATTCATAAAACAACCAGAGAAAATTTACCAAAAACAATCTAAATATAAATTACACAACAATAATCAATAAATCATCAATAAAAATTACATTTCAATCAAATTTATAAAATCGATAACGAATACGTCAACAACGTACTCGTATTCCATTTTTGACGTTCACAATGCAATAACATTTTTGCAACCAACATTTGTCTATGTGTGAATAATATGTAATTCCATATGTTGTTTGGAAAAAAATCATTCAAAAATGTTGGCTTTCATATTCCATTATACGGAAAAATCAACAAATCCATCCAATTCAATCCTATCTATATACCAAACCAACCAGCTCATGAAAATTGCACACGTATATTATGTAACTGTCATCACAATCTTTTATCTATCATCTTGTTTTCCCGTCCAGTTTTAGTTTATCCAAATGAATTCTCCCGTTTTTATTTTATTTATGTTTATTTTTACAAATTCATTTATTTAACTGCGATGAATTAGAAAAAAAAAACGCTGGTTAAAATAATGAATTTGTCAATTTTTGCAAAAGTCGTACATGTACGAATATGTGTGCACAGTTAAATATTTTTTGCAAACATTTTTTGACATAAATCATTTATTTATGCTTATCATGTCATTGATAACGAACGAGACTGAAAAATGGAAACGAGAGATGAGTTGTGAGATAAGATTTATTTGACAGATAAACGGATATAATGTACAAATAAAAATCATAAGTGAATGCATCTGCAGTGACATAAAGTGCTTTAAGTATACGAACATTTATAGCGAAAAGGAATTACGACTCCTAACTGATAAAAACGCTATAACCGTTTATAAAACTAATCCTCAACACTTGCATGATAAATAATTTAAAAGTTTTTAGAGTGAAAACTTTCCATATTTTTGGTGCTCTCCACATAAACGAGTCGTGTATACCTAATAGTTAAACTTGTTCGTTTCTCTTCATATAATGTCTTCCAACAAACGTATATGAGCATGCATTTTACATTATAATGTAATTTAAGATAATGTCATTTGCAATTTTCATTTTATTTAGCGTTAGATGTGCACTAACTAACCAAAACTTATGAGAAAACTACTCTCATTTATGTACCATGTACGTATGTTTGTATTTCGGTATGAATCGTAAAATTTACTTTGGCATTATAATGACATGTATTGTTATAATTTATGATAAAAAATTTTATGAAATATAGAGATACTTGATACTAAATGTTTAGCTAAACAAGGAGGGCCCTGTTTTGAAAATAAGTTATTACTGCCAAAAACTAACTGAAGCTTTTACGTCAGACATGTTTGTTTTTCAGAAGGCCAAATTGACGTTAGCATCGAGTGTCGATAGCGTTGGTTTCTATAAGCAAGACAAGAATTGTCAAATTCATTGTTATGACAGTTTATAGTAAACTGCGATTCACATTTTTGTCACGAGATTTCAGCGCTGAGTTGGAAAATGCATATATATATATATATATATATATATAAATATATCCCGAAAATTTGGTCTTGAAAACATAAAATGTACATAACGTAAAAAGCTTGCTGTACCTTATATACAAAATTATAATTGGTAAGCGTTCGACAATTATCATTTGACCAGTGAAAACCGAAGATAAAATTATAAAATAAATAAAGTTATAAAACTGGAGTGGTTTACTCGTTTTATTTCTATACCAATTCCTTCAAGAAATTCTACTTGGGAGCTCAACGCTTTTATTCGTGCAAATTGAAGTTCTTAAACATAAAATAAAGCGCATACGAGTGTTTAAAGAGTGATTTATTTTAAGAAGCTTCCGTTATAGCGGATAACATAGCGGTAACGAAAAGACGCAACAAGGGATTTGTTTTTGTGAATATAGTGCGAAGAACACTGAGTTACGAAAAGCACAATTTAAGCATAGAAAATTGTAGTGAACATTTTAGACAATTCAAGAGAGAAATGCTTTAAAACATTAGAGAAATTGTGAAGTGTGATTTTCTTTAGAAAACTTTAAGAAATTTTAAAGAAAAACATGTACGAAAGTTTTTGTGTTTTTCCTCGTTCGATGATTTTGTTAAAATTATAGGTCAATGTTAATTGATCATTGATAAATGGTTAGCATATATAAAAAGTCGAAACCACTGTCTAACAAGTGAATACAAAACAAAAAATAAATTCAGTGTATTTCTCAGTGAATCTTTCTAAAGTTAAATGGGGGAAAAAGGCAGTAAAATTCAAGGCAAAAACGCTTTCCACGAATAAAGCCGCAAAATTGATGAAACCATCCATGACAGTTCACAACGGAACATTGAAGGTCGTGACATTGAAAATCGGGAAAGCACTGTTCGTGATAAAGATGAATCAAGCCGAAATACTTGTGATGAAATATTTTATGAAAAAATGTTTACAAGTTTTTGTAAAAAATTAGATGAACTTAATTCTTCCAAACGTAGTTCACCAACAACAACATCAAATACAGAAGAACAACTTTCGATCAGAACAAAGCATCGTGAAGATCATGTAGCAGAAAATACCCATATACAGCAGCAAAAATTAACTAAGGAAGAGTTAGAGTTGAAAGAACTGGAAATACAATTATTAAAATGGGAAAATGAAATTCTAAAAGTATTTAAACAGCAACTAATGTAATATCAACATCTGACCCACCAACAAATCAGGTTACACCTGTACTATTTAAAGATGTTGAAGATTCATTCAATAAATTTAATGGAGAGGATTATTATCCAGTACATATTTGGCTGCAATATGTTGATGATGCAGCCACGCAATATGGATGGTCAGATCAGCAATAAACAATCTATGCAAAAAGGCTACTGACGGGATCAGCAAAATTATGCTTTGAGTTCGCGAGAGATACCCACATTTGGGATGGTTTTCGTGCCCATATGACCAAGGAGTTCAAAATCAAAATAAATAGTACAGAAGTACACGATAAGATGAGAAAACGAAAGAAACAACCTAACGAGAGCTTAAGAAAGTACTTACTGTTTTTGAAGCAATTAACGAATCATGCGAAGATGTAAGATGAGGCTATTTTCAATCATGTCATTAATGGAATACAAGATTACAAGATTACAATTTAAGGAAAAATTGGCCATCTATGAGAAAATTGCTTCCCAAAATAAACCAAAGCATTCGGCACCTTCGTTTGCAGCACCGAATCACAAATCGAATAAAGTGAAAGAAATAGAAAGATGTTTTAAATGCGGAGACAAAGGACATAAAAGTAAAGATTTTCCTAATCGATGAAAGGGACCGAAATGCTACCAATGCAATGAGTTTGGACATATTGCTACAAAATGCCCACAACGTGAACAAAGCACAAAGATTGCTGATTGTACATCATTAAATATGAACGAAAGGTATAAATATAAAGATGTAAAGCAGATTACAATCCAGGATACCGTTGTATATGCTATGGTGGATAGTGGCAGCGACATGAACTTAATGAGCGAATCGATGTTCAAACACATAGAACAAGACTTTGTCAATCAATCAACGAAATTTAATGGCGTTGGTTCAAAAGATATATCTACGATTGAGCGTTTTTAAACAAAAGTGGTGATTGATGGTGAAAATTATGAAACTGTCTTTCGTATTGTTGGTGATGGAATGTTACGATATCATATTGGGACAGGAACTAATGAAGCAAACAATTACCATACTTACTCCAAATAATATTATAATGAAAAAATTCGTTCCAGACAATTGTGTGTTCATGATTGAGCAAGCTGAACAACTTATTGATTTAAGTCACATCACCAACAAGGAGCTGAAAAATAACATTGCAATGAAGATTGTAAATTATCGGCCAGTGAGGAATGGCAACCCGACATCATACGAGTAAGTTGAAATGAATTTAATTATGATGGACGAAAAATATGTTATGCAAAGGCTAAGAAGACTATCCCCACTGGAAACAACAGTTGTAAGAAACCAAATTGAAGAATGATTACGGGATGGTATCATTCGAGTTAGTAAGTCTAATTACGCCAGTCCAATAGTATTAGCCAACAAAATGATGGGTCCAAGAGACTATGTATAGACTATGTATAGAAAAGTAAATGAGAAGATTATTAATGATAGATATCCGATACCACTAATGGAAGAACAGATAGACAAACTTCTAGATGCAAAAATGTTTACTACTCTAGATCTCAGAAATGGATTTTTTCATGTTCCTGGTGCCGCTGATTCAATCAAATGCACTGCGTTCGTCACACTAGAACGGCATTACTAGTTTTTAAAGTGTCCATTTGGACTTTTTAATTCTCCTGCTGTATTTCAACGCTTTATAAACGAAATATTTAGATCATTATCAATGAAAAGGGTAGTCTATATTTGCATAAATGATCTGATTATACCAGCCAAAGATGAAAAAGAGGGAATGCTTAAACTCACGATGGTACTCGAAGTAGCAGCAAAAAATGGTGTAGACATTAAATGGAACAAGTGTCAATTTTTAAAGAGAATAATTGTATATTTAGGATACGAAATTGAAAATGGGTTCATCAACCCAGGAGAGAGAAAGATTTAAGCCATTACGAACTTCGCCGTCCCACAAACGGAGAGCTATTTCATAAAATGTATCCTGAATTATGCGATGTTAGCTAAACCGTTAACAGATTTACTTCGAAAAGAAAACAAAATTGAGTTTGAAAAGTGAGAATTAGAGGCATTCACGTGTTTAAAAACCAAGTTATCAAGTGAGCCAGTTCTAAAATTATATTCGATGACTGCCGAAACCGAACTTCACACAGATGCGTGCAAGATTGGCTTAGGTTCAATTCTTTTACAAAGATGTGATGTAGACCGCCAACTCCATCCAGTTTTTACTACAGTAAAAAGACAACCAACCATGAAGAAAATTATACATACTAGTTACGAACTGGAGGTTCTTATGACTATAATCCCAATGTCAATGGTGGCCGTCTCCTTGTGTTCGCTGAATAGTTCTTGTAATTGTGCAATGTTACCCAAATATAAATTGTGTAAATATCCGGAATCAATTTTGAAGCTTTTTTTCGTGATTTTTGTGCATAACCCGGAGGATAAACTTGGAATGTCTTAGCTTTCTTACTCACAAATATAGAATTGTTGATTTGGACCGCCTCGTTAGCATATTACACCAAAAAATGTCCTTTCAAGTGTTGACTCGTATTCTTGTACGAAATTTTTCCGTAGAAGTTGCTTAGAAATATAGTATTATCATTGAAGGTTTCAATGATTTGCTGATTGTGGAATTGGTACTCGCATCTAGCATTGAAACCTTTGATCAGTTGGTAGATATTATGATTCATTGGCATTTTCTTTAGTCCGCTTAGGTCACAAACAGTCGTCTCGCCGAATGTATGATATTTTTTGACAATTCCAAATATATCATCTTGGTTGAGAAGAAATTCGTTGAATTCCATGTATATGCGCTTGACGTGGCTGGAGGTTGAGCATATGATGATGTGATTGTAGTCCTGTCTGCTAGTTTTCGGCATCGAAAGAACGTAAAGGATTGTAGATTCTTTCACGATCATCATAGGTTCAGCATATTCGATTGCCTGCATCTCGTTGGTATTCATCAGGGTTTCAATTTCCATGATTAAACGACTAATTTCACCTTTATTCAACAAGTTGATGTCCACGATGTTTCCCTTGGCTAATTGTGAGTCGATTAAACAATACTTGGTGAAGTTTCTCTTCCGATTCGTCATTTAAGTGGTCATTGATTTTATTGTACTCCGTAAGCAATTGTTGAGTTGTATTTGTTAAGGCTTTGTTGATCCTGTACTGTTGATTATTGTTACGAATTATCTCGTTTTGGCTAGTCATTACCTGGTCCCAATCAGTAGCATCCGGTGATCCTGCTACCCATTTTCAGGCGCTACCGATCAAGTTTATTGATCTTTGTGTTCGCGAGTGACCTTTCAGTTCCGAAATTAGCTGCGTTATGACTCTCGCTTGATGGATCAATTGCGGTTGAAGAGTTTGTCTTGGATTATTCGTCCATTTCCTTGTTTAGTGTTACGAGTGAAGTGTTGTACTCATAGATGGTCAGTGACATAGTAAAACGCCAGAGCCAGTGGCATAGTACTAATGGGGAGTAAGTGCGGTAGTTTTTTTATATGGCCTTTATGGATGCGTTTTCCAGAAGTGGTTGTTACAGTGACATTGTTATATTGTGCCACCGTTTCTTGTCGTAATTTCGGCGTATCTTTTCCTTTGATTTATTTGATGGCCATATAAATGGTATCACCAGCTTCATATTTCTTCGGACCGACTCTCTTACTATTTTCTCTTGTAATGATGCAATTTTGATGTTTGCTAAGTTTCTCTATTAAATCCTCATGATCATTTGTCTTAAAATCTGCGAGATGTTGATAATTAGTTCTTTGTATTCTTTCGAAAAAGATATCGTTAGGTTTTTGTTGAGTAACCAAGCATTTTTTGATCAAACTGGTCATCTTTGGAAAATAGTAGCGTTCCAAAATTTGCTTTCGGTTTTCCATGTGATTCCTGTGTGCCCGCTTGTGTTTTTCTTTTATGATGGAAAATTGATTTTCCTCGTTCTGAATGTCTTCAACAATTCTTTGTGTTAGGCGTATTTTATAGTTAGAGAAGCTCTCCTTAACTTCTTCTTGCAGAAGTTGAATACATTCCTCCGGGATTTTGAAACCGTTGATGATGGTTGGGTGCATTCGTTCATGTAGTATCTTGCATAGAATACTTTTGTTAAGCTCCGGCAGGCTAATATAGTGTCTCTGGTAAGCAGGATGAGGTATTTCATGAGCATAGATGTCCTCACCATTCTGAAATATCAGTTGGTTCCTGAAGACATTGATGGGTACATCACAGTATTGAATTAAGTCGGTAGAATCCTCCTCTGCACTGTGAATGGTTCCAGTTGTGGACAATGTGTTCGCTTCAAGTTCCAATCTAGACAAAGCTACTCTGTTGGTACAGCCAGATTTGTAAATAAGCTCGTAATTGTACTCCTTCCAGCGAGCTTTCCAGCGCTTTAACTTGGCATTGTTGTTCTTATTACTTATTGTAAGCGGATGATGGTCTGTCAAAATTTTTATCGTTGTGATGATGTTGTACATTAAAGTACCGTGCGTGGTTCAAAGTAATTTAATTTGACAGCTCTGAATTTGGTTTTAAAATTTCACTATAAATTTCACTAAATATAGATTTTTGATTTTTTTCGAATATTTTTCAAATTTTACCTGCACAGCTAAATTATGCAAGAAATTTTCTTTTTTCTTGGAGTACATCATTGCCGTTCAAAAACTTGGGTTCGAATTTTTCTAATGTGAGAATTAATGTATGTGATTTCTAACAGAAACAACCATTTTCGACATTGTCTACATTCTCTACATTGTCGAGTTCATTTTTTAATAGTTTACTTACATTCGCTGATTTCTTCTTTCGATTATCAAATTGATGAAACTTTTTGGTGGCGCGATGAGCCATCGAGTAATTAGAATAGTCATCTTTGGACTGGGATTTTATAGATTACTAGCATCGTTTATTTTAGAGAGCCCGCAGTTCGCTTCTTAATATAGTGTAAATTTTGTATGTGAATTGGAGAACAATATATTTTTGATCAGACATGTGATTATATTCCAGATACCGGTGAAATACTGAACGAATCTATTGTTCTTAATAATTCCAGACAGAAAAGTTGTACGATTGGCGATAATTCCATACAAATAAAGGATGACAATGTTAAAGATATCTTGAAAACGTGATGAATCAATTGGAAGCAAAGTTCGTTCAATACTCGTATGCTGTATACAGTAAACATTAAATCTATAAATGGTTTTACGCAAGTACATGATTTGTCTCGGTCGGCACAAAATCGTTTGTACCATGAGTTAAACTAATGTTTACGTTGTTGTGAAGTGCTAGTGGCAAACATTTATGAAGAGGTTGGAAAAGTTTGTAAACCTATTTTAAAGAACATGTAGTCGGAAGAACAGGTTAATGACTAAATGCAAACCAAAATATGCACTCAAGTTGTAGAAATTTTAAGTTAAGTCACAAAATTTATTAAAATTATTTGATTGATTGAATAGAATGTATGGGCAAGACTAAGCAGGGATCCCGCATACGCCGGGCCTACTGTACACTCCTTTTACATATATCAAGATGGAGGGATAGGAAAGGTTATTAGATATGATAGACTTGACCCGGTTACAGACACCTAAGTAGTCAATAGTTAGTAAAGCACAAGAGGGCACACTAATTTTTGTTTTCTGGAAATAAATAATCAACAATCAAGGTAGAACAACATAACCAAAACCTTTACCAATTTACAGTCTCCCGAACAACCTAGAAAATAATTT
The DNA here is from genome assembly GCA_963691935.1 of Nephrotoma guestfalica. Taxonomy (NCBI): domain Eukaryota; kingdom Metazoa; phylum Arthropoda; class Insecta; order Diptera; family Tipulidae; genus Nephrotoma; species Nephrotoma guestfalica. Next base: position 197,426,833 of record OY829913.1, on the reverse strand, counting down.
AACTAAAGAAGTGCCATGAACCCCAAAAATACAAAAGCTATCTAAATACAACAATATTTGTCTGCATATAAATTTTATTCTGTAGTCTCCAAGTCTCCAATTTCAAAAATTCAAACATCCGCCGAAATATCAAGTTCATTAGCAAACCCGGTTATAGCCATTGTGATTCCCACCTTGTCCGCTTCCATAAAACTCATGAAAATTTGCAAGCTCCATACAAAAATTTTTAATTAGAATTAAAATTTAATTTAAACAGGAATCGGATAACACTGTTGTTATGTAGCTTTATAACAAAATTTCGACAAGTTGACTTATTCGTAATTAACATACTTTACTTATAGTGACGATCATGGATGTATACACAAAAATAATTTAAATTTGTTTAAGCGATTACAGTTGCGAACATAAAATCTTTAGCGCTACTTGAGATAATACCGCAACTGCAGTAAGGAAAAATCTGCGCTGTGTTGCTAATTTCTAACAAAAAATATGCCGATGTATGAGCTAAAGGCAAAAACCAATGAAACAGAAATTTCTTCGAAACGACTATTCTTAGCTTTCGTAGCGAGAGCGTCGTTATAAGTCTAATTCACCTAGCTATATTTAATTTGATCACAGGATTGGTGTCGATTTTAGAGAAAAAATGTATTTAAAATTTGAGACAAATACATCTTGGTCGATTAAGAAAAAGAATGAACAAGGATTTTGTAGATAAAAGACCATTTTGGCCCAAACTTCAAATTATTTACGATCTAAGGTAAACGGAAGACTTGACACATTTTAAAGTATCGGGCGGATCTAGGATTTTAATAATGTCAGCAATGCTCAGAAATAAAGTTTCCTATATAATAATTCAATCGTACTTGATTATGAAAGCTTATGAAATGATAAAGTAGAATTTTGTGGCCAGCTAATCATCGAAACTGTTTTTATCTTCAGATCTTCTATATGAACACGTAATCAGGAAGAAGACTTATACAGTGAAAAGAACACAGCGAAATATGGTTTTGAATGTGTAATGAACTTGTGTGATGTGAAATTAACTACAGAATGATGTACTCAAAATAGACAATCATCAGATATTTTTGGCGACTGCCGAGATGTCCCGCTTAGTAACATTCTTTCGGGAAATGATTTTTTCTTTTATGCCATTAAAGAAAGTGACTGAGCACAAAGAGTGTAAATGTTTAATGCAATATGGAATTAGCTGATTTATCAGTTTTTCTTCGCAAATGTTAACTCTCATGCACACACGTCTCATACGCAGCCGTTTTAGATATATATGATGTAGAGAACAACTCCGTGACTGTATTCATCTAAGAATTTAAATATATTAGCTGGCGTTGCTTCTATAATGAAATTTCATATCCATTTCGATTCAAATTATTTGCATTCTAATAACTTTTCGTATTTTATCATTACAAAGCCTGCATGTATTCAGACTGTAACGCTGACTTGTGTTCATTAGTAATAATTAGAACGGTGATCATCATTCTACCTAGCTGAAAAATTATATCTTTGTCTCTAGACAATATTTTCGACATTGTCGACATTTGTTGTCTAAATTGTGGACAGCATTATTTTGTAGTCTACATACGTTATCCACACCTGTTAAATATTAATTACGTACTCGATGTAGACTGTTATATTCCAGGAATATACGCAGGTTTTACTTAAGATTTATATGTTATTATTTCCTTAAACTTAACAATTATTTTACATCGACACATGGGGTCACTTAGCTAGCTTATAATGCATCAAAAAAGCAAACAAATGTAAAGATTACAAATTTTCTTTTCTTTATTATTTCTTTAATTCCTTTAACAGGACATAACATGGAAACATGATAAAATATAGAAAACTAGGATAAGAACAAAATAAAGAAAGCAAAAAGCAAATTGTCGCATACGATGGCGTGTAAATTATATACAAATCACATTTTATGTGTATGAACCAACAAACCTAAGTGCGTGACTATGTGCCGTAAAACGTCTACACACAAAACGCTATACCAACAATGGATGGCAAAACGTTGTAATAGAAAAAAAAATCGTTCGTCCTACTGTTTTGTATTATACGTAAAGATTTTGTCATGTCGATCATTTTCCCCGCAGGATTAGGTTTAGAGATTTAAAATCGGACCTATACGTCACCATTTCCTCAATAATTGTACATTTTATTGCGTATGGTAGTACACCCACTAATCCACATATCGGTTATGTCTGTATCTCTATATCAATTTGACATTATTACGAATTGCTTTTTGGACATCACTTTGACAGTTTTCTTGTTTATTTTCATTACGTTAAAATCATATTGTTGTTTATGTATTCATCGTCTTGGATATTTTTTTTGTTTGCGACGGTTTTCCGTTTTTACTTCTCTTGTTGCTTATCCTATGTGGCTTTTTAAACAATTTTCATTTTGTCGTTTTGTGTTGTTTTGTTAGGAAAAATAATATCCAATCCGGAAATTGAATTTTTACGATCCCTCCATACAATACAATATAAATTCTAAATAAATAATGCCCAGAGAACTTTATATTTTATGTAAATAAGTAAATAAATACAAAGCAATATTTAATTAAATTATATACGATTGAGCTCAGTAAGAAAGCCCTCTTTGAAGTTAGTATTGTAAGGAATTTTTATTGTATGCCGACAGATGATTGTAAAATATTTGTTGACACAAGTGCGGGATATAGTACTTAGTACAAATTAGTTACGAAGTATTTGTCTCTAATAAATACAATGTCAACATTGTTTAAAATGTAACGCGTCATATTTCAATATCACGTTACGATTTATAAACAGTACGTAGGTACATATGCAAATATTTTTTATTAGCGATTTTACATGTGTTGAGAGATGAGATGCCGTATATTGATATGTTTATTAGAACAGTTGGAATAACGAAATTAGACGACATTAATAAATAATATTGTGTTATATTATTTCGTATTTAATTTTATCACATATTGTCAATAATTTATTGCCATACATTAAAAATATTTGGTTAAATTCAATTGTGTAAATATTAAATTGTAGATTTTGAACTTAACTATATTTGTACTGTAAAAGTAGGAGCATCACTACTGCTTAGCAGACAAACTCACATCATAAACCTGTGATCCGAATGACGCCGGTTCTGTTTATACTCCCTCTTTACAGAAATGGGCCAGGTAGATTACGCAATCTAATCTACGAGGTTGTCGACGCGTAATCTCTACGTAGATTATATAGTTATTTTTAGGCATATGAAGTTAGCCCAGTTTTTCATCCCAGAAAGAAATTAAATTTCCTTAAAATTTCATCTCATCCAAGTTTTTTCAATTTAAACTTGTATAAGACGGAAAAGTTTTATTAAGTTGAGTAAAAAACAACAAAATGTACATCCCAGATTTTTCCATTTAATTGTTGTTTTTGTTCTCCACGTATGAATAAATGATTATAAATAGTTTTTCTAACTGATATGGTTTATAGGTAATAATTGTTTGTTTTGATTAAAGATAGCGATTGCTATTATTTTAAATTGGTAACAATACGAGCTTACATAATGACTAAGAGGGCAGTATTAGCAAGAATATGAGTGAATCATGCCACTTTCCTAGAAATATGATTTGCCGGAAATGATTCTTTATGTTTTGAATAACTTATACGATGGACTAATTGTGGCTAGTCATATTTCCTTTTTGGCTAAATGCCATTTAAAAAAAACCTAATTCAATATAAATTTCAGTGCATATGGCTCACAATCACAATGCTTTCGCTAAAAATTAATATTTCCAAAGGGAAAAATATAAATTTAAGCTAATTTAGAACAGATTGAAATTTTGGATTTCCAATGTGGAAATGGATCCTAGTGAAAACATGTTATCTCCTAGCAACCATGACGATAATTTAATTAGATTTAGCAACCATTTAAAAAAAACGCGTATTAGTGTAATTTGCAGGTTATTGACTTTTGGCTCGTATTAATTTCGTTTTTAATTTTTTTTAAATTACACTTTTTGTAAAATAACATAGATCGAAGCGGTATTTTTCTAACTAAAATCCCTATTTTACAGTAAAAATAATAGTTCCCATAATTTTTCGCGCGGATTTGTTGTGTACGAGCTGTGACAACTCTCTCATAGCGTTACGGCGAACTTTAGACAACACCATTTCACACCATACTCAAGAGTTGTGCACTACAACGACAACTGATCAGTGCGTTGCCACAATGTTGTGATAACACATTATTTTCATCAAATTGGTTGTGCCAACCGTGTAGCAGTGCTGTGATCTATGGTTCGCAACATCTATAAAGCCATTAAATTGGTTGCGAAAACCATGTGAGACTCGTTCCACAACACAAAATGCTACTTAAGATTCCATGTAGTCCAATGCAAAAATTAATAATTGCCATTCTCCTAGTAATATGATTTGTCGGAAAAGATTGATATTGTTTTGAGTTAGTAATAGTAAGACCTTACAACGACTAGCAGGGAAGTTCCAGCCGTATGGTACTATTGGTACAAAGGGCCAAGTTCCATTTGGGCCCATATAAGAATACGAGAATATTGTGCCATTTTCTTACAAATATGATTTGCCGGAAATGATTCTTTATGTTTTGAATAATTTATAGGACGAATTAACTGTGGCCAGTCGGGCAACACCAGCCGTATGGTAAGATTGGCGCAATCGGCCAGACTTCATATGGTCAAATACAAAAATTAATAATGGCCATTCTCCAAGCAATGTGATTTGCCGAAAATGATTGATATTGTTTTGAGTTGGTAATAGTAAGGGCTTACAATGACTAACAGGGAAGTACCAGCCGTATTGAAGTTTTTTCCCTTCGAATGTGGCCAATTTCGCCAACCCAACCATACGGCTGGTGTTGCCCGACTGACCGCGTTATAATTTATTCAAAACATCAATAATCATTTCCGGCAAATCATATTTCTACGAAAATGTCAACATGTTCTAATATTCTTATATGGGCCCATATGGAACTTGGCCATTTGCGCCAATACTACCAAACGGCTGGTACTTCCCTCTTAGCCATTATAAGTCCTTACTGTTATCAATTTAAAATAGTATCACTCGCTATTTTTAATCAGAACAAACAATTATTACCTATGAATCATATCACGTAGAAAAACTATTTATAATTATTTATTCATACGTCGAGTACAAAAACAACAATTAAATGGAATAAACTGGGATGGACATTTTGTTAATTTTTACTCAACTTAAAAAAATTTTTCGTCTTATACAAGCTTAAATAAAAAAAACTGGGATGAGATGAAATAGTATTCTTTAAGGAAATTTTTGTTTTTTCTAGGATGAAAAACTGGGCTAACTTCATATGCCTGCTATTTTGGTGTCCCTGACGTTGAATATGTAGAAAACGTCGACCACCTAGGAAATGTAATAAAAATCTCAATTTTCGCATTATATTATCTTTATTTTACGTAAGCTTGTCTTATAAAGTTTTGTTTTACTTTTTAATCTTTGCAATCTTTTCTGGAGCCGAAGTACTCCCAACTCTTTCGCAGTTCGCTTATTTACGTCCTTACCTTACGCAGTTGCCTGCCAAATCGAGGACGTACGTATATAGATCCGATTTTGTCACTATCTGATCATTGCATAGCCAGCCTATACTGTCATGAAGATGGGGCGACCCATGAGTTCTTCACGCCGACAGGGAGTCAGATTTGTGTTCCATTTCATCCAAGATCGTAATCTGCTGATGAAAATACCGTTTTGCATCCTACCCCTATCGGGATTTGAACCGGGTACCTCCCGATCCAAACGCCAAAGCTTTAACCACTGTGCCATTTGGTCGGTGTCTCATACAGTTGATCTCTAGCTACTACGTAGTTGTATAATAATTCTAGAGGCCAAATAAGCTTACATTTTGAGACTAAATCACATAAATTATTCGTTAGTTTAGTGTCATAAGTGGAGGGGATAAGAGATTGTCATTACCATCTATTTTCCAGATATCAAGTTGGCTTCTAAATTGGCAAATGGTATACGCAATGTCTTGACCAAACTCAAAGATAAAATTGGTTTTGAATGATGACCCAGCTCGTCAACTATCTCCTATGTCGGACAAACTAAACAGTATCTGGAAAAAAGATTAAAAAATCATAAACGTCATTTAGTTAGCCTTAGTTGTGTATTGTCTCAAAGAGGGACAAAAACATGAACTCGATTCTGCAGAAGTTTTGGCCAAATCTAATCTTCTTGGTCGTAAGTTAACCATGGAGACCATGGAGGTGCGTTAGTTAATGATTGCAATCACGCAAACAATAAAAAAAGACGGCGTACGAACACACACACAACAAACGACTACGAATGTTTTAACTAAATTAATGTTTCAGTAATCAGTAATGTTTTTGACATCCGACCAACAACAGATCGGAAGCTATATACGTGTTGTAGTCTATTTAGTATTATTACTCTTTAATTAATGGCGAATTATGTATTATTATTTGTAGAATTTTCTCAATTTTCATTTTTAATTTTGCTTTAATTTTATTTATTACAACAGTAAGTGCAAAAAATTGTAATTATTTATTTATGTTATCATAAATAAATAATGCATGAGTACACTCTCTTTTTTTAAAATGAATCATTTGTAGAAATAAACTGCACCCCTAGAAAATGGCATAATAAAGCCGAAACATGTCGGGGCTATAAAGATGTAATTTATGTTTTTTACTTTTATAGACCGTGTGAAACCCGTTATCTTTTTTTATTATCATTGCAATCTGTTCTGGGGCCAAGTTTCTCCCAACTCTTTCGTGGTTTGCTTTTTTCCGTCCTTACTTTTACGCCAGTGTTAGCCAATTCGAAGACGTATGATTATAGGTCCATTTTTATCACCATCTGCACATTGCATAGCTCTATGCCAGCCTATACTGGCATTGAAGATGGGTTGGCCATCTGAACTTTAAAAAGAAAAATCATACAACGAAGCAAAACAAACGTATTCCTTAATTAAAAGCATTTTTCAATAGTAGGTTAGGTTAGGTTAGGTTAGGTTTCAGTGGTTGCTACTGCACACTTAGAGGCTCTAGATAGTATATTTGCCCAAGTGATCATGTCTTCTGTCAGCCAGTGCAGGACATGTACATAGAAAGTGAACAAAAGTCCCCTCCTTGTCCTTGCAGCTGCTGCAGAAGTCATTTGCATCCAGACTTAGCCTTCTCGCATGATCTTCGAAGAGGCAGTGTCCGGTAAGTACCCTTACAATTCTACCTAAGACACGCTTCCTTAGTGTCATCAAGATCTTGGATCGCATCAAGCTCAGTTCAGGTCATACTTGCTTCGCAACCCTGCCAGTCGGATGGTCGAGCCACCTAGCATTTGCTAAGGAACTGCTTTCCTACAACTCGCTGCTTTCAGCAGAGACATAGGCCATCCTACACATTCTCTCCCTGGTCCAGTTGGAGAGTCGTCCCGTATCTTGCTAATTAGTCTGCTCTGCAATTTCCCTCAACGTCAGAGTGGCTCGGAACCCAGACCAACTGGGTATTGAAGCGTTCACTAGAGCTCGCCCTTGACGCCAGGGAAACTGAATCCAGTGAAAGAATGGCTGCCCGACTGTCCGCACAGATAGTGATATCAGTCAACTATATTACACTGTGCTTCAACCAGTTCATGACCTCTTCAATCGCTATAACTTACTGGTACAAGCTGCAGCAATCAGGTAGACGAAAAGATAGACTTACATTTAATTCCCCACAGAACACACCAGCTCCCACTATGCCATCGAGTTTAGAGCCGTTGGTGAAGGATTTAACTACCTCAAAACTACCTTAAAACAGTTGCAAAAGCACAAAAGGGGTGTTATATAATCCAAATTCACCAGGTCATCCATCACAGAATTGGCTAAGCCTTTTTTGCAGACTCTTTGCCCTATAATGAACAAAAAGGCTACCCTCTGCACCTTCGCCATCATGTTTCTGTATGATAATTTCTCGAGAGCTGGCCACCATACACTCACACCATATATAGGGTGGGCTACCTCAGTCGGTCCAATTTTTGAGCACATTTTCGATGGTATGCGGCACTATGTCTTCAATGGCAATGCGAATATTGTTCTTGAGAGCGTCAATCGTTGCTGGTGTATTGGTGTATTACTTATATTTGACAGCACCTCAAAGATAATAGTCCAACGGCGTCAAATCACGTCAGCGTTTCGGCGATTATTCAATCTTCGAAGACAGTGCGCAAAAGGTCAATTAAAACGTGTGCTGTGTGGCCGTCTTGTTGAAACCAAATGTTGCCTATGTCCTCCTCGTCAAGTGCCGGGAACAAAAAATTTTTTATCATGGCGCGGTAGCGCTCACCATTGACAACGGCGGCTCCTTGCACATATTCAAAGAAAAATGGCCCAATGATGCCATCGGACCAAAATCAGCACCAAACAGTCACTCGTTGAGGATGCATCGGCTTCTTTACGATCACATGCGGGTTCTCAGTGCATCAAATGCGACAATTCTGCTTCTTTACATAGCCGTCAAGATGGAAATGCGCCTCATACGAAAAGACGATTTTTTTGTCAAAATTTTCGAACTAATTTTTCAATATTTCCCAGCGTTGTTCAAGCGAATACACAACCATTTCCGTTCAGCGGAAGGACAAAACTAACTTTCTGTCAAATTAGAAGTGACATAACCCTTACCATACTAAAACAAAACGCTAGTTCAAACAAAAAATATTTGGCCCACCCTGTAGTAGTGCGGGCCGTGTAAAGCCAGTGCACCAGTTCCAGTTTCAAGCCACATTTCCTTCTGATGGCATTTTTTCAAAAGTAGTGTGTCACAGTGACCTTCTTTACTCTTTTTATCGTGTTTCCAACTGAGCTTACTTTCGAGAAGAATCCCCAGGAATCTCGCTGTATCAGTAAGGGCTACCAACTAAATTCGGTTGAACCGTTCTAGATGGGTTAATCCCTGCACTCCACATCTGCTGGCCCAACCCGCAGTGATTGATAACGCATTCTGCATCATATCCATGATTGTACATTGGTGCTTCCCCGAGACTGCTATTGCTACGTCATTGGCATAAGCAACCACACCTATCCCTTCCCCTTCCAGTTCCAATAGTAGTCCATTGATTACTACATTCCAAAAAGGGGGAGAGAGGACACCTCCTTGGGGTGTTCCCCTTCTAACGTATACTTCCCCGATCACTACTATAACCCTTCTGCTACCTAGCAGGTGATTAATTAGCCTGTTACAAGATATTCAATCTCAAGTGGCAACAATCCTTCCCTAATTCCCTTAACCTTCACGTTTTTCAAAACACCCGCGATATCAAAAACCTATTTTGGAAATCCCACGGTTTTTTATTTTGTCGAGTAGTGTTTGATTGTGCAATTTTGTGCGTGTAGCGGTAAAACTTGTGCATAATGTATTTTGGGAGATAATGTGGGATTTCTGACGTGATTACAAATCTCATCTCTCTCTCTCTCTCACTCTACACCAGAAATCTCATACTCGTAGATCCGCTAAATCATTAGAAAATACGCTTTGCTTTAGTTTCATTGCGCAAAACTGTGCCTGCCAAAATCAATTTAGTTCTCCATCAGAATTGGTCAGCATTTCTCCCAGAACTGCTGTATTTGCCCATTTAGAGACGTTATGAACAAAATCTGTTAAAGTAGATCAATTATCAACTTCTAGTCTAAACATTGTGGCTAGAAAATTACGATTTTTTCTCAGATAGTTGATCTACTTTAACAGATTTTGTGCATAATGCATATAAATGGGCAAATAAAGTCGTTCTAGGAGAAATGCTGACCAATTCTGGAGGAGAACTAAATTAATGTTGGCATGCACAGTTTTGCGCAATTAAACTAAAGCAAAACATATGCTCTAATGGTTAAACGGATCCATGAGATTTCTGGTGTATTAATCACGTCAGAAATCCCACATTATCTCCTAAAATACATTATGCACGAATTTTACCGTTACACGCACAAAATTGCACAATCAAACACTACTCGACAAAACAATAAAACCGTGGGATTTCCAAAATTGGATTTCTTGCGTGACTCACACGAGAAACGCCACCAACGAGTATTCTTGAAAATCCAGTAACTTCTCAATTTCCCAAACCAAGGTATGTAATGCCGTGTCCACAGACTTATCCTTATAGTACGCATGTTGAGACTGTGTCCAGCTTTTGGGTTCCATTCTCGTAAGAATGTAGACATCCAGCAACCTTTCCATGGTTTTCTGTAGAAAAGATGACAGAGATATTGGTCTTAAGTCCTTAGAGTTCCTGCGCGTGCAAGCTTTCGGGATAAAGATTACCCTAGTCTCCCTCCATTTTTGTGGGATGTATTCCTGCTTCCAACCCTAGATCTACATTTAACCAACAGAAAAGTGAGTTTACATGTAAATATCAAGAGTCTCTTCACTAGAAACCGTTCATTCGCTATCCGGTTTTTCAGATAGCCTAGAACAGTTGGACTAGTAAGAGAATCTTTTTAGATCACGCTTAGTGAGGTATTTGAGACCCCTTCCATTCTATCACAGAAGAGGATCCACGAATTCCTTTCCACCTTCCTTGTTTTCCTTTTGTATACCTTGAGGAATTCCATATAGAAGCCCCAGTCTTGACCTTTCCTTGATCTTTTCGCTCTTTTGAAAGCAGACCGGTTTGCGCTTTCCCCTCAGTTTTGTTAATGGGCAAGCTTTCCTCATGGAGGTATTGCAAACCCTAGTAAGAGTATCCACCATTGAATCCAAAGCACTACCGACGTCGGGAGTCCTGGGACTCTAGATGAAATCCTGTCCTCCAATAGTAAGGGATTTATTTAAATTTGAACCAATTGTACCTTTACTAAACCATTATAAACTGTTTGCTCAATCACCAACTAATGCATTAGTTCATGAATTCATGAATTTTTGGTAAGAACAATGATCAAATCATTGACGACCATCAGCCCTACTTCGAAATTTTCTTGTGCGATGGCATGGTGGTGTATAAGTACGTTTTACGTGACTTTGGTTTTGCAAATTCAATACGTTGTTTATGCATCTCTAAAATATTTGATTGTAGAGGCATCATCTTAAAATTTGTTGTGTAACCAAAATATAATTTTTCAATGATAATTTGCTTACACAAATTTCGTTATGTACAAGTGTTGTTGTACGATTATCTATGTACAAGTTGTATGTACAGTTTGCGTATACAAGATTGTGGTATATTCTGGAGTAATTCTTTATATGGAGAAGTGTTCATTTATAAAGAATTATGTATTCGGAGAATTATCGGTTGAGAATTAATTGTGCGGTGTTTCTTATGGATGAAGAAATTAGCCGCTACAACTACAAGTGGCTGTATGGTATTTGAAATTCGTGTTGGTTCAAAAATATTATTAAATTCCGATAATAAAAACAGCAGCCTATCTAGCATTGAAATCTACTTGAGAAAGTCAATGTGAATCCATCAATAAAACTGGAGATATCAGTATAACCCAGAGAATATATAGAAAATAATACAAACTAATGTTGAACTTTAAGAGAAGGTCGGTCCGACAGTGTTGAATTTTTTGAAAAATAGATAAAATTATTTGCAATCCAAACTGCTTCAGGCATAAACAGCACAATTCCCCAACTTGTTTCGTGTCAGCGCAAGAGCATACCCCTCTAAACCATAATTCGTATCTTCATTGTCATAGATCCAAATTTCAAAGTTCATTGAAATTGATAATCAAAATAAAAATGTTGGTTATGTATGGTTCTACAATAGGAATGATATGATTTTTAAGTAACGTTTCGGCCATTTGTAATATGTCATGATCTGTCATTTTTTGTTTCTTTGTATTCAGTAATGTTTACAATTTCATCATGGTGGGATATGCGCAAGAACAACGTTTGCAAATTACTCAGTATTATCAAAAATCTTACTACTATTATCAAAATAATCGTTCTCCAATTGCAACTTTTCGTGCGCTTTTGCGATTTTATAGTCGTAATAATCGCCCAAGTGTGCTCGCTATTCGTCGAATTGTTGAAAATTTTGTGCGTTCATTTTCTTTACATAATGTTGAAGTGCCAATAAGACAAAGATTCGCTCGAAGTAATGCAAATATTGCTGCCGTTCAGGCAAGTGTTGCTGAAGACCGCAATTTGTCGATTCCAAGACGTTCTCAAGAATTGGGACTGTCCCAAACCACAACCTGGCGGATTTTGAGAATGGGTTTGAGTTTGCATCCGTACAAAATTGTTATCACTCAAAAACTAAAGACATTGGACCACCGTAAACGTCGTGAATTTGCCTTGGAACAACTTGAAAACGATAACGATTTTTTAAGAAATTCATCTTCTCCAATGAGGCCCACTTTCATCGTTCGAGTGGTGCGGTAAATAAATAAAACTGTCGATTCTGGTGCGAAGAAAATCCACAAATTATTCATGAAAAACCATTACATTCACCTAAATTGACAGTTTGGTGTGGTTTTTGGTCTGGTGGAATCATCGGTTCGTATTTTTTCGAAATGAAGCTGGTAACACCGTTACTGTCAATGGAGATCGGTATAGAGCGATGATAATCAACTTTTTATGGCCGAAATTGGAAGAAGTTGATCTTGACAACATTTGCTTCCAACAAGACGGATCTACGTGCCACACAGCAAGTGCAACAATTTTTTTTAAAGAAATCATATCACTCTCATTGGAAAACCCTTTATAAACAAACTAATTTATGGTAAAAAAATATTTTAGTGTAATTGAACTTTAGACAATAAATACCAAAACGACATTTGTAAGGTTCTAATTCAACACTATACTCGTATAGTGGATAAGAAATTAAAAATTAGATTGATGTGAAGTTTAAATAAAATATTAGTGGTTTACAAATCAATAAATGATCTAGTTATGAAAAAGTGTACAAAAAACTAAATATAATAATTTTTCTTTAATCAGATAGACCATCTGGCTGCTGCTTCCTCGGCGTGAGAAGGGCTAATAAAAGCTTCCGCTCTTTCAACGCTTTTTTGTAAACGGACGAGATCACAGAACACCAGAAATGCGGTATTTATATTTCGATTAAATGTTTTTTTGTTTCATTGTAGTTTGCTTTGGAATTGTGTAAACCGGTGCAGCAAAACAGCTCGACTTATACTATGGGCGGCATGAATTTCATCAAGAAAAAGTGACTTTTGCGAAAATTGGTTTGGATTGTGTTTTTTATCTCCACTGTTTTAAGTGTGATAATAATAGCAGTTTTAAATGCATTTGTAATGATTTTGTCGTGTTTCATTTTTTCGATGGCCAACCAACTTCAATTTGTTGGGGAAATGAAGATTCTTGGTTAAACAAGACAGTTTTTACCAAAACTTCTCTTTACTTGTATCAAGTATCAACAATTATCCAGTCAAAAATTACCAGTTACCAAAATTAATTTGATTTTAGTGATGGACGGAATTTTTGTTTCTAGAGGAAAATTAGTGGCCTACTTTACTTAAAAGTTTCCAATCGGTCAGTACTTAATAGTATATTATTAGTTGGTTTCAATTGAATGCGTTTTTCATAGACGTGATTTCACGTTAATAAAACAGGACAAAATTGTATGCTCACTTTTACTTTATTAAAACGTGTTGTATTCTATATTTTAGTTCATGATCATCTCAAATAGCCCAAACACTGCAATGGTTAATCCGCCTGTGGCGTCTCGGACGCAGAAGCCTCAGTAGTGGAAGGACTGGATGGTGCATCCGATGGTCGTGGACTTGACAGTTCTTCAGATGGTGTAGTACTCGGGGGTCCTTCAGATGATGGTGGCTGAGATGGTGGTGCATATGATGGTGGTGGCCTTTGACCACCATGTCCTGGCGGTCCTCCATGACCAGGACGTCCGCCTGGACGACCATCGTGTTTTGGAGGCCCACCGTGAGCAGCATCAACTTTAGCAGTCTATAAAATTAAATTTAATTAAAATTTAAATATTATTTCTAAATAGAATAACCAATTTCATTGTTTTTCTTACAAGCGCTGCCAAAGTGACGGTTAAACAGAAAAGTACGATTGCTTTCATTTTACGAACGATTTATTAGTTACCAATGTTGATATCTAACTAAGTTGCAACTCGTTGATCTTTTATACTTAATATATAACTCGTCGACGCAATTGCACTACCGTCTAATTACATAATTCGTAACATACTGTTTGTTCAATTGCTAGTTATTTTCTATTGTTAATATTTACTATAATAAAAGTAAATATTAAATAAGATAAGTTGTACCAGTTCACGGTTGTAGGCTGCCATTGTGTACATATAAATATAACTCTCTTGAAAAAATATCCGAATAACTTGTCAAACACTATATTTGCATTATAATGAAGTATGAAAATTCTTCGTTTCCAATAAACTACTGTGAAAAACTAACCAGTTGGTCCACCTGTTGTATCAGCCTTCTTATCTCGAAAGTGCCGATACCGGTAGAGGCCTCGGCTGACAATTTGAATATCAAAGATATGGCTGAGGAGAGACAAAGTTCCTTCACTTGGAAATTTCCTCTTCGATGGGATTACTTTGTGAATCCCTAGAGAAGTAGTAGTCAGAGGAAACTGAAGTAACTGAGGTGGAGGTCGAAGTAAATTAGCAAACCTTATATTAAGGTTCTTTTAGAATAACCTCTATCATTCCAAGGCAGCCAAGAACCGCTGGCCAATGGTGACTTGGAATTAAGACTCCTAATTATAAACTGTTAAATGCGAAGAAGGTTCTTAAAATTTGTTCCTGCATTCTTGTTAAAAGTGTTCTGAATATCTTTACGTTATTATGTTACAGTAATTCAGGTATGGTTAGAACAAGATTGATGATCAAAATCACTGGCTACTATCAGCTTATCTTCCACATCATGAGGAAGATATCTTATACCAGTAATTTTTGGAAGCTCTTTAAGAGAGCCTCAAGAACAAGAAATGGGAGTTATCCTGGGAAGTAATACAAATCCACATCACACGGTGAGTTACTCCTTGATTTTATTCTTAATACTAACCTATGGATATGAAATATTGGCAGTAAACCAACATTTATAACTAAGAAAAGACAAGAAGTACTGTATGTGACATGTGTGAGTTCTAACTCGCGGTAGATGTGTCGTGGTATCATTCAATTTGAATTAGGGACAAAACCGATCTAAAAACTAAAAAATTTTTAGCACTATTCTAAGTAATTCACTTCGGTACTGGTTCCAAACCCTTCTGATTCAACACAATAGCTGGATGCCCTAGTGGACCAGCTATCCGACGCCATTAATAAGGTCATATTAGGTGCGCATCCTCCTAGTAACCCTGTGGGTAAACACTCGTAAAAATGCAAGAGAGACTTTAGAATATTCAAGGAAATTATAGCTGCTAAAGACTGAGACTGCTACTAGGTAGCTCTCAAAACATACAAATACGAATTATGCTAAAACAAATGTCTGTAGGTTATACTGTAGTTAAAGAGAAATACACGTAGACTGCGTAACGTACTATCTCTAAATCCCACCACTCAGTGTCTTCTCCAACGCCCAGATGACTCTAAAACCGTATCTGGTGCAGAATATTTGGAGCTAATACTTGTAACTCACTTTCAGGTCCAATTGAATCTGCACCACAAAGGCTTGACTACAAATGACTGACTTAACCTTACCCTGGCTGAAAGTTATGTTCAAAGAATCCTAGAACTCTGTCACATTCCATTAAATTGACTGAAGTAAATGAAATATTTCTAGCTGAGGCGGAAAAAGCTCTTATTGCAGACCCAAAGGTCCTAGACTTATTAGTCTAGCATCTTAGCTACCAAACATTTTAGAAAGACATATAGTAACTCACAATTGGAGTTCGATTGAGCCAAAAAGGTTATCGAAATCCCAACATAGATATTGGCATCACAGTACACTGATATATTCCAAGGACCAGGGACATCTCAATTACTACCGACTACACTATTACGTCCCAAACTTTTGATCAGAGGTTCGGGACTAGAATTCCCACCAGAAAGGACTGGTTGAGAGAAGCATTTCTGAATACTAATGTTACAATTTCTTTACTGATGGTTCAATGGTGGATAAGAAGGTTGACGTGCGGTTTTCTGTGAACAAATAAATTTTAATTATTTCTTTTCATCTCTCGGACTATTGCAACTATTTTCAAGCTGAACTTATAGTGAACATGAACGCCGTTGAGTGGTTGTTGTTTGAAAGTGATATTCGCATTATTTACGGACAGTCAGTTTTCAATTAGATGTTTAAATCTAATGTCCATCGAACATCGAACAACAGATGGTCCAGTAGTACTTCATGTGTAATAACTAGGCAGATCTGGTCAAAAATAAAACTATCAAGATCCAGGCAGCCGATATCGCTGCAACGGCTATATAAGATTACTGTCGCAGTAGCGAAGATGAAGAGCAAGAAAAGGTTGTTCTCTATTTCATTCTAAAATAATCGTCAAGGATATTTTACGCTTCGTTCGCTCAATATGATTCGAGAGTGCCATCCCGCCTGGTACCTGATTGGGTTATGCCAGTCATATAGGACAATCACCCTAATCTAACCTTATCTTAAGTTAAATAAAGTTAAAAATTCCGGTTGAAGCAAATGGTCAACCGCAATGGTTTTTAAAGACAGAAACCTAGTTTTTGTTCAATATAATGGTTTTCCGAAAGCAACCCGTAAAAAATTATTGGTTTGGCTCTTGGTGTAAAGTAACCCGAGCCCACGATCGTACCTAATTGACAGTAATTGGCGTAATATGTACCTTCTCTTTATCGGACAGTCGAATAAAGACAAACAATACAAAATATTTGTAACTCTAAATGTAAATAACGTTAAAAGAACTCAAGGCATCTATGTTGAGGGTAAATTACAAAACAGAAAAGACCATGGCATGGCAAAAACCAGGACAAGAAAAGAATCAAAAATATTGACAACCATAATTCTATAAAATTGGCGGCGCGAGATACAGAGATATAATGCGACAAAATCATCACATTCGAAGAAAAACAACCGTTACTTGGGTTGGTAAACCCTGGGTGATCACATGGGAACAGCATAAGAGAAATTGATACAACGCAATGTTCGCGGATTTCCTTTATTTTATTAATTTTAAATGAATTACACTAAAATAATTTTCTGATTACAATTTTTAAGAGTTACACTTTAAACGATATAGAATTACTAATTCAAAGCAATTAGTCTAGTTAGAGTTTATACAGCAATAAAAGGTGCCTGGTTAGCAAAATATAGTTGCTGTTATACAGAAGAGCTCATATTTAGATCCGTTGATTTCGTTATTTGGTTGAGGTTAAAATACTTTCGGTGATGTAGCCTTGTTGTTATCTCGAGGTATGTAACTCCTTCCCTCTAAGATGGGCGGCAGGCTGCATGAGTAGTCCTGAAGCGGTACAATGTTTGCTTAGGCAGCAAAAATTATAAAACATAAATATTATTTAAAAGATTGTTATGAAGATTAGCGATAAATGGCCAGTGGAACTGCGTGTAATGTTGCTTTTTTGCGGGTTAGAATGACCCTATTATAATTTTGTATGGTTGTATTATGTAGAATGTCGAGGGTTAATTCTGGTTTAATTTCTGTGATATTTACTTCGTTGTATAGCATTTGAATTTCGATATTGTTGAAAAATTCTAATTCGTTTGTAGTGAATTTTTGACCGTAGGATATTTATATCGCAGTTCTTGAATTCTATTAGTTCCGTATTTTTGTATGTTTGTTGGTTACAGGTAGATGAAAATATTATTGGTTTTTCTGCTGGTTGCACGTAGAGTACTCCTAGAGATAGATACTCGTAATCAATATCTTCGCAGATGGTAATGTTTTGTGCTTACTATAGCTGGTATATATGTCCCTATTGTTGGCATTAATCTGTCTTCTTTACTGTACAGTGTTTCGTATATTTATTTACATTGGTTTGGTACATATTGATATAATTGGGTATTTAGGATGATTTGGTTATACGGGATAGGATTTATAATTTTTATTATGGAAGGGAATGAGCTTAAGCTGATAATTTTTAAATTTTTCTTTTGAAAACATTATGGTTCTGTACTTCGATGTCATCTTGCTCGAATAGTTTAGTTATGTATTCTGTTTCGTTATTTGACAATAAGTGTCGAGATACCAGTCGTTGTTTTGTGAATGCTATAATGTCTAATAGGTTTTCAAAGTGTTCCTGTAAAATTCCTCATACATGACTGATCCTGTAAAAATGTTGGTCATTTTTGTATAAAATTAAAAGAGAGATATGGTTACTTGTTTCCGTAGTTTTGTTTTGCTCGTATTGTATTCGATTACGATTGACGTTTATAGTGACCTGAATTTCTTCCAATCTCTTTATTATTTGGTTGTTGACCTCTATTTGATTACTAATTTGATTTTTAACTTTATCTATGTTCTTATTTATTTCATTTAAGGCATTTTGTACGTCGATTAGGTCTTGATTGTCCAAATTTCCTGTAATGCCCTTTATAAATGCTCCCAAACCGTTACCGTTCAGTCCTCGTTTATAACGTTTCGGTAGAATTTCTTTGTATAATTTTTCAACCTGGTGTAATTTGTATTGAATGATAATTTCTTTGTTATTTAATACATTTCGATAACCACTTTCTACTGGGAATTTTTCCAGTAATTCGTTTACTTCCTGTTTAATGTTGTCTATGATTTGTCTGTATGGTTCCAATTGTATGATGTGACCTTTGTGAAGATATCCCAAAATGCCAGCCCTGAAAATAAAAAAGGAAAAACAATCACCTATCAAACGATATGCAACGCTAGTTTGGCCAAAGAATAGTTCCTGACTTCTATGGACTATATCTCAACTCCTAGACATAGAAAAATTGTAAAAAAACATCATAAATATTGTTTAAACATCTCCTATCAAACGATGTGCACCGCACAAAAAACCCATACATTTTTACTCTCAACCGCGAAAATTTCGATTGTTACGACAGTTTTTAACTATCGTGATAGTAAAAATTTTCGGGGCTGATAGTAAAAATGTGGTGATTTTTTAGGCTGAGTGTACAAAATGTCATGATAGCAATACTTTTGTTGCCATCGGGTTCGTTTGAGACTGAATTTAGCCTATCTTCACACACATATGAAAATTGGTCTTACTTCACAAATATATTTTTATAAGTACATATTATATATACTCTCAGCCCCGAAAACTGCAGCTGTCATGACAGTTTTTTACTATCGTGATAGCAAGTATTTTCGGGGCTGAGAGTAAAAACCGTCATGATAGCAACAATTAGTATTGCCATCGCATTTTTCGGGGATGGAATTTGGGCTATCTTCACATACATTATGATGTCACATACATTACGAAATCCGTTGTAAATTTTTGCATTACCAATTTTTATAGGGATTATTGTTCCTGGACCCTTTATTGTTCTTGAGTGATGTCAGCTTAATCTCTTGGCACATGATCTTTAGAGACCTGGAATAATCGTGTGATTTTACTTTTAAGCACTTTACCTTCTGGGGTTTCTATTACTATTCCTTTATTTTTTGTCGTTTTTTATAGTTAGCTCTTAGTTTTCCTCTTTTCTTTCTTCTTGTATAAATGAATAATTTTGGTGATATAGGACAAACGGGTTTTCTATTTTTATTAATCTTGGTAATAATTTTGGTTTTAAGTTCATTTGACTGTGTATGAATATCGTTGCATAATTGTTCATATCTTTCTTTATGTTGTTGGAGGTAATCGAGTTCATTTGAGAAAGTCTAATTCTTGCCTAACATAATTACCTTTTAAGAGATCAAATGGTGTAAGTTTAGTTGTTGACTGGACTGAATTATTTTAAGACAATATGGCAAGATTCATTACATCTCCTAAATTTGTATCCGTATCCTTTAGGCGTATAAAACTGCAGATTTATTTTAATGTTGAGAGCAGTCTTTCGACTGGAGAGTTACCAGTGGGCTAGTGACGTGTAATTCGATTTGATATTTTTCCATTAGTGCTTTAACATCTCCTCCATTTCCGATTTCATGATCAGTTATGATGTTACCTGGCAGCCCGTGTTTTAGTCAAAACATTGTATTAACATTTCGAAAATTCTTCTAGTTGTTTTTCCCTCCAACCTCCCTTGCTGCAAATTTACTGAATTTGTCTATAACTGTCAAAAATTGTATCTGGAATAGATCAATTTGTATAATCTTCATAGGCTTCTTTGGTGTTTCGGTTAAAGAGAGTTGTAATTGTGGAGGCTGTCGATCGTATTTGACTTGTTGGCACACGTCGCCCTGATTAACATAATCTCGAATCATTTCTTTCATTCTATAGCGAAATAGTATTATTTTTTAATATAACATGGACCGTACTGCGCTTACTTTGGGGTTCGTCGTACTTGGTTTGGAAGATTTCATTGTTCTACGTATTGGAAACATTCCCCCGACATGTAAATACAAGTCAGATTCCTAGTCTGTCCAAATAGTTTTCTTAGTTCTTCGGTAATGGTAGTTTTTATACCATGGTTACGTGGTATGTGTACCGTTACTCTTTTCCGAGTTTTGAAGAGCGTTTCTATCTCAATTAAGGGTTCTTTTAGGTGTGATGGTTTAGGAATGATCAATTGTTTCTCGAACATGTTAATGGAATTTTTTTACTGTATCTTTTATCGAGGATGACCTTTCAGTATAGTTAACGTCAATATGGTTAGAAGTGATTTTCATGCGGGATAGAGCATCGGCATTCGCGTTCTGAGTAACTTTTTTATCGACGATGGTATAGTCGAATTCTTCCAATTTTAGTCTCCATCTCACGAGTTTAGAATTTGGTTTTTTCAGTGAAAATAACCAAGTGAGAGGTGTATGATCCGTGATAATGGTCAATTTTCGGCCAAGAGCTCCTTCTCGATGGTGGAATAATTTTGCTCAGTTTCTGTAAGTGTTCGAGAGGCATATAGCATATTGGCAGATCTTGTCCAATTGTAAACCCTGGGATAGAATAGCACCTATTGCGACATTGCTTCCATCGGTTGTCACCAAGAATGGTTACTCGAAATATGGGTATTGTAATATTGGGTTTTCGCACAACACTTTCTTACATCTTTCGAAACAACTAACATAGTTTTCATTAAGTTCAACGACAGAATCCTTCCTTAGACGTTCAGTCATTGGTTTAGTAAGAAAAGCGAAGTTTTTTATGAATTTCCTGTAGCAGCCCAATCAGCCAAGAAAGCTTTTGATTTGCTTTTCATATCTAGGTATAGGGAAATTCTGAATTGCCCTGATCTTGTCGGGATTGGGTTTAACCCCCTCCGAAGTGACAATATCACCTAAGAATACGATTCCTTTATGGAGAAGTTCAATCTTGTCAAATTGTACTATTAAATTTGCAACTCGTAGTTTCAAAAATACTTTGTTTAAGCTAATCATATGCTCTTGGAGTGACGTGGATAATACTATAATGTGATCCATATAACAGAGACAGATTATGCCTTGCAACTCTCCTAAGACATGGTCTATAACACGCTGAATCGAGCTGAGGGCGTTTTTTAGCCCGAATGGCATACGAACGAATTCTTATATGACCAAACTCAATGCTAAATGCAGTCTTGGGGATATCTCGTGGATTTACCTATATATCTGATGGAAGCCATATGCAAGATCTAGAGTTGTAAAGTATAGGCATTTTCCTAGCTTGTCTAGTATATCCGTGATATTCGGTAATGGGTACCTATCAGAAATGGTTTTTTCGTTCAACTTCCGGTAATCTATGACCATTCGCCATTCGATTAGTCCGGAGGAATCTTTATTTTTAGGTACAATCCAGATCAGTGACGACCAGGGAAAGTAACTAGGTCGTATATATAATGCCCTAATTTAACATTTTGTTGATTTGTTTTCCACTTCTTGTTTGTGGATGTGGTTTTTTGATCTTCTATAACTCAATGTCATGCTTAATGGCATTAGTAAAAGATAGTTGATTGTCTTCTTTTTGGAAGATTTCTTTGAATTGGGAACAGAGCCTTTCTATACTCCTTTTCTCGCCTCTCGTTCTGATTAGATGTTTTATGGCAGGAGTATTAAAGTCTCTAATAGGTTCAATATTGCTAATTTTTTCACACTCTATGGGGTGTTCAACTACGAACTTTTTTGCTTGTGGACTATAGTTAACAACTTCCACTTTAACGAAACTATCTTTGCTCGAGTAAATACCTTCTGGTATGATTAGGTTTTCGTTGTGGAGTTGAGGTTTAATATACACCTCGCCTTTTTCTATGGTGATGGATAGACTTGCTATTACTTGCTTCGTGGAGCGATATTTTAAATTGCGGACTTAAAATTTAATGTGAATTTTAATGGGATTTGAACTAGTGGAGTGATTAATAGAAATTGATCTAGGTCGAGAGATATTTTTAATCTTTGTATGGTTTTCATACCAATTAGACCATTAAAATAGTTGTGAAACTTAAAAAGAATGAAGTTAAGTTCTTCATTAGTTTTAAATTCTTTGATACCGTTTAACTTAACCATTTTATCGACGATTGTATTGTTAAATAGAGTGGGTATAGTTACTGGGTTTATCACTTGAATGAATTTATCTGGGGTCAAACTTGGATCTATAAAAGATTTCTTAGAACGAAGAACTGTGAGGCGAAATTCCTCGTCCTGATTTTGTAAGTTTTCGTCACAATATTCGATCATGCCTGGTTGTTCGTACAAATTATCCCATTCCGGATAGTATTCATCTGAGTAGTAGCAATCGCTTTCCTTGTTATAAGGGTTGAATGATATATTATACAGTTCTTTAGCCTGAACTTTCGGTGGGTCATTGCTGTTAAAGCAACATGGTTGATTTGTTGAATTGAATTGTCTTTGGAATGGTGGTTTATTATAAAACATAGGTTCCAGTTTATGTTGAATGGGTTTAACTAGTAATCCTCTTTGATTTTCAAATTGTTGATTATTCAGACAGAAACATGGAATCATACCATTAGGCTTTTTGTTCTGGTTCTAATAGAGTGTTTAGGTTAGCCCAAGCTTTAAGTGTATTGCATATTTCAAGAATTTAATCTATCATTTATCTGTGTAATTGCGTGTCGATCCCAAATCAAACTATTTCCATCACTCTTAGCCGCAAAGTTAGCTATAAGGCTTCCTTTGATGCTACCCCACTCGTTCGTGATATTATACATCTCTAGCGCCTTATTGGCATCTTCCACAATTATATTCCTTATTGCCCTAAGGTGAATTATTTGATATGATGGGTCTGTGACAGCTGGTTGTCTGTAAACGTTGGTTGTCTGTGAACGCTGGAATGTCTTTATTTGTAGAAGTTTGAGTCTGGTTTTCGTCGTGTTCACTCATTTTAATTTCGTGTTCACTATCGAAATCATCTCGAAGATTTCTAATCGCGTTATATTTAAGCGCGTATTTATCTATTTTGGCAATTTTCCTTTCTTTAAAAATTTTGTTAATAATTTGAATGTTTGCAAAAGTTTAATTTTTCTTATGCAAAATATTTCTAAATATCAGCTTGTTCAATTTACATTTTTTTCTCAAGATTTTATGTATTCTACGTGAATATTTTTAATTATCAACTTAAAATGAGTTTTGGATATTGACGGGGAATTAGTTATTATATCAAAAATGCGCTCACCAATTTAATAATATCAAGAAAAAGAGATGATATGCCCTCATGCTTCTTGCTGATGTTGCCGCAATATCGATACCGTCTTTCAAGTTGTAACTTGGGTAGGAATCAATAGGTTATACAGGAAAAACAATTTTTTTTATTTGTTTCGTTTTATCACTTTAAATGTTCACTTTTGCTTAACTAAGTTTGGTGAGCCGCCAAACAGTATATTGTTTTTATATACTCGCGAATAATCGGTTTAGCACTGCAGTTAATTTACCGTTAAGTTTCACTTGTATTTTCGTGACACTAAACACTTCATTATGCACTTTGCAGTTATTGGTCGTAGGGCCAGATATTTAAAAATGTCTCCTATCAACTGCGCCAGTTATATTTATTATAACAATTAACTTAAATTTGTTTATGCTGTTGAATTTTCCACAGCGGACTTAACATTCAATAAACTAATTGACCATTAATCAGAAAATAATCTAGTAATATGTTACCACTTTGAGGCGGCCAAATCCTTACTTTAAGATGTAGCGCTAGCGAAATAAAACGTAAATTTTAATGAAACTCAAAAACTTATAAAATAAAATCACAGTTCCTGATAATATGTTTGACAAGTAAATGAACCCAGGCTCATGGCCAGACACAAATTATCTACAGGAATTTTTTAAACTAACAAACCAATAGTGGAAACAATGCTTCAAATTCAACATCAAAAAACTTAAGTACCGGTCGCCGCGGTTCCACTGTAGAGTACAATTGTTTTTCAAAAAATCACTGAAGAATTTAAAACAATTGTACATACTTGAAAACTGCTTCGAGCAATGGCAAATAATCAAAGATAAATAATCAACAGATGTATAATTATGGTCAATGAACCTTAAAGAAATGTTTTCCATAGATTGCCACCGCAGCAATCAATCATACACCAACAAACTTCTAACCATCTTAAATTTTCCACTTATTTTCTTCTCCATCAATCCCCATCAACCGTAACAACACAAATCAGATATAACAAAAACGAATTTTCGAAGACGAACAAATCAAAATCAAACGAATTTTAAAAAATATATATGTCGAGAATTTTATTGAGTTTTCCACTTAGTTTTCCAGTTACCCAGAAAAAAAAATTATTTCGATAATTTTTCTTTAGTCTACAACAAAAAATATTGAAAAAGAAATCCAAAACTACACAAGTATACACGAAAACGATTTTCTAAATTTTTTTGTTGTTGTCTAAAATTCTAAGAAGAAAATCGGTTTCTCTAATTCAATTCAGATTGAAAAGTGAAATAGGAAAAGCCACACACAGTATTGAGTACCCAATTCTATCGAATCTGCGGGGTAGATACCCGTCATACAAACTGCTTTATTGGCACAAAATTTATGTTTGAAATATTAAAGTTGTAGAAAAATTCTTTTCCGTTTGCCCGAATTTTATTCTTTCGGTCGGAAAATCGATTCGGAAACAAATCAAGCACGACAAAAGTAAATATTTTAGTTTTGTTGCGATTTTAATTTATTTCGTTTTTTCATTCATGTGATTGGAATGGAAGACCAATTTTGATTCCCATATGCAGTAAAATGTATTTCCCTTTTAATTGTTGATGTCAGACCTGCTTAAATTAGTTAAAATGTGAGACCATTACCATAGGAAAATGATCTAACGGGTTCCCGAAATTAACTCTTAATAATTTATGAACACGCTGTAAAAATTGTAATTGTTGTTCCGGAGCCATCAAATTGTCTACAGCTGGGAATCGGCTAAAGAGAAACAAAGGCTAAGAAAATAAACAAAAATATTCTGTGTGTCTCTTTCAGAATTTTTGGGGTAAATCGTACACGTAAAAGTATTGTTGGGCTAAGAAAATGTTTAACCAAGTTTTTTATTGGTCGGAAAGTTTTACAAAATTTTTGAATTTATTTTGTTTTGTGTTGATGATATCGATACAGATAGACCGAGCCAATTTATGTACATATAAAATAAATAAAAAATTCTATTTTAATTGACATTTTCAATTACAAATTTGGTTTAAGTTTTTTCTATATTGTTATTTTGAAAAATTTTTTAATAACAACTATACAGGCCTGTGTAATTTCAGATGATATTGAACTTACCGCTGGTGAGGGCTCATTATTTCTGAATTACATTTTTTTTTGAAAACAAAACTAAAACGATACAGATATAATTTCGTTCTGGTTTATTATTGAGAATTTAGTTCTTTATATACAAAAAATAAGTGCTTATAATTAAAATTTATTTTAGTGCAAGAAATGTTGTAGTATTGCCACTATTATATGTCACTAGCCAATTTGTATCATAATTTGATGAGTAAGCTTATACATTATGCATGCTACAAGCATGCTTACTTATATACATACTGCATTACAATTATTAATTTGTGCAAATCGATGCCCTGTTGATGTTGAACTCAATATATTCCGGGTCGCCTACTTGGGATGATTAGACTTCTGCACGTTGAAGTGGTGAAGGCGGTGGGTGAGGATTTGCTCGTCTTTGTCTTATACAATTGATGCCCCAAATGACACCTAAGGCTAAATGGATCCCAGAAATGACATGAGTCATGGTATAATGGTGGATATGATGATTCTTCCCCTCTGGTAGTTGGATCTTCATATTTTTGTGCATCTTTATCTCTTGTTTCAATTTGTCGGTTAATTTGAAGCGTTACTTACTGCGGATGATTATGTCGGACTGAGCTGTCTTTAATCCGGGTGATGAACTTCTTTAAGTGAATAGATTCAGCTAACGTATTAACCGATCTATTGACTCATTTTTCCAAAACATCGCCTATTGTGTCGCCTAAACCTCGTTTTGGTCTGCCTCCAAATTGTTGAACTGCCATTGAATTTGTTGAAGAATTAATTCGCAGTTTATTTGCTCCCAGTAATTACTCATATTATAATAGATTATTAGCGACCATTTCATGGCTACCACCTCGAGTCTGCCTATTGATTCAAAGTGTATGCCTGTAGAATGGTTGAATAGAGTGAGTAGAATGTCTATGTTGGCCTGAGCGAGTCCCAAAATGCAACTCATGGACAACGTCGCAAGCATCCGATGTTTCAATTTGCTCTGGTTTTTCACTTGTCGATGAGGCTGCTGCCGCAGAATCCTCTCGGAATTCTTGGATATTTGCGACTCCTGCTCTTCTTCACTCTGGTTGGCTTTCATGGGCATTAGATAATTTAAATTTTCCTCAATTGGTAGTTTACACAATTCCACAGTTGGCCGCTTGAAGGTATTGTTCTCGCACTAGTTTCCAACGTGTGGTTGGATGTTGGTCATCCTTTAGTAACACCAAGTCGTTAATCTTTAGGTTCGGTTGGCTACATTTCCATTTAGTTCGTTGTTGTAGTTGGTGTAGATATTCAGAGGACCATCTTTTCCAAAAGCCTTGCACTATTTTCTCAACAAGGTGCCATCTTGTTTTTAAGGAAATGTTATCTGTATCAGCGACCGGCAGTGACTTGAGAGAATCACCTATCAAAAAATTTCCTGGTATTAAAGATCTGTTGGATTATTGGTCAGTGCAGTTAGCGGGCGAGAATTTAAACATGCCTCGATTTGTGTTACTACTGTGTAAATCTCCTCAAAGGTGGGAGTTGCTTCTCCTATGATTCGTATTAAATGGAACTTGATATATTTAATGCCCGCTTCCCATATGCCACGGTATGACGGTTGGCTATCATATTGGCGATCCCGCCCAGTAATGTTGTTATTGCGCGATGATGTTCTTTTAACATTACCTTGTTCGCTCCAACGAAGTATGTCCCATTGTCAGAGTAGATATCCGTGCATATAATTCTCTCCTGGATGAAAATCCTTTGTAAGCAGCAATAAATGATTCGGTTGTTAAATCACTTATAATTTCAATATGTATAGCTTTTGTTACCATGCAGATAAATAGTGCAATCGATACCCGTTTTTGCGAACGGTTTTCCCGGCCGTACTCTAGCAGATGGTAAGTTTCCCATTTGTTGCTGTGTAAGATGCTGTTTGTTACGAAAGCAAATAATGCATTTTTGAATTACTCGACGTACGGCACGTTTTCCGTCAATACTGCAATATTTGTTTCTCAAATGCGACAATGTTAGTTGGGCACCCCCATGTAAGGTTCTGATATGACCATTTTCTATAATTCTTTGTGTTACAAGGTTGTGTTTATTCAGGATGATGGGATTTTTGCTGGACCTTGATAATGCTGAATTTTGAAGTCGTCCATTTAATCGTAACAAGCCATTTTCATCTCAAGTTGGATTCAATGATAGTAGCTTGCTTCTTTTGCTAATTTGTTTAGCCTGGTTAAGACAGCTAATTTTTGAATTAGAAAATTTTTGTTTGTTTAATGCAGTGAGAATTGTTTTTTCCGTATCCCGAAGTTTTATACCTGTTAGCTGCTTATGATTATTGCTGCCGTGCTTGGCATTGTTCATGAATCGTTTACAGTACGCAACCATGCGTTTTAATCTGTTGTAATTTGAACATCGTTGACTTCCTTCCAACTAGTTATATTTTGTCGCAGAAAGTCCGGTCCTTCCCACCATATTTGGTAGTTCGTTAGTGCGGATGATGGTGCGCCTCGTGAAGCTATATCAGCTGGATTGTCGCTTGATTTTACGTGAGGCCATGTTGTGGTCAGTATCAAGAATTTTACTGCAGAAATTGTGTTTGCCACGAATGCCTTAAATTTGCTTGGCTCGCCTGTGATCCAACATAGTGCAATGGTTGAGTCTGACCACGCATACATCCTGCAGTTGTTTAGATTTAAGGCTTCTTGTTCGTGTTTAAGCAGTTTTGATAATAATAACGCTGCATTTAGCTCTAGTCGAGGAATTGACAACCTCACTTTAGTTAAAGCGACTCTTGTCTTCGATGTTAACAGAAATCGTGAAGCTCTGTGTCGGTATTTTCAGTTGTATTGATCCTTGAACCTTGAACCTTTGAATTTTTATGTTTTGTTATCATTTAATTCTGCCTTATATTTTATCCATTTTGTGTTAATATGTTCTGGTAGCTGTTCATCCCATTTTATTCCGCTTAACCATAATTCTTGCATCACAATTTTTGTTGTAATTGTTAATGGAGAGAGCCATCCAACTGGATCAAATAGCTTCAATGATTCGGATAATAATGAACGCTTTGTAGCTTGGTTCCTGGATAACTGAAGTCTTGTAACATCAAATTTAAAGTTGTCTTCTTGTGTATCATACAAAATGCCCAGGGTCTTGATGCAAGCATTTAGCTTTATTTGCATATTACCCTTACCGTGCAGCAGCTCTCTTGGTATATGTTTTAATAATTCACTTGAGTTAGAGAACCATTTTCGTAAGTTAAATCCACCTCGATCTGTTAGCAATTTTAATTCGCGAACTGATTGACATGCTTACCTTATATTGTGGCGTCCGGTCAGAAAATCGTCAACATAAAAATGGTTCAATATGATATGTGCTGCTACTGGATACTCACTGGCTCCATCAAGAGCTAACTGTCTCAAAGCTCTTATGGCCAAGAAACTGGCTGCTGTTGTCCCATATGTGACTGTTTTAAGTTTATAAGTTGCCATTGGTTTACACGGTTGAGCTCTCCATAATATTAGTTGGTAGTTCTGGTCTTGTTCGTTTTTCCAGATTTGGCGATACATTTTCTCTATGCCCGCCGTCATTACGATTTGGTATTTTCGCCATCGCAATAATATATATATCCGCTAGGTCATCTTGTAATTTGGGACCATTCATCATGCAATCGTTTAAAGATACTCCTGTCGTACTTTTAGCCGAAGCATCAAACACTACTCTAAGTTTTGTAGTGGTGTTATCCTGTTTGATTACACCATGATGCGGTATGTAATAGGTGTCACTTGCTATGTTGTGATCTTCAACCTCTTCCTGCACGAGTTCCATGTGCTTTGGATTTATGTATTCCTGCATAAATTGATGATGTAGCTGCTTGGAAGACGGATCTCTCTTGAACCGATTTTCAATTTGTATTAGCCTGGCAGCGGCTTTTTACCCTTATTATCCTTGAATGGAATTTTTGCCGCATATCTTCCATCTGATCCCTTTTCTGAGGTTAACTGAAAATGTTCAACCATGTCTTCCTCTTCCGTATTAATTCTGTTTTCTAGTATCGAATCTATCTCTATGAGTAATTTCAATTGATCTTCAATGCCTTTAGTAGCTATCATTGTTGTTGGTTGGTTTGTTCTGGTGCCGCCTCTGCTGCCTATTATTATCCATCCGATTTCAGTTTGTTGTGCCATTGGTTCTAATTCACCTCCTTTTATGATGTTATTGTTTATGATTGCTGGATAAAAAAGTCTGCACCAACTATGAGATCAATTGGTTGTGACTTGTTATAATAAGGATCGGCGAGTTGTATTTGTTTGAGATGGGTCCATCATCTTGCATCAAATTCCATCTCCGGTAAATGGTTGAGTTTATCAAATATGGCTTCCATATTTAGTTGAAACTCGGTTTCAAATCTTGGCAAAATTTGTATATTGATTGTATGTTTACAATCACCTGCTTTACTTCCTCTTGTACGGGAGATAGAAACGTTGACCTTCTTTTTCGTAAGGTTGAGTACGTTAGTGGCTTTTGATGAGATTAATGTCACCTGTGATCCAGGATCGATTAATGCTCTTAGCAGGATCTGATTTCCCGTGCAAGTTATGGCTTTATCTACTGCGGTTGGTAACAAAACTTGTTCTTGTTGATTTACTATGAGGGTTTTAGCGTTTTTAAATCCGGCCCCGCCATTTGATAATGCATTATTGCAGTGTAGTAGGGTGTTATGTGACCCTTTACACACGATGCATGGTTGTGCCTGACAATATTTACTTTGGTGACGGTTTAGGCAACGTACACAAAGGCTTGCTGCGTTTATTAGCCTTGATCTTGCTAATGTTGACATACTTTTGAACTGTTGACATTGATCCAAGTTGTGTCGTTCCTTACAACTATTTAAGCAACAGGTTCTGCTTGCTGTGGTTGTGTAGGCCCGTTTTAGCGGTGGTATATACTGTGGCCGGCATGTCGTTTGTTTGTTGCTGCACATGGGTTCTAGTGATTGAAATCTTTTTTCAAGGAATTTAAAATCTTCTTCTAGCTGTGGAATATCTTTGGGTTTTTCTATGAATGATACATAGAGCCTGATGGATTCTGCTAGAGTAGTTTACAATTTGGTTCGGGCTCTCTACCTCTGATCTCTATAGCTAATGTGGACCTTTCCACCATAAATCATGGTCAATCAATTCCTCTAGGAATATAGCTCCCGACGCGCAATCAGATTATGGTTTGAGGGTACGTCACTCCATTGATTACGATTGTTGTGTTGGAGAACATACAACACCCTGTTGGACACAAATATCTGCCATTTCCTCGGACTTGATGATATCGAGTTAAGCACGATGGTTGAGTCGGTCCAGAACACCGATACTTGCTGATTTTTTTACCCTTGAGTATCGCTAGTATGGACACCATCAATTTTGTTAGTAATACTGCAGCACATAGCTCCATAGGGTATAGCCGGTTTCGGTTTTGACTCTGCTATAAATAACTACCGCATAGACCAATTCAGACACATCGGCAAATCCGTGCAGCTCCCATTCTTGCCCGTAGAAGTCGTGTTTCAGTACATCTGCTGCCTCTTGGTATTCGTCGTGGCATAGTCGAGTTGGTTTAATGTCTGTGTTGGCAAAAACGGTGCAGACACTGTGTCATAAATTACGGTCAAAATATTAAAGGTGCGCAGATTACTTCCCGAGTCCTTGCTCTACACGATTTTCTGGTACTCGCTGTCCTTTTTGTTTATCCCAATTTGCCGAATCATTCGTCTATGTCAGCGTAGAAAACGATTCTGAGAGGGCGAAATCTTAAAAATATTTCTTTCAAACTGGACTGAACGACTGGTCTCTCTAATAATTGATCATTAAACGAATTTTCATTTGTCGTTTTAGCTGATTCATCAAATACGAGTTATTTAAGTCACTCGGCCAGACACCCGGTCATCTTGCCTAAAAGTCGTAATATTTGTGAATTGATCATCCATAACAACCATACAACCAAACAACCGTAATTAAAAAATCCATATAAGATCATGCACAGTGTGTACTCGATTCCGTTTCAACAAAATACAACAAAAAATGGCCGGTTTGCATGAAACTAGATACAATCAGAGTAGACCATTCTCAAAAACAAACTTAGATTACGCCGGTCCTCTTTACATTAAAAGTTGCAAACGTAGATTCTGCCCAGTGGAAAAGGTATACGTAACAGTTTTTGTTTGTTTCGCAGTAAAAGCGGTACATCTTGAAGTTGTGAGTGGACTCGACACAGAATCATTATTGGCTGCTCTCGAACGTTTCGTTTCAAGACGAGGAACTCCCGAAGAAATTTGGTGTGACAATGGGTCAAATTTTATTGGTGGCAACAGCTAACTAAAGGTCTTGAATCATAAATTACTAACCAAACTAGCAATCTCGTTTAATTTTTGATTTTCTTTTGCAGAAAACTCACATTTGAAGAGATGGCCATCCAAATTGTTCAAATTGAGGGCCTATTAAATTCGAGGCCGATATGTAAAATTCACGATGATACAACCGATTTGGAAATGTTAACATCAGCACATTTCGTGGCTAGCAATTCATTAGCCTCTATTCCAAAACCAGCTTAAATGGTGAAGCAAACTCTCAAGGTGGCAAAACATACAAATATGACATCGCGACTATCCCACTTCATTGAAGCATAGATATAAGTGGAAATTGATTAATCATAAATTGGAAGTCGATAACGTTGTTGTTATACGGGAGGATAATTCATATCCTAATCAATAGATATAAGGCATAATTAAAAATTTTCGTCCTGGAAGTGCTGGTGTCAAAAGAGTGATAAATTTAAAACCACCGAAGAGAGAATTAAAACGTCCCGTACACAAACTACTAGCATTACCCGTACTTTTCATGATATTTGCAAACAACAAAAAATCTAATTTGGAAGCTGCAATTTTTGATCGACCGATTTTAAACAAAAATCATTGTGATCACCTAATTTAGGGGAAACGGTTACGTATGCAATTTCATCCCGACCAGTCAATCCGTCTGGGGTGTAGAGAACCAACAGATATTTAGTTTGCACTGAACCACATACGCACGCACAGATCAAAGATTCATCAATTTGCGTTACCAAACAATTGGTCATCTCACCACGTACACATTTCACTTTCCTTAAGACAGCATTCCATCCAACTTTATAATTTTACTTTTATACCACAAGAGTACATTTCGACTTGCATAATAAACGCAGGCAACTCGATACTTTAAAAAAAAATCACTCGAATTATTCATATCCCTACTTCTTTAATGCTACTCCTTTGTACAATTCTCCCCACAATTTTCTAAAAATGGTTCTCTCAGTTGAAATAAACTATATCTTCATTTTATCCTAGATTCTGTTCTAAAAAATTGTTTTAAATATGGTTAAAACTAATTCATCATAGACACACTTAGTGGATTTCAAAAATTCGATATTCAATTTTTCAAACGATAAGTTTGCATATGATGATAATTCAGAAATCTGCTGTATCGACAAATTTTTCATTTTTTGTTTGGATTTCCCAACAGATTTAGATACTCAACATTGATTGCTTTGGTATACGAATAAAATAACATAAAAGCATAGCTGAAGAGGTTTTTGGAAAATTTAAAATTTGTTGTAACCAGAATAATAAAAATTAAATAAATGTTCAAGCAGAAACGTAACAAATATTGTTTATTGTTCATTAATTTTAGATCAAATAAATAAATAATTTTAACACATTCGCAGTGAATCGAAGAAAAAAATTTAAAATTGGAATTATTTAGTGAGATTCTAAGCAGCAAATGAAAAACTTTGAATTGTGACGATAATGCAGATTTCGGAATTCCCAAGGCGCATGATAATAACATATCGTTTCGTAAACCTGGCTTTCGAATTTAAGAATTGAACTTCAAATTGTGTCTTTGATGAATCGATTTTTGAACAACAATTTCGAAGATTAAAATGAATCTTGGATAAGTTGAAGGGATACTTTATTTCAATTGAGAGTTTTTATATTTGCGATGATATTTGTTCAAAAGATTGAGCACAAATTATTGGGCACCATATAACTAAAAATTATGCAGGGTGATTTTTAAGTTCCAAGTCGATGTTTTCTTCGGGCTTTTGACGATGTTATTACTGACTCGAAGTATACTATGGTCGACGATTACGAGATTTGCCATGGGGCTGTTCGTGCCTGTCGATAAAAATTTAGTTTGGTTATTGTTCACTTCCCCCACGAAGTCTTCTTGAGTAACGATCGAGTTGTACGAAACTGTCCTTGATATCGTTCGGTCTTTGACCAAGAAGTATGGTATTGTCCACATATCCAAGTTTAAATGTATTTGTTTAATTGTTGAAATGAACAACACAGACGCGAATGCAACTCCCGGTTGAAAACGAGATGCTATTTCAAAGGAGTTTAAAACATTATCCTTCGATTACGAATCTACATACAGACCCAGACGTTGTTAAGTTACATAATGATACGAAACTTTCCGATAATCCAGAACATATGAGTGCGGCTATAGGTTCTCGCGGTTGATACTGTCATGCCGGAAGACGACAACATATTGCAACAACTTCAACTAAGTCCCACTCACAATAACAACAATAACTCGAAATGGGGTGCAAAGGATTGACAGCCTCCACGAAGTATTCTCGGATACGGGCGCACCCTGGGCAATGTATTGTAACACGAACGATTGTGGTAACCAATCCCATCGTAATAGTGGAGCAATATAGCGAATAGTCAATCCAGCACAAAGCAATGGACCAAAACGCAAAAGGATTTACCCCAGGTGGTACACAATTTTTCAAATTGGCTAATCTTCACTTTTGGTGGGCGGTTCCATGGATTCTGGGTGGAACCACTTATTGCATTTTAGTGAAATCAATTTTGAAACAGCGGTGCAGTTTAAACAGCAGTCAAATAGAGCATGGACGTATCCTAACAGAAGAAGCAGAAGCTGCTCTGCAACCAATATCATCAACGTCAGCAGCAATGCAAATGATACACATTCTAATTCAGGAAAGGAAAATCAAGCACTAAAACAAAAAAATTGAAGACTTGGAACTTCTAATCTCCAATCTTCAACGCGACATATTAATAACGACATATTGCAACAACTTCAACTTAAGTTCTACTCAAAATTACGTCAATAACTCGAAATAACCAAGACTTAAAGAATCTGTGACCATAAATTTTATCCCTCCAAAATCGGTAAGGCTAATCATCAAGGACTTTCGCAAAAAACTGAAAAACAGCAAAAGGGTACGTATAAAGAAATCATATGCAAATTGTGTATGAGAGGTGCGGTATTTCACATTTTGTATGGAGAGTTTGGAATTTCATAAGACGATTATGTTAAAGCTTCAATCGTCGATTACAGGCAAACCAGACGGTGTTTTGACCCAATTTAAACGGATCTCGTGACATGTTACAACTACTTCAACTAAGTTCTACACAAAATTACGTCAATAACTCGAAATAACCGAATCTTACAGAATCTGTGACAATAAATTTAATTTTTGGAATGAAAGGATTTTTGCAAAAAAACTGAAAATTTTTTTATTGTTGATTTTCCGGTTCAAAACGGTTATACGTAATGGAAATAGCATATTAAGCACGAAACTAACGATTATGTGCATATGAAAAGCTTGGTTATTGGAAGAAACGCATTCTGAAATTCGGTCACATTTTTTAATCGAACCGGGATTGCAGGCGAAAATGGTAAATCTTTTACCGTTATTAATCTGATTTATGTATTGATTGATTGATTGATTGATTTTGAATGCACGACCAAGTTCTAGACAAGATCTCCCGGGAGACGCTGGGCCCACCATTCACTCCTTTTACATATAACAAAACCGAGGGATTAGACAGGTTAATTGGATGGGACTGAATCAGCCCGGTTACAGACACCTAGAAATAGCCGATAAGGTAGGCAATGGTAAGGATAGGAAAGGTTTTTTTTTTTTGGCAGAGCGACCCGGTTACAAGAACCTTGATCGTATAACACAAGACAATACAAGGGATAAAAGTTTTAATGACCATCAACAATTGCTTCTTAGAAACAGCACCTAAAATAAACCTACATTAAAAATTCTATTATTCATCTGCCTCTAAAGCTGAAATGTAAATTCATCATTAATTAAATAGGATTAATAAATTTTGATTTGATTTGAATGCACAACCAACAGTAGATGTGACAGACCTGGCCCGGTTGCAGACTCTTTCAAATTGTGTCAGCTTCCCTTTGAACCGCATCTGAAATTAATTATTAGTTTGAAATACTTTAGTTAAGTATAGCCATCAAAACCGCTTCCAGAATGCTTAACTCCTGGAGTCAATATATTGTTAGAATTTGAATTATTTGCTGATATGTGCTATTGGATCCGGAATTCTTTCCCTAACAGCCAATATTTAATTTAAATTTTATTATTATAAACCAGTTTTAAACACTAACACCCGGAGTATCCGTATCTAACCAGCACCACTCTTAAAATAGATTAACTGCTTTACCAAGAATAAGTAAACTGTTTAACTTGTAATAACTTATTATAACTAAATACTAAATTTAAATAGTTAATAACTGGGTCGCCTTCCAAAATATTTCCTGTAGATTAACTTAAGATTAATGACTACCACTTCACTTTACAATATTCGAAAGTTTAACCAACAAAACTGCTTCCCAAACACCAATGTCCAAGAAATTAAATTGGTTATTAAATTGAGATGCATAGATACTATTAATTCCGGAATCCTTTCCTAAATCCAGATTAAATTAATTTTATTATTCCAATCCATTTTTTAAAATATTATCACACCCGAATATTAGTCATTAATCAGCACCAATCATAAATTAGATTAATTATTTGCTCCGGAATAAGCAATGAACAAATTTTTCTTTTCCATTTAAATAAGATTAAGAGTACAAAACAATAACCTATCTAAGTGAAGCTCATACGATATCCGAAAAAATTAAGAAAATCTATTTAATAATTATCTAATTCCTACTGTTAGGTATTTGAACATTTTGCGATAGTAAATATTCTATCAAAATTGTAGGTGAATTTTAAATTTATTGATTGATTGATTAGGATGTACAGCCAAGACTAAGCAAGGATCCCGGATACGCCGGGCCTACCGTACACCTCTTACACATATAACAATACGGAGAGATAGGAAAGGTTATTAGATATGATAGACGTGACCCGGTTACAGACACCTAAGTAGTCAATAGTTAGTAAAGCACGAGACGACAACAAGCAGACAAGCACAAGACGACACAATAATTTTTGTTTCCTGAATATAAATAATCAGCAATCAAGATCCTAAAAAATTTTAGATGGTAAATTTCCTGAAATAAAACTTCATTATTATGAGTGATTAACCATTTCCTCCACCCATATAATTGATAACCAGCAATAACTATTTATCCAACTTAGAACAAGCTAACCAAAACATTTACCAATTTACAGTCTCCCGTTCAACCTAGAAAATAATTCAATTAAAGAAGTGCCATGAACCCCGAAAATACAAAAACTATCTAAATACAGCAATATTTGTCTGCATTTAAATTTTATTGTGTAGTCTCCAAGCCATTTATAATTTCAAAAATTCCAACAACCACTGAAATATCAAATTCATTAGCAAACCCGGTTATAGCGAGTGATGCCTACCTTGACTTCTTCCACAAAAGTCATGAAAATTGCATGCTTCCTAAAAAATATTAATTAGAACTAAAATTTAATATAAACAGGAATCAGGCAACACCGCTGTTATGCAACTTTATAAATTTCCCCCCTCCGATACCTCAATTTTCCATACAATCATATTTGTTTGATCAATTAAAATAATTTTATAAACCCATTGACGTGAAACGAATTAAATCCTAAATATACAATTAAATTATATTAAATTAAATAAAACTCAGTATTGTTAACTCTCCAATCAGGAAATTATAAAAGAAACCAACTATAAAGGATAGTATTAATATAATAAATTCCCAAATAAACTAAATCAATAATTTGAATAGTAATTATCAACTAGTTAAAAGAATAAAAGGAACTATTACTACTAATTACAACCAATTAATTTTTAATGAAAAAGTAGTACAGCTTCAAAGATATTCTGTAATCAAAAAAATTCATTAGAACTAAATAAATTAGCTTGATCAGGAACTGCGATGAATAATAGTATTAATAATGCACATCTGATAAACCTCGATAACTCCAAACCAAAATCCAATAAATAATAATCAAAATCAGCCAATCTTTGAAATAAAAATATAGCCGAGTAGAAGGCGAACAAAAACACGGTCGCCATCGTTATAAAAATGCCATGAAAATTCCCATCTGTCAAGATCAGGTTCGGTCCCAGACTCTACCCATCCATATCTCGCTCTACCCATCCATCCTCAATCCCGATAAACTATACCTTTTACTTCCAAGTCATTCCCTATTCAGAACTTCATCATTCTCCATTAGGACATCCCTAATCCGACCAGTGATCGTCATCCACTCCACATAGATTTTGCTCTGTATATACAATATACAGAGCAAAATCTATGTGGAGTGGATGACGAACGAAAGTACCATTCTTCAAGCGTACACCCCAACCACAATCTATACATATTATACGATGATCATCAAATCAAAGATACCACCACGGAAGATGGTACATTTCTAAACGAAACTTAACTTAAAAATAAAAAAACAGTTCAGCAAAACCAAAGATACTCGTAAACAAACAAAGTTCATACTCAGGCGGCCGTTATTAATCTGATTTATGTATGGACAAAAATTTCCGTTCTATTCGAAACAATTTAGCGGTCTATTACAAATCATTGTTTTAGTTTAGCAACATAATAAAAAAAAATGAAATAATTAATTGAATAAAATTAAATAATAATTGATTATGTGAATTGTTATTTGTATACTACCGCCATCTGAATAAAAATGGTAAAATTAGTAAACATTATAAATAGTAACATTATAACATTTGATTTCTTTATGAAGATGGCACCACACTAAAAAACTTTATTTTGGCCATCTGTGTTTTAATAGCTGAACTTTAATTAAAATGTTTACAGTGTACTATACCATATTTCATCTTAAATGAAATGCGAACATGATACTTTTACATTTTAACAATAGTTTCTTCGAAATAAGAGAAATTAAATGATAAATCATCGATTTCGTCAAATTTTTAACAACCATATAAATATAATAAATAAATATAAATATAAATAAATAGATTAAATATTTTAAAAATGTTTTATTTTATTTAAATTTGGAACTTTATCTAGAATAATGAAACATTATTGAAACTCTTTACAAAGAAAAAATTAAATTTTCTACCATAACAGTGAGTGATGGTAAGAGCTGCGTCTCTTTAGCAGAATCGGAACGATGAGCATCTTTTTATACAACAAACGATCTCTTCCATCAAATTTTTGTTCTATTGAGTAGTTGTTTACAATTAAATGAATATTTAGAAAATTTAGGCTATCATTCCTCATCTCTTTGAGGTGGTTGAGTTAGAAATAATTTACTTAAGACTTAATTTAAAAGTTTTGAAAATAAATTGGAATAACATTCCCTATTTTATAACAAATTCAATGAACTGACCAAATATTTTAAATTTTAAGTTGGAGAATTTCTCGTTTAAATTTGTATGCTCAGATATACGGTGTCCTAATTCAAATATGTTTTGTCCTCCATTACTAACCACGGCGAAAATAATATATCTATATAGACCCCCTATCGGGGTGTATCATGGGTCAACCCATCTTCCATGCCAGTACTATACACTGCGATGAAACTATGCACTGTGCAGATGGTTCTACGCAAATCGAAACTATAGTCGTCCTCGATTTGGCAGGTAATGCGTAAGGTAGGACGAGAAAAGCGACCCGGAAAAGAGTTCGGAGTGCTTCGGCCCCCAGCGGCTGTTTTCTTTTTTAGACAAATTTTGCTTAATGAAACAATGGAAGAAATATTCAAATATATATTTAGACGCTTCTAGAGATTATTGAGTCTCTCTCAATTTAATTTGGCAGATAATTATATCAAAAATTTAATTTTCGGAAGATAATTGGAGATTATTCTTCGATAATTGGAGCTTTCTCAATATTAAGCAGTTTTAAAACTCTACGATCGCAACTAATTCCTACAATGCTATAAATTATAACTGTTTTTATGAATAACTGAAGTTTCTGGAAACATCTAAAAAAATTAGAAATTAATCAATTTTAATGTACACATATAACGATGTAAACAAGCACTTTTTAAGGTCACCCACAAACTCGAGATTTTTATGGATTTCATACAAAATGTATTTAAATCATTTTACCTAGTAGTTTTGTGTGCCGTCTTTAACCATGCAACATTTGATTGCAGAGATTCAACCATTAAACTTCAAATCTTTCACTTGAGTAAATACAGCTGAGTAACCAATTAAATTCAAGGCCAGAGAAGGTACATCATACATGCTCAAGCGTAAAATAATTGAGGAACTGAGGCAGAAGTGGTTCAAAATTCTAAATGCTGTGAACACAATAAAGAAAAATGCAACTTAAAACGAAAACGACAGAAGAGAAACAACCACATTGGCTTCCTCTTTTTCAAGCTAACATATGACAATACTGAGAGCATTGATAAAAGATAAAAAGAACATTAGTGGAATGCCACAATGCTACAACTGTCAGACGTATAACCACACACACAAATATTGGAAGAGGCAGCTCGGATGCGTAAAGTGCGCTGGCAAACATCTATCAAAAGAATGCAACAAAAGTAAGAACGATCCAATAATACGCCTTCACTGTGGTAATCATCACCTAGCAAATTATAGAAGCGGCAAGGTAGCCAAAGAGCTGAAAACAAGTAAGAGTTCTCAACCTAGGATGCAATACTACCCAAAACAAATCCCTCTAAATATCGCCAAACTATATATGCGCAAATGGCTAGGCAGAACGAAACTATCAAGAAAGCACCGAGTGAGGAACACCACGTTCTGCAAGAAATACTTCAGAAGCTAAACACTATCAATTCACATTTGGCTGCGCAGGACCAAAGACTAGCATCTAGAGACTAGAAACACTGGAAAATACAACGATGCGCCTTGCTAAAAGAATAACACGTGCGTCAAGTAAAACTAGAGAAGTCGTTGATTACCTTCATTCTAGTCCATACAAACTTAACAAGAAAAAGTAATGACACACTATTTAAGAATGGCTACCTGGAATGCAAATTGCCGTGTGCAACGCATTTCAGAATTAGAAGTATTTTTAAACACAAACATGCGACTTTAACACGAAAAACATGTTCTGGAGATCTACTAGAACTACTCCCAAATGAAGAGAGCTATTTGTTGTAGGCTAACATTTAAGTTAGTTTCACTCCAGTAAAAAGCTAACTTACTGGCCTACGAACCCTAATAAAATTTCTGATCTCCCGGATTGCTATATATCAAGAGGTATCTCCGATAATGACTTAGAAGTCGAAAATATAGAAGGGCTACCGTCTGATCATTCTCCAGTTTTAATAATAATAAGTGACTCGGTATTAAGAAAATCAAGCCTTCAAAGACTAACAAAAAGCAAAGCCAACTGGGAATACTTTCGGCAGCTAGTCGAAGAAAGCCTCATTGAAAGTTTACAAAAAGCAGCCGGGGAAAGTATTCCTGGTCAGCAAAATTTATTACAAACAAGTAAATACTATCCAGTTGAAGTGAAAGAGTATGGTTAATGAAAAAAGAAGAGCTCGTAAATCTTGGCAGAGAATGAAGCCCCTGAAGACAAAACAATCCTAAACAACTTGTGAAAGAAACTTTAACTACTTATAAAGAAGATTAAGAATGAGTCATTTGCCAGCTTCCTAAGTAACCTAATAGGTAAACCTAATACGGAATATTCTCTGTGAAAGGGCACTAAAGGTTTAAAAAGGCCTTAAATGCAAGTGCCACCCGTAAAAATGATTTATGATATCTGGTATATCGCAGCGAGAAGCAAACAACTGATCTGTTTACCGAACACCTAGAAAATACCTTCAAACTACCAACTGGACAAGCGGAAAATAAACTTTTAACACCTATAAGCAAAATAGACGAGGTATCTGCGCTACCAGTTACTCTGAAAGAAATCAAACAAGAAGTAAAAAACTTCAAAGAACAAAAAAGTTCTTGGATACGGCTTGTTGACGCAGAAATCTTATACCAGCACATCGAATTTGGTTTCGAAAAAGGCACTTAACCATAGAACATGTACATAACATCACTGATACGATTGAGGAGGCTCTGGAAAAAAGAAAGCATGTTCAGCAATATTCTTTGACGTAGCCCAAGCATTTGATAAGGTTTGGCACCGAGGTCTGGAAAGTCTTACATCAACGACCAGTACTTTCGGGTGAGAGAGGAAGAGGAATACTCAAAACTAAAGAAAATATTGGCAGGGGTTCCACAAGGCATTGTTCAGGGCTCTGTATTACACCTCC
This sequence comes from Nephrotoma guestfalica, assembly GCA_963691935.1. Classification (NCBI taxonomy): domain Eukaryota; kingdom Metazoa; phylum Arthropoda; class Insecta; order Diptera; family Tipulidae; genus Nephrotoma; species Nephrotoma guestfalica. The sequence goes on along the minus strand of OY829913.1, from coordinate 197,384,615 downwards.
CACTCGTAGTAGAAGCTAGAATAGGAACGTTTGTTGATGTTACAGCTGTTATGACCACTGATGCTAGTATTGTTGAGCCAAGTGGGCAAAAAAATGGAGAATCGAAATCTATACATATCAACTTTACAAATAGGAAATTAGAATAAATTACGATTAGACTAATTTCGCGACCAATTCCATATTCTGATAACGCTAAGTACCTCGGCATGACGCAAAACTCTAAGCTCAGGTGCAAGGCACATGTTAAAAAGAAAAGGAAAGAACTGAATTTAAAATTCAGAAAAATGCACTGGCTTATTGGAAGAAACTCCACTGGATCCACTCGATAATTAAATTGACAACACACAACAAACTGCTGTTATATAAAGAAATCTAAAAACCTATCTGGATACAGTTAATATCATACAAACATTTCAAATGATAACCCACTTTTTATAGCCGAAATTGGAAGAAGTTGATCATGACAACATTTGGTTGCAACAATTTAAAGTTTTTTTTTTTTAAGAAATCATATCACTCTTATTGGAAACCCCTATACTACGTAGCTTTGTGAATGCTTCTTGTTTCGTTAGAAATGACAATATCCATCTAGACTTAAACATGGAATAGCGCAGCGACTAAATACAATAAATTTGCAACGAGTCTTGTACTGCGACTACAGTAGCATGACAACTTGGATCTGCTGAACCATCTGGATCTCACCAACGGACTGAAGCGTCTGAAGAGAATAAAGCGTTTAGAATTAGTGGTTCTCTAAGTCGCTGAAATCAAAGGACTGGCAGAGCTGGGATGAACTGATCGGTTTCGTCTCACAAGAACTGACTACTAAACAATCTTAACTGTCTGAATTTCTGTTTTTCTTATCTTGCTGACTCACTAATTGCTGAGTTAATTATACAATACATTTGCATAATTTAAAAGTTACGTTCGAGAGATAAGGCAATGCAGGTTTGTGATCTACGTTGCTAAGTTCAATTTTTCGGTCATGAAATCAGTGCAGCACGAATAAAACCGCATTCGCTAAGTGTGTTAACGATATACTCAGATTAACACTCCAAAAAGTCTTAAACAGGTTAGATGGTTGAGGAATAGATACATTTGTTTCGCAAATTTATACCAAGTGTCAGTGGAAACCAAGCTATCCAAATATCTTAAAGGGGGCAAAAAAAAATGATCTCTCCAAAAAATGTTGTTATGTTAGCACATACCCGTCGCCCACAGCTGAGCTTGCAGTAACGGTACATGCATCCGACAAAGAAATTCGGGCATTTATGCAACAAGAATTTGACAATGCCTGACAACCGCTACAGCTCTATTCCGCAATTAAATAAGGGTTGAAAGAGGGTCGTAAATGCACATTATTTAGCGACCATAAACCACTGATCAACGGATTTTACCAGAACCCAGAATTAAGTCGGTCAATTTACAACCGATATACATATAACAAGGACGGAAAATTTTGTCGCAGACACACTGTTAGTATTAATTATATAGCAGAAGAAGCAGATGAAGCATTAAGAAATGTCTTGGAGACCAACGTTATATTGAGATGCGTAAAAATAAGATTTACACTCATACTTGAGCGTCTATTGTGATGTCTCGATGGATAGAAATCGACCTTATACGAACGATGTTAAAAAATGGACCAAGGTTATTTGGACTGCCAAAATGCAAAATTTAATCGACATACCACAAGTCGAATTGGAAATTACGCATCGTTTATTAGAGAATTCAACGTGATTATATTTACAGCATTACAGTGTAACAATTATAAACCGCTTTACGGGATGGGAAGGAGCTGTACCTGTTCCAGACATGAAAGCAAAAACTGTAGCCGCACCAGTATTTAATATATTGATCACACATTTTGCTGTACCAGCCGTTATTTTGACGGATCAAGGAATGAAGTTCGAGTCTAAGTTAATCAACGCATTAAAAATTGTGGGGTTCGGACGGATGAGAACAATCAGATATAATCCAAAATATAATGTGTTCATCGAGAGGACGCCGTATTCTCAAAACTACCATCATGTGTCATCAAGGCAAATAATAGATATGTATTCTACCAGATGAAGATTTTAAAATTGGTTCAGAAGAATTTCATTTTGGAGAGCAGATTCGGATTTCTGTTCGGGTGCTTATAGAGTTAAAAATGGGACAAAACCAGTCGTAAATGCACTACGACCTCCTTAAAATTTTAAGTTCCTTAAAATATTAAATTTAAACCACTTTAATTTGAATATGAACGGTTTTAGTAGGAAAATCACAATAAAAGTATTTAACCCTTTTCTCTCCTGTATAGCACAAAGTTGGGTTTTTAATTCTATGGAACTAGAACACTTGACATTGAACTAGTATTTGTTTAGAGAAAAATGTTTTCATCACTTGGTTTCTTCAACGATCTTCAGTCGGCTCCTAAGCCATTCTGTATATCTGTACCTGTATTGTAATTTCCAGTGAAAAATGGCAATCTATATATATAAAAGAGGATGTACATACGTTTGTGGGTTTGTTGCCCTATAGAATCCTAAATCGCTGAACCAGTCATGGGGAAATTTTTCACGCAAGTTGACCCAAGGAATATTTAATAGGTATATAGTTCTAATGTTCAATTTGATATTTTTTTTAGATATTTTGGTGTCCGTTTCTTCATTTTTCGTAAGTAAAAGTTTATTACACCTATACTTGCAATGACATATTAATGACTTCTAATTTTCTATTTTGCTTTTTTAGTTGTGGAAGAATAATTATTTTTAAATACATAATGCCACCAAAAAAAGCATCAATTGGGAGAAAATTGACCAAAGCCAAAGAATTAGGGAAAGAAAGAGCAGCTGAAACTGAAGAACTACGAGAATCTCACCTGCAGGAAGAGCGCAACAGAGCTGCTACTTCCAGATACAACAAAACGGAAGAACAACGAGAATCTCGCCGTCAAGAAGAGCGCAACAGAGCTGCCACTTACCGAACAAACAAAACTGAACAACTACGAGAATCTTGCAGGAAATACGCGACAGAGCTTCAACTTCAAGACAATCACAGACGCCCCAACAAAAAATCGAACGACTGGATACCAAATGCTTAAGGCTGACTCGGCCAAGAGAAGGAATCCATTTGAAGTTGGAAGCATTTAATTACGACGAAAACTCTGATTACCGGAATCACAAGGACGTAGTTATTGGATCAATGATTAAAGCTTGCTTGCCTTGCCGTGTTTTGAAGTTCGCTAAAGAACCTCCTGCAATGTGTTGTTCGAATGGAAAAGTTATTGTGTCACCGCTGATTGAGCCACCTGAACCGCTCCTGAGTTACATTTCCGGCACAACTGCAACTTCGAAACACTTTCTGCAAAACATTCGTAAGTACAACACATGCTTTCAAATGACTACTTTCGGTGCAACAAACATTGTTTTTTTTGTTTTGTTTTTAATCCATGCAATCTTTTCTGGGGCCGAAGCACTCCCTGCTCTTTCACGGTTGATTTTCCCGTCTTACTTTACGCAAGTCCTGCTAAATCGAAGACGTACGGCTATAGGACCGATTTAAGTTACCATCTGCGCATTGCATAGATCCATGCCAGCCTATAGTACTGGACATGGAAGATGGGTCGGCCCATGAGTTTTGCACGCCAATAGGGGGTCGTAGTTGTGTTCCTTTTAATCACATATCGTAATCTGTTGATGAAAATTTCCTTTTGCATCCTGCCCCTATCGTGATTCGAACTCTGTACCTCCCGATCCAAACGCCAAAGCTTTAACCACTGTGCCATTTGGTCGGTAACAAACATTATTAATAGCGTCTGTTACATGCCCACTTTCAAAGTTCAAGGCCAGATATATCCCAAAATCTGTTCGTTGCTTCCTGTATTAAGCGAAGTCGAATTGCGTGCCGCAATTAGTACAGCTACCAGACGTGATATAATTTCGAATGTACAAGCAATGTTTCATGAACGCAAGAGTTTGATACATTTATTTAAAACTGCTATGGGTAAGATGCCTACAGATGATTATAGAGTTGTAATCCGAGCAGACAAAACGCTGCCAGGTAAACACGAAAGACGTTTTAATGCACCAGTGATAGGTGAAGTAGCAGTTATAATGGTGGGCTCCGAATTCGATCGACGTGACATAATCATTCATCGCCGGAATGCAAATGTGGTTCGCGTTTCAGAAACACATCGTTCGTATGATGCACTTCAATATCAACTTCTATTTCCGCGTGGAGAAGATGGCTACCATTTCAACATAATGCAAATCAATACGAATGAAGAGTCGACGAAGAAAGTTTCGTCCAAATGAATTCAACTACATACTGAAATTCCGTGAACTATTCCATCAGTTCATTGTAGACATGTATGTAAAAATTGAAAGTGAGCGCCTTCTCTTCATTCGGTTAAATCAACAGAAGCTACGTGTTGAAGAATACTTAATACTCTGCTAACTTTGGGCAAAAGGTAATCTTGCCAGCATCGTATATACCGGCAGTCCACGGCACATGCACGAATACGCTCAAGATGCCATGATATAAGTTCGAAAGTATGGACGTCCAGATTTGTTCATCACCTTCACATGCAATACAAGGTGGAGTGAAATCACAGACCTACTTTTCACCGGCCAAAACTGATCGCACAGACATGATCTACTCGCCAGGGTATTCAAGCAAAAGCTAATTCGATTGATAGACGTCATCACTAAGAATCACATTTTTTGGTATTCAGTTGAGTGGCAAAAAAGAGGTCGTCCACACGCACATATTTTAATACGGATGAAGCTAAAAATCGTCTCAACACAAATTGATAGCGTCATATCTGCTGAGCTGCGCAACCGAAACGAACATCCTATTATTTTTGAAACAATCAAGAAAAATATGATCCATGGATCATGCGGTACACTTAATACAAATTCACCATGCATGGAGCTGATCAATGAAACTCAAACTGGAGGTGATGGATATCCTATGTCTAGGAGAAGGAACACCGATGATGGTGGATACACAACCACAATCAGAATGCGAGATGTAGATGTTGTCATCGATAACAGATGGATCGTGCCGTATTCATCGCTGCTTTCAAAAATGTATGATGCTCACATTAATGTTGTACATTTGCGAATACGTCCACAAAGGCAGTGACATGGCAGTATTCGGACTAGCAAACCAAAGCAATGAAGTCACTCAATTCCAGATGGGACGCTACATCAGCAGCAATAAAGCAGTTTGGAGAATATTTGCATTCAACATCCACGAACGCTATCCAACTGTTCTACATCTCGCTGTTCAATTAGAAAATGGCCAGCGTTTCTACTTCACCGATCAAAATGCACAAAATAGAGCTGAGCAACCACCCAACACAACAATTACCGCCTTTTTCAAATTGTGTGCGTCTGATGACTTCGCTAAAACGTTGCTGTATCACGAAGTGCCCAAATACTACACTTGGAACACATCGACAAAAAAGTTCATGAGAAGAAAGCGAATTGTTCTAGAGAATGCTGGTGTACGTTCGTCAGATGCTTTAGAACGTGTATACACAGAACATCCAAACAACGCTGAATGTAATTATTTAAGATTGTTATTGCATACAGTCAGAGGTTCAACTTCATTCGTTGCATTGAAAACCATCGATGGCGTAGAATGCCAAACGTATAGAGAAGCAAGTATCAAGCTTGGATTACTTGAAAATGAAAGTCATTGGAACACAACGGTAACAGAGGCATCGCTTACGTGTCATCCAAAACAAATACGAACTTTGTTTGCGATCATTTTAACAACATGCGCACCGTCGAATCCACAAGAACTCCGGGAAAAGCATTGTGAAAGTCGCAGTGAATCCAAATGATCTAAATCTACAATATTCCGACGACATTTTTAATGAAGTGCTAATATTGATTGAGGATTTATGCATATCAATTAACAACAAAGTACTAAATCAACTTGGTATGCCGGCATCCACACGGGACAGAAATGATGTACAAGACAGAGATCTGGTGCGAGAACAGGATTACGATGTAAACCAGCAACGTCATTTCGTGGAAACACAAACAAAACTATTAGTTGCTGATCAAAAATATGCCTACGACAAAGTCAAGCAACGTGTAGACAATGGAATTGGCGGGATTTTCTTGATGCTCCTGGCGGCACTGGAAAAACATTTCTGATCAATTTAATACTGGCGACGGTTCGAATGCAGAATGGAATAGCACTCGCAGTAGCATTATCGGGAATTGCATCAACGCTACTCGATGGTCGGCGAACAGCACACTCGGCACTCAAGCTACCCATAAATTTGAACCAGACCAAAACACCAACCTGTAACATCAGCAACATTCAGGAATGTCCGCAGTATTTTAAGCGTGCAAAATTATTATTTGGGACGAATGTGCCATGACCCATAAAATATCACTTGAGGCGCTTGACCGGACTCTGCGAGATATCAGAGGTAGAAACCAACCAATGGGAGGTGCGTTTATACTTTTTGCAGGTGATTTTCGCCAAACCTTATCCGTTATACCTTGGTCAATACCCGCTGATAAGCTAAACGCATGCCTCAAAACTTCTTATTTATGGAACCGAGTTGAAAGAACTACTTGGACATTGTAAACGGCAAAATTTCAATTGATCACTCAACAAATGAGATTACGTTTCCGCCAAACTTTTGCCAAATGAAGCCGAGTATTCAGGCCGTTGTTGACAAGGTATTCCCAAACTTGACTTGCAACTACAAAAATACAGATTAGCTATGCGAACGAGCAATTTTGCCCCCAAAAAATTATGATGTTGCCCGGAGAACCAATCAAATACAAATCAATTGACACAGTGATGGATGCGGAACAAGTAGTCAATTATCCAATCGAATTTTTAAGTTCAATGGAGCCACGAGGAATGCCACCACACATATTCACATTGAAAGTTGGTTCTCCGGTCATGCTCATTCGAAATTTGAACGCACCAAAGTTATGTAACGGAACCAGACTGACCATAAAAAAACTAATACCAAATTTGATCGAGGCAACAATCATCAGCGGCAAATATAAATGATGTGCTGATTCCACGCATACCGATGATTTCAAATGATTTAGCGTTCGATTTCAAGCGGCTACAGTTTCCATTGCGTCTGGCCTTCACAATCACCATCAACAAATAACAAAGACAATCGTTGGCTATGCTGGTTTGAATTTGACAAACTCATGTTTTTCACACGGCCAATTGTATGTTGCTTGCTGTCGAGTAGGCATACCAAAAAATCTATTCATTTATGCACCAAATTATAAGACCAAAAACATTGTTTATCCGCTAGCATTACGCTAAAAAATACATTAGTTTTTTAGCAACGCGCGCCGGGTACAGCTAGTAATCTATATAAACAAAATGGAAATTGCACAAGAACCACTTTTAACCAATGATTGTATATCGTAATCTGCTGAACCTTGTATATAACTGCGAAACAAAGCACTTTTACTAATTGCGTGTATATCGGCATAGAATCACACAAAAAGGGGTATAATTCTGCTCATGTTCTAATCTAATTATAATAATTACATACTCAAATGCATCCATCAACACATTTCAGTTAAAAATATGGAAAAAGGGACAACTAACATTGTATTACAAAACGCAACCAATCTTCAACAGATAAGGCACTACAGAAGTATATAATTTGAAACTTTGTTTGTTTAAATAAAAATCATTTGATAACGTAACATAAAATTTATCTTGTCGAAATATTATTCAAAGTGACAGAGAGATAACGTATATGAGAGGCACCACCCTTCTCCCAAGACACGAACGTATAACGCAAACAAAAAACACAAAAATTAAATATCGGAAGTAAAGTAATGATACATCAAAGTAACACCTTTGAAAACAAAGCCGAAAGGCATTTATCTGTTATGTCGATAACTTCAGTACGATAACGCCGCATAATTCAAATGGTATATGTAGTCATTTCAATCTTGAACATTTCACTGTACCGAGAGATCGTGTTTATATTCATAATTACAAGTGTCAGCAAGCGTTTATTATTTTAATGATGAACAATTGTTTTAGTGCGATTTTTTATTTTGCCGACCCAACAGTACAAAAAAAAACACAACATTTCCGAATTTATTCCAATTAATGAGTGTCAGTTGGAAATATTCCAGCACGCATTATCGGAACTCCTTAAATATACACAAGTATTATTACAATTGCATATAATGTATTTCAAAGTACCTTTCATCATCACATACCGAACGTTGTATACGTGAACATAAAATATTTCATTTTTCACTTAAGACTAATAAAAATTTGGTTTGTACAAGAGCATCGTCATTACGGTTGATCTTGCGGGGCATATAAATCAATTTTAACCTCATAACTCAAAGATATTTTTTAAACGTTTTTTTATGACAAAGTTACCAAAATCGTTAAAAACCGATTCCCTAAATATTTACATAATGACTGCGTATTGTGTATTTAATGTGTGGATACAAATTTTAAATTAAACCACCTTAGAGGTTTTATGGACTAAAAATACGATTGTAAAGAAAACTGTTTCCTGGGAAAATTATGAATATTCATCTTATTTTTATTAGAGAAAATTTGATTTTAATTTTTATTGCGTTTTATTGCTTTTTGTGTTTAGGTAAATAAATAAAAATAATTAATAGTATTTTCGTTTAGTAATTCTGAAGATGAAAACGTGTAATGATACAAAGTATTTTCGTAATACATAATTTTTTTTAACGCAGTGCTGCGTTAAAAATATAATTTTATTGAACTGATGTCCACAGTCCGAGCGAATTTTATAATCAAACCGCAACTACAGACAAATAGGACCACATCATTTGTTTAAACATAGTAGACATGCACCAATGATAGGTTAAAACATCGTAGCCGTTAACATATTTTATGAATGGAAGTAACATATTTTATGAATAAGGAAATAATAGATCTTATTTCTATAACACCAAAACCACGACAATTGTAAACACAATTTTGTGGGAATTATCATAAGTGCTGAACAAGCGCATTACTGTACAACTTTGTGTGAATTAACATAAGTGCAGAGCAAGCGCATTTAATTTTATAATTTGTTAGTGTAAACAACCATGTAATTTTGTATATAAACCTAATAATTGAAATACATAGGTTAGATTTTTACAACCAGTCAAAGTCTCTAGATTAAAGATTAGTGATCAAGCTCTGACCTACGGGAAGTTCATTAATTACCAAAATAAGGTTTAATACACACATCTACTTGAACCATATTCAACCCACGTCTAAGTTGAATATTCAGAACGCAAATTCGGAAGTACATCTATAGGCCGGAAACAAACATTGGTCCTTCGAGCCGGATTTGCACTCTGAATATTCAACTTAGATGTGGCTATATTGCTCATTTTTATGTTTTCCTTTTCTTCGTGCCATTTTAATCTGCGTTGTAATGATGTCAAATATTCACAAGACCAGATTTTCCAGAAATCTTGTACCAGCTTTCGTGTCAGCTTCCAACGACTGCTTAATGTGCAGATCGTTGGTGAGGGCACGTTCAATGTCTTAAAATCGTCAAATAGGGTCAACCGCTTATAACAACAGCCCAAAAACATTAATGAACCAATACTCGACCAGCCCGGTTGAAATAATTCCATTCGAAAATACACCAGGTATATACTTTGAAAACATTGCAGTTACAACGCTAGCCCAGGAAGAATGGAAGATCATTGTTCACTTTAAGCTAGAAAATTATTGGGCCGAGCAACAGCAATTAGCAAACAATGTACGCCATTTAACTCAATTATGCTCACATCAAAGGCAAATTGCAATTGATGCTCACCTCTGTCAACATACGGTGATATATTTGCTGGGCCAATTGCGGCACATCGATGATGCAAATAGTATCTTGAAAACTAATCGAAAGCTTTCCGGTTCAAGAAGAAGACGGGCACTGGTCAGTTTTGTTGGCACTTTAGCTCACGATCTTTTTGGCGTCTTAGATGAAGAATGGGCTAACAAATACGAGGCTAAAATACAAGGTGTAGAAGAAAATGAAAGGCAGTTATTAACCTTACTAAAGGAACAAACATCTATAGCTGAATCGACGTTAAACGTGTACAAAAAAGAAATTGCGAGCATAAAAACACAAATGGCAACCTTCTCATCCGGACTACACAACTTAACAAAGGCAACAAATGTACTATCTACGGAGGTAGACAACCTAAAGGCGACGCAATTATTCACCACGCTCGCGTTAAGTACTGCCTTGGACCTAATTAATTATCAAAACATTCAAAGGGAACTACTAAATATTGTTGTTGATACGCATCAAGGGAAGTTAAATCCACTCATTCTAACCAGGGAACAACTTGACCAACAGCTTAACCTGATACATCAAAACAGTCCAAGGTCATTAGCCATTCCCGAAAGTAAGATGGATAATGCAATTGCTAACTTGTTTAAGTTTATGACTGCGAAGTCGCGAGTAACAACATCAAATTTACTACTCGAATTGAGGGTTCCACTTATCAATGAGCAAAGGTATCAAGTGTATAAGGTGTTTCCACTACCAACTAAAATTGAAGACGAGTATGTTTACATCAAACCATCAACAGAATTTTTAGCAATTAATGATCATAAGGACAAATTCTACCAAATGACGGAAGCAGAGTTCAACAAATGTCACAATATTGAAGAACATGAATATTGGTGTGCAAATCAACATACCATTTATACCGCCAAAACAAAGGTTTTCGAGTGCGAACTAAGCATACTAGAACGTTCATCGAACCTTTCGTTATGCAAAATACAAAGGACAAAAACTCCTTTAAAATGGCAAAAATTACACGAGCCAAATTCCTGGAAATTACACGAGCCGAATTCCTGGCTTCATGGAAGAAGTAGAAACCATGGATATCATTTGCGGAACAAATGAGACAACGATTCAAATCAAGGCTACTGGAATTTTAAGACTACAATCGCGATGCTTTATCAAACATCAAGGAATTATTCGGGCTGGATTCCACACGTCAGTTAGCACATTAAATAACTCAATTGTTAGAAGTTCACCAGTCCAATCCATTGTGAATATCTCAGGATCCTCAATCAATGAGAGATGACAGCCAGGAGTGGGATGAAATACAGCAGTCAATCGACCAACTAAAAGCAAGGGAAATATTGCTGCCCACGCAAGTTACTCAGCATGACGTACATCAATACATTGTATCTTATGGAAGTATCATGACTATAATTATCTTAGTAGCCATATACATGATAAGGTGCCAGAAGAAATCTACAAATCCAGTTGAACAACCAACGCCATTACATTGACCGTGTTACACTCAGCATTTTGCCATTCTGCCAAAGCCGGGAGTATGTTTAAATATAGTAAACATGCACCAATGATAGGTTAAAACATCGTAGCCGTTAACATATTTTATGAATGGAAGTAACATATTTTATGAATAAGGAAATAATAGATCTTATTTCTATAACACCAAAACTGTACAATTTTGTGTGAATTAACATAAGTGCAGAGCAAACGCATTTAATTTTATAATTTGTTAGTGTAAACAACCATGTAATTTTGTATATAAACCTAATAATTGAAATAAAGTTTGTTAACTTTGTTTACATAGGTTAGATTTTTACAACCAGTCAAAGTCTCTAGATTAAAGATTAGTGATCAAGCTCTGACCTACGGGAAGATCATTAATTACCAAAATAAGGTTTAATACACACATCTACTTGAACCATATTCAACCCACATCTAAGTTGAATATTCAGCGCAAATTCGGCAGTATATCTATAGGCCGGAAACAAACATCATTAGAGGTTAGTCTCGAAAATTATTTTTCTCGATTTCTCGAGCCCAATTTTATCTTTTTCTCGAGAATTTCGAGAATCCAATAAATTTGGAATTATTGGCCCAGCATTCAAATCAATCAACATCTATCGTTTATTTTACTATGCACATCTCAATTTTTTGAAAATGTGTCTCTGCGCTAATATTTTAAATGAATTCAATTAAAACTTAATTTGATGGAATAAGGAATCACTTCACCCTTATGTGGAAGACAATAGATACAGAACATTATCGGAGAGTGTAAATAAAACCTAGAGTTAAATTCTCAACATCAATTAAATGATCTGCTTACTTGTCCTCAACAGATATCGGATGAGTTTAACAAATTTTTTATTGATGTTTACCTTCCCATTTACAAACAGGGGAATGCCAATCAAATGAGCAATTGTAGACTCATTTCACTCCTAAGCACTATTTCCATAAAGTGCTCCTCAACAAGCCCGTGTCCCATCGATATAAATAAGTGACAATCGGATAGAGCCAAGTCTAACGAGTAAGCCATGTGAAAGTATTCCCCAATTAAGTGCTTCCAACGTTTCCATGGCCGATTTTGCTTTGTGTGATGTTGCATCATGCGGTTTCACCACGTTTTAAGCGGTCAAAATAAATCACACTCTTCTGATCCCACCAATACAGAGCATTGTCTTCCGTCTGAAGCGATTTGACCTTGCAGTCGATTGGTTATCCTGGATCAACCCAAGCCATTTTGCGCTTTGGATTCTCAAAATAGATCCATTTTTCCGTTTGCAGTGGTTTTCCCATTTTCCCGTTACCTTTCATAGAGTTTATGTGGAACCCATTTTCACAGCGTTTTAATTATCCCCATGGCATTTAAACATATGGACGCGGCTTTTCGAGGCCCGTTCAATTGATCCGCGAGTTGTTTTAGCGTTTGATCGTCATCCTCATCCAATAGTGCTTGCAATTCACTGTCTTCAAACTTTTTTGGTGGTCTTCCACGTTCGTCGTTTCTCGATGTGATTCTTCAGGAGCTTTTTTCAAATGATAACAAAAAATCAATGATGTCTGCAAATCGTAATATGTAGGCACAAAACACGTAAAAAACATGCGTTATTGTATGAATTGGATGGCGCCATTTATTGGTAAATTCGTAAATTGGTAAATTGGTTGTTCGGCACGAGACGGTGAGAGATTGTCAACATGCCGTTCATCAACGATCAAGATGTTCCAATGCACTATTTGAAGTGGCCAGAGAGAGCGCTGCCCAGAACCTAAAAGTGTTGGGAACCGGGCACACTTACAGTGGAATCACTTTGCGGTACATTTGATTTGAATATTCAAAGAATATTGCCAAAAGTCCGTCCACGTCACTTGGAATACAGCCTAACAGTCGTTCGAATGGTTGACACTGAACCTGATTTTTGGAAGTAAATTTTGATAACCGACGAGGCCCATTTCATAATCTTTGGCGACGTTAATAACAAAATTGCCGCATTTGAGGAACGAAGAATCCACACGAGATCCATGAAACGCCATTGCATGATCAAAATGTGACTGTCTGGGTGGCCAATTATTGAGTGGTTTATAAGTTCTTTCCGATATATTTTAACTTATCTTAGACAAAGTTCTAATGGACGGGGTCACAGAATACAAACAGAAGAGACATTACTATGTTTTTGTATGAAAAAATTTTGACCTTGTTTTATATTCTTGATTTGGAAAAGGGTAGAATATAGTGGCAAAAAAAATTGTGTACTGAAATTTTTTACATTCAGTAAGGGTTGAGTCAAATTTGGCCCACTTAGCAGCAGAAGACGCAAAGAGTTGAATAAACTTTTAAATTTTATTTCACCTAGAGATGTTCACGGCCCGTTACCCGGTTTACTTACATGCGCAGAGCAATAGTACCTATAAATATGTAGAAATCCCTCTAATGAAAAGACGACGACGTTTCTAATCTACGAAGAAAATGGTTTCAGTGGAAAATTCAATACCAACGACCCATCCCAGCGATGTAGTGTAGTGTAATAGAGTGAATCATGTGTCCCCACAACAATGAGCCAGCCACCAAATAAATGGTTTACCTTATCAAGTAAAGCTCTAGTGATCAGATTTGCTTTCTACGTTACGGTAGAGAGGAGATTGTGGACATTTGTATCAGGTCAGTCAGCCTCGCCTAGAAACGAAAAGTGGGTGTTCATCAAATAGGGAGGTTGCGTGTCATTTAACACTTGTAGTCATGATTTATTCCAAACTGTATAGTACAAGAAACCTTACTGTATGCACAGTTGTTGGCGCTAATCAAGTCTTACTGGTTAACGATATTACCTCCTCCAATCCTTATCTACGACAATAGCGTAGCAGATAATGATGATTCGATTGGTCGATACTCTAGTTAATAATTTTTGATCTGATTCACACAGTCTACGATCGACCACCGGCCCCGTTACAAGCTTTTGCGGTTTTTGCAAATATTTTTAAAATTATTTTATTCGTGAGAAAAACGCATATGAACTAATAGATTGCAAATTAAATTTGAAATGCTATTGGTCCACAAAAGTGTTTCAAAATTTAAGCATAAATTACAATTGACAAAAAAAATTTATGAAAATAATAGTTCACTTAATTTTTAAAATTTTAAAACTTTTTTTTTTTAAATTTGCATTTATACCGTTCAGACGGATTGATTATTTAGGATACAATTTTGTACTAAAGCTTCTTCCTTAAACTGGGGGACTCGCTTACGCAAGCGTTCACGTTACGTTCTAGCGGTGATCACCGGGCAACTGGCTCACACGGTATTTTTAGCGTGATAATCTAAAGCACAGCGCGAAATGAGCCGGATAAAGGTAGTTAATCGTTCCGGCCTTGTAACCGGCACAGACTGGGGACCCATGGCCCCATCCGTATCAAACTGTCTGATCTGTGTACTGCAGACCTCTGCACAGATGGATATTTCCATCTCAGCTACTCGTGGGACAAAACATGGATGAAATATAACAAATACAATAGAAAAAAGAAGATTCCAGCGGTTTACAAAACCCAGAAACTAGTTCTGGTGGGATTTAGGCCTTTAGGCCTGGTCTCCAAAGCATAGGTAACAAACATTGGATACTAGTCATAAGGCCTGGCTCTCAAGACGAGCCGAGTGTGGATGCTCTCATGCGTTAGCAGATTACTGAAATGAAGCCGGATGGATCGTCAGAAGGCTCTCTACCCAAAAGGCAGAGATCGGAGTAGGAATCACAGAAGAATGCAAGGAGTAGTAGAATGCGGTAAACTGTAATTAGACCTTTCAATGAGGTGCTCAAAGGTGCGCAATTAGTGGTGGCTGTTTATTGGATGAAGCCCTCCAAGACAGATACAGATACACCACTCCGAGTGTTCTCCAGCGGCCGCTTGGGTTCTTGGACCGTAACTAGTGAAGACTTCTTGGAGCTACTACAAAAATTCACTTTCCAGGTAGCTTCGAATCGGCGCCACAAAGGCCTAAGGACAACCGAGTCATTGTAAGCCAGGTTATAAGCAGGTGAAAAATCCTTAATAAAAATTTCTCATTGCAATACCAAACACCTACGATTCATTAGTTTAGCCTCTTCCATACTAGAATTTTTTTAGAAAGATAGGTAGAAGCCCACATTAGATTAGAAGTTTGAATGAGCTCAGGCTATCGAAATCCCAACATGCATATTGCAAGGAAAAATCTGTGGAAACTGCTCCTATAGCGAAATTCCTTGAACATAAGGAATACTCTCTGATAGCTTTTAAGGTTATAGAGGTGGCCTTTAACAACGACAGACCAGAGGCGATTATGCAGGTAGTCCTAGGTAAATTGGAGCTGTTGTTAAACCTGGGAGGGTGCGGTTTTAAGGTGGTTGCTTATACGGGGGATGTTGCGATTGTTGTTTTCGGTCAATATACCTGCATTTTAAAAGAACGCATGCAAAGTGCGTTGGCCATTCTCTCCAATTGGGCTAATAGTTGTGGGTTGAATGTTAATCCACACAAAACTTTCTATAGGAAAAACAAGCTTTCTCAGATCGACCTCCTTGCTTAAGTATTGGATTGACCTTCAGTGATGTAGCAAAGTATCTGGGTCTCATTCTGAACAGCAAACTAAGCTGGAAGCCAAGCATATTAGAAAGAGTAAAGAAAGAAAGCTGGCATAGTGGCTTACTCCTGTAAAAATATGAGGTTTGGACCCCACATTGTACATTGGCACTATATTTCTACTCTATGGCTCTCTACCTTTCTCAGGCCAACTTTTACTATTCTAACCATAATAAATCCACTCAAAAACTGGAGATTCTCTTTCATCTCGCACCCCTAAAAGTTATCCTAGGTAAACAATTGTCAGCGACCTCAGCAATGAGGCTCAACTCCATCTTCATGTGATGGAACTGTAACAATACAGGGCACTCATCTATTCTAAGCAACAGAAAGATCCCAAATACTACCAACTGTATCATCTCATCACGATCTTTTTGAGCAGAGGCTTAGGACTGATATTCCTGGCAGAGAGGTCTGGCTGAGAGAAGTATTTCTGAATACTGAAGGTTCAAAATTGCGCAGCGTTTTTCCAGCTAAACTAATCGCGATAAGAGAAGCCGGCAACTGGTTGAGGTATAATGTAGTATCTGCAAGAGATATTCATATTTTTATGGACAATTAAGGGGCTTCAATTGAGACAATCAAATCATATTTCCTTACGTTAAAAGTAGTCATAACAGATCAATTCAACACCCACCCGATATGGGTGGCAGGGCATTTCTAAATTGCGGAGAATGAAAAGCCGGATGAACTCGCTCTACAATGCGCAATCTGCTTCATTTCATCAACAAGGGCGGATGTTGATATATCGCTCACTTGAAGAACAACGTACGACAGATGGTTCAGTAGTACCTCCTTGACTATATGGTATGTATGGTGGTGGCTGCTATTACGGGACACTGTCTCATAGGTGAGCTTGCGAGCAGAATGTTAGTCTCCTCTCCCAATTACTGTCGTAGGCGTGCAGATGACTTGGCCGGCGTTTGCGCCAAAACCATCATTGGACCATATTTTTTCAGAGAAAACGAAACAGTCAATGAAAATCGATATCGAAAAAGGTTTTGATGGCTACTGCGTTCAACAAGACGGTGCGACATGCCACACTGCAAATCAAACAATCCAGTTTCTGCGACGAAAATTCCCTGGACGTTTGATGTCAAAAAGAGACGACATTTGACTGACCACCCAGATCACCAGATTTGACCCTTTCGGACTTCTTTTTGTGGGGTTAGTACGTCGTGCCGAAATCATCGCTATACCGCCCGAGGTGCTCAAATAGGTAATGGAAAAACGCAGCAAAAAGGGCACATTTTGCTTTGGCCAAAAAAGGCGGCCACTTAATTGATGTTGTATTCAAAAACTAGTTCAAATAAATTACAAAGGACTAATATGTTTTTTTCAAAGTTATTCATTACCGACATAAAAGATGACCCACCCGTTAGTTGTCCAGACCATCTGAAACGAAGTGTCCCTCTCCTCCCCTCCTACAAGGATCAGTTCTTTGATTTTATTAATTCCGTGTTTGAGATTACCCTTTCAGGTCACGCTAAAGTTTTTGCTGATGACCTGGCTCTAACTAATGATTTCCAAGTTTTTTAATGAAAACCAACATTTGTTGCAAAGAGATTTGGGTATTCTCAGCCAAGTGGTTATATCATCTTTAGCTCGCAGCCAGTATGAAATCTAGTGGTATATATTTTGGAAGAAATTACTCCACCATTCCCCAACAAGTATCATGTTTTTCCTTGTGTTGGAAATCCATATTACTCAGATTGCTTTGACATATAGTGTTCGTAGACAAATTTACATATTTAGGTTCTCTCATCTCAAAAACATAAGAAAAAATGTTATAAATGCTATAGGCAAGTTCTATAAACTTCGTAATCTATGTCCTATTTCTACTTTAAGAAAACTGTACCAGTTGGGATACCAAAACTGTACCAGTTGGGGTGGGATCAATTTATTTTATTCCAATAGGTAGTGTTTTATCTAAATTTTCAATGATAAACTTTATTACCAACATTAATAAATGTATGCGGTAATTGAACAATTTAAATTGACTGAAATTAGAATTGAAGTTTTCGCTATTGTTAACTGACCACGCCACCATCCTAAACGAAGGTACCATCTCGAACTACTATTCTCTAACTCTCTGTATTACAGTAAATATTGAAAATGATCAGAAAATTAGTTTTTGTTTGTTCCGAAATAATAAAACAATTTTGTTTTTAAATATTTAATTTATCACGAGAAATCCCGAGAGTTCCCGAGGGGACTAAAAATATTTCTTGGTTTCTTGACAATGAAATAAAGTCGAAAAATGCATATCTCTAGACATAATGCGAGAATTTAAAAGATGATCCACTCAGAATTTCCTAATTCTGTTAAAACGAGCAAAACTTAAAGGATCTGCACCAATACATTTTATCCGTTTAAATTTGTTGCTGAACCAAGGTAACGAAAATACCTCGATTAGCAAAAAACAAAAGTAATTTACCTTTAGAAAGCTCATTTATCGGAATTTTTGTATTTTGAAACCCGAGCAAATCTTGTAATCGAACCGCAACTATATGAGAATAGATCCAAATTATGGGGGAATTTAAACGCAGATTACTCGGAATTTTCTTCTTTCGTTAAAATGTTCGAAACTTGCAGGATCTGGGAGAATAAGTTTTGCATGCATAATATCAATAAGGATTTTACCTCTGAAATATTTGCAAAATAGTAAAAACATTTTGTAGGTCAAGTTCTAATTGAAAATAATTTAAAATTATGTAAATTACATCTGGAAAGCATGGTTATTTGATTTTAAAACCTAAGCAAATTTTGTAATCGAACCGCAGCTAGAGGCGAATAGGACCACAACATGAGGAAATTTTAACGCAGATCCGCTCAGAATTCTCAAATTTGATCAAAAAGGTCGCAACTTACAGGACCCTGTGATAACAAATTGTATCCGCTCATTAACCATCAGAGATTTCCGCAAAATATTGCAAACACTTTGTTGTTCAGATTCTGTTTGAAAATGGTTTTAGGTAATGACAATGCCACGTTTAGCTAGAAACAAACAGTACATTACATCTGGAAAGTACGGTTATTGGAACTCTTGCATATTGAAACCCGAACAAATTTTGCAATCGAACCACAGCTACAGGCGAATAGAACCACAACATGCGTGAATTTTAATGCAGATTTACTCAGAACTCACTAATTTCATCAAAACGGCTGAAATTATCAGGTTTTGTGCTAATAAATTGTATCCATTTAAAATCAGTAAGGCTGAGATTTTCGCAAAATATTGAAAACATTTTGTTGCTTAAGTTCAGTTTGAAGAAATAAACTGCAAATCGGTTGGTTCTAGCAAAAAGACATAAATTTCGGAAAAAATATCAAAAAGTTGCGGCAAAGCATCGCAACGCTGGAAAACGGAATAGATTTAGTTTGGAGCAACAAAGACCCCAAGTAACAATTTCTAGTTTCAAATACAATTCATTTCCAAAAAAATTTTGGAAATGGTTTCTAACACGTTTGTGACAGGTTACAAAACCTTAGCATGATTTTTAATACCAAATCATTTTATTTTTGTCCGATAAAAAACCGATAAAATTCTTTTTAACACGGACCTCCAAAATTAGATTAGTTCCAGTTTCAGTAACAAACTATTCAATCAAAAGCGGTTATCAACAAATTTTTTAAAAACCTAAAATTGTCCATAAGTTTAAAAAAAATTTTGGAAATATTTTAAAGCCAGATTGGTGTTTCACTTCCAGGTAAGATTACAAAGTGACTTGATTACTCTTAATAAAAGATTTGTCACTCGCCATATTTATAAGACGGCGTTGTTCAAACTCTAAAACTCCAAATAAATTCTTTGTGTTTATAAACAAAATAAATCATATTGAGTTAGCGAATTATTTTGTTAGTTGTCAAACCGTTAACAATTTCCGTGTTAAAAATACCTCAACAGATGCAAATTGTTAGAAACAATAAATCACGATTTTAGTGTGAGTATTGTGCACAGTAAATTTTTGGGTATTTTGAAACCATTTAAAACTTTTGCCAAACTGAAGACATGCTGGAACCGTTTTAAAAATACTAGTAACATAAACTCTTAAGTTAAGCCTCGCTTCTGATTTTTCGGAAACTCTAGTTCCAATTTGCTACTTGAGGCTACTACTCTACTCCCACTGAAAAATTAAAACGCCATTTTATAAATTTGTTCAATAATTTTTTTATATTTCAAATTTTTTCTGTTTTCTTTTATTAATTTGTTGTTCTTTTTTCATAATTTTTATTGTCAATATAACAATAAAAAATTTATAATATAATATTTGTTTCTTTTAAAATTTAATTAAATAAATTAAAGTTGATTTTTATATTTGTAATGTTTTCTTTTTTTATATAATAATATTTAATAATCATATAATTATATTTATTAATTTAATATTCACAATTGTTTAATTAGTTATCTTAATTAATTAATTAGATTAATTATTTAATTCTTTTATGTGTTGTGTTTATTTAAATAAATTTATTATTTTATTTTCACATAAAGAAAATAATTTAAGTTTTAATAAATTTAATTAGAATATTAAAAAACCAAATAATTTTTCTGTGTATAATTAATTAATTTTGGAACGGCGGTAAATTACTAAATATTTAATATATTTACAGTTAATTTATAATTAATATTAATATTTACAAAAATATTTTATATATATTATATGTATAAGGAAAAATTGGATTATTTTTAAAATGTATTTTGTTATTAAAAAATAATTGCTTATTTATATAAATAATAATAATATAATTAAAAATTGAATAAAATTAATTTAAATTTATAAGATCACTGTTTGTTTTATTTTTTAAATTTATTTTATAATGATTAATTTAAAATGCTAATTTAATTTAAATTATTCGTTTTATATTTTTGTATTACACATGTTATTTTATGATTTTATACGTATGGTTATTTGTTTGGCGATAATATAACTGTATCATGATCATGATCGTGATCGTGAATTGCTTTCTTTTTTAGTATGCCCAAATCATTAACATTTTCTAGAAAACTTTTATGTGCGGATAATACTTTAACACTTTCAACATCTTTTTTGAGTTCTTCCATGTCACGTTTTAGTTTTGCCCTTCGATTTTGGAACCATGTGATAACCTGAAATTAAAAATTAACAAAACATGAATATCATAATGTTAGAAATTTTGTGGTTGTTTTCTAATTTCGGTCTGTCTGTCAGTTCAAGCCTAAACAAAAAAAAAATTAAAATGGTGCAACCACAAAGTATAATATTTGCGCCAAATTTCAACCCCACAAACCTTATAAAACGGCACATAAGTCTGCTATAGTAGGTATCCTTAAGCCACAATATATGAGGCCTAAAAGTTATATTCCTTTTTAAATTCTTCTACGTCACGTTTTTGTTTTGCACGACGATTTTGGAACCATGTGATAACCTAGAATGAATAAGCACATGGTTGGTAGAGATCCTGTAATCGTTATAGTTCAGCGCGAATCCCATAAATTGGGTAAAAAGGCAGAAATGTCTGTCAAGCCGACCTAAACTTAAGTTGGAAGTCGAACAAAACTTATTTAGGAATGCTTAGAAATTATTTACTGTTATTAATCGACAATTTTGAAAAATGTTATCAAATATTATATTCAATCCTGATAAATTTTTTGATCACTCAATCTATTTTGATTTTCACTAATATGCGTCAGTCGGTCCATAAACTACTCGATATAAAGACATGCAACATAAATGCAGTATAGTTACCTGGGCATTTGATAATCCTAGTGCTGCGGCAATTTCATCCCGATCCGCCGGCGACAAATATTTTTGGTATAAAAATCGTTTCTCCAATTCAAAGATTTGATGATTTGTGAACGCTGTTCGTGACTTACGTTTCTTCTTTGGTTGAGGTCGCGATGCAAATAAATTTAGATGTGATTGATCTGTAATAAACCAAAACAGAAAAAAAATATTATAAAAAATATGTTTTTATTGGATCAATAAATTTATAAATTTTAACAAAATAAAATAAAAAACGAGGAGCAAAAATCCGAAACTCGACTATAAAAATATTAATAATAAAAATGAATTTTTATGGTTTTGAAATCTAAAAAAAAACTAATAAAAAGCGGCTTTTTTAAGAACATCTACTGAAATTATCTTTATACGTATTACTATCAACAATTTTATAATATTTCAATAACCCTGGGGCTAATTTCGGTTCAATGACAAATGAGAATACCTATTACTCGATTTTCAAAAATATTATTAATCCCGGGTATTTAGCGTGAACAAATTTGCAATTATATAATGATGGTACAAAATAATATAAAAAAATGTAAACTAATTCAATGCTCCATTCAAAATAATGCAGCTCCCAACTGAAATGATGGGATCCGCTATCTTTAGAAACATATCAGAACCATATCAAAAAGAGGATACAGTATACTCGTATACACAAAATGAGATCTACTAGACCCCTAGTTCATGAAAAATTATTAGGACTATTATTTAAAGCTATCAGAAACCAATTCAAAAGTCGGGTCTTAACAAAATAACTCATAAACCTTGATAGATACCTCTCTATAGGCTAACCAAACGCTTCAATAGCAATTTACCTCTCCCATGCGTTTTATTTTAAATTATTATGCGTTTCTATATATCTTGCCGAATCCAAATCGACAAACGGATCGGAAATCCAGTTATGAACGCTAGAAAGATCTATTGATATACAAAAACTAAATGAACCGCACTACACGTCTCAAAGCACTGTGGTTTCTCATTTAAGCTTCCAGCACCACCATTAAAAATTTAATACAAACCATTGTTAGAAAAAAAACTAATGTTTCGTCAATAATTAACAGTGTTGTGCGTCTACGCGTATTTCCGAATTGTCTACATGTTGGTGTCGACAATAGTGTAGACAGTTAGTTTTTGTGTAAGGACAATGTCGAGAACTGGTAGAGTATGTAGACAATTCGTAGACAATGTATATTATTATTTTTTCCATTGTTTTTCTGTACGAAGTCGTCATCTTACAGTTTTTCAATTTTTAAATTGGGTTTTAAACTGGGGCATACCTATATTTTGGAGTTAATTCAATTTTATTAAAATTGGTCTGACTGAAATATCTTGGTCAATCAATCTATTCGATATTGGTACAACCATAAACGATTTCATTTTCGTTTGTGGAATAAATTTTATAAATCCTTGTTTAATAGTTGGCATTTTTTCAGAGCACACTGATAGGTCTCGCAACTTTCATATACCAACAGTTTACACGATCCTGTAACATTTGCTGATTCGCAGTATTGATTTTATATTGGCATCGTTGTAATCCTTTGAAGAGGAAGTCGGACAATGAGAGAATTTTTAAGACTTTTTCAGTATGAAATGGGCTTTATAATTTTCATTTAGGTTGTTGGTTATCATAACGCTGTACGAGACTAAATTCTTTTAACGCTATGCGCCATAGGTACTTGGCGAAACACATTAACACTTAATGAACACATTATAGCACTTGTTTAATTATTTCGTAAAAAAAATTGCGAAATAATTAAGCAAGTTTTATAATGTGTTTATTAAGTGAGGCTAAATTCGGCTATGGTTTAAAAGAAATTCTCTGTGCCAATAAAATTCTCTGTATTGTTCATGTTACCTGAGAATTACATTTCTTCGAGAGATTCAGATGAAGCATTATAAAATCGAAATTCATGGCCTCAGGGAAATGAAATGGAAAAACAGTGCCAAGTAAACACAAACGAGGGAAATTCACTCTAGACGCGATGATAAATGTATTAACAACAGCTAATAAGTTCTATGAACACAATTGATGGCAGAACAAGAAAGCAAACAGATCACGTAATAATCAACAGGAAATTTTTAACGCCATTACAAGATGTCGAGGACATAAGAGGTGCAGACAGGAGCGAAACACCTCGAAAAGTTATTAAAGCAATAGCACCCAACAGAGTTAGATGGTCTAGCCTAGTAGGCAAAAACAATTATGCTTGAAATATCCCGTAACTCTTCGGTCTTATTTTGACATTTATTAGATTTAATATTTATTAAGTTAATATTAGATTTTATTTAACAAAGACGATCTAGCGATATTGTGCGAGTTTAGCTCTCTAATCTCAACATTGAAAAGTGCAAAACTTTATCATTTCACTGAAAAACCAACCCTGTAAGACTGTAAGATAAAAGTTGAGCTACGAGACATTTTTGGTTTGGAGACAATTATAGGATTCTGTATGGTGCTTACGTTCGATCCCAGCTAGAATATGCTGTAAATGTGTGGTGTCCGTTCTGTGAACAACATATCAAAAACATTGAGAAAATTCAAAAGAACTTTATACACTACTTGACGTGGAAAGCTGGATTGGTAAATATGACCATGATATACCGTATCACGTAAATATTCAGCAACAACCACAATGTCTTACTGGATGTAAGACTTAGAACTTGGTAACGCTAGAAAAAAATCACTTTTATTAGTAACCTCTTGCTGGGCCTAATCGACACACCGGAAGTACTTATCGCTCAATTAAAATAAACTTTTCCAGTAGTCAACTAATAAATTGTTAATTTTCAAATCCAAAGAGGATTAATGTTACTATTTTGACAATAATTACTTTCCAAGTCGAATTTGTAAACTAAAATAACTGTCACAAGCACGCGGCAAGTTCATGTACCTCCTTTCTACCATTTGATCATCTCAAAGTGAATAAACAATATTTCGGGTGTTTAAGTGAAGGGGTCAGTAAAATTGTCGGTAGCATATACCTCATTTACGATCAATTTTTAATCGTTTATCGATTAAACGAATTCGCTCTTTAACCGTAACATATACGGTCTCAAAAAAATAACGGGAATTGGCCATTTAAAAAGCCCGCTTAACGGTATTATAAAATTTGATTTTAATGCTAAGTTGGCATCACTGTTCTCTATCTTGACGTGAAGTTTGAGCGCGACCTGCCATTGAGTTTGTTTACAGTGCTCTATTTTGTCAGTTCAACTCAATCGAACAAAGAAAATAAAAAGAAAAAGAGAACAAAGAACCAGATCCATATCAGGTGAATACGGTGGTTGCTCGATGATATTTGTTGAGTTTTTTAAAAGAAATTCGTTCACAATGGATAGTCTTATGAGATGGTGCTTTGTCGTGGTGCAAAATTCAAGAGTTTTATTTCCACAAACCTGGAATTTTCAACGAATTTACTATCTCAAATGCCTGCTCCATAAGAATAAGATGTGATAAGAATTCCGAGTGCACAACACCGCGCGGTAGTCGAAGAAAATTGTCAACATTACCTTAACTTTTGATCGACTTTAACTTGTTTTTTTTTCTCTAGTTATAATGCGTTGTTTGAATGTATCTTCAGCGACCTTTAAGCGATTGGCAACGCGTTTCATGCGGCTATCTCTCTCAAATCTAAATGACGATTTTTCGTCATCATTTCTTTCACTATATTGATGAGGCAAATCTTACACTATATCTCGACCGCTTTTAAATGCACCGTACCCCTCAATATACACTTGTTTTTGAAAAAGTATATTCACCGCAAGTAATATTTCAGCGATTCGGCACACGAAATTCTATTTGCAATGCAAAATTTGAGACAAATTCTTTGTTCGACATTTTTATTCATTATAAAAATCGGGGAACAGACTTGAGATGAACTGACAAAATAGAGTACTGTAAACAAACTAAACGACAGATTGCGCTCAAACTTCACGTCAAGATAGAGGACAGTTGTGCCAACTTAGCGACAATAATAATTTTTACAATTCCTTTAAGTGGGCTTTTCCTGGATCATTTTCCGTTACTTTCTTGACAGAGTCTACATTAATGTACTTCATTACCAAAAAAAATTTTGGGTTCAAATTTTTAAATGTGTTAAACGTTTTTATTGTATTGTCCTGTCCATATTGAACGGTTCCATTAAAAAAATCATAGAATTTTGATGATTGCTAAGATAAATAATAATTTTCGACATTGTCTACATTCTCTACATTGACGATGCCATCCTTTTTATTTTCTTCATACATTGTCTACACGTGTAGAATATCAATTATTTACGCGGTGTAGGCAATACGGCACAACACTGATAATTAACCCTATGTTGCATAGTTTATCTTATAATATATGCTAGCTTTATGAGTTTATATTCAAAATATTGGCGGGAAATATCTTTCGTGCAATAGTTTGCCGTTCACAGTAGAAGTGAAAATCAGCGTGTTTTTCATAACATCATCGCAGAACTATGTTGTACAAATACGCAATGTAAGTGGAGGAGATAATCCGCATTATGTCAGATAGCGAAGATCAAGTTGCTGGTGCAGGTGAAGATGACAATTATGATGAAGTACAGATTCAGAGAGTTACAGAAACTGTGCTTAAATAAACGACAATAAGCCTTTTCATATTGAAAATATCTTAAGAGATTTTGCGCCTGCCGTTCATGAAATAAAGCATTTTAAAGAAAAATATTTTAGAACTATTTGGAAAACCTAAAATTTTGAAGTGGATGTGATAAAGTAAATTTTTTGGAGTACGCATTTACGAAGAATTTTTTATGGGCAATGAAATAAAATATCTCAAACAATTTTGTTTACGACCAAAGATATACAAAATTATATTGAGATTATGATGTTTACTGCTATTATCCAAATTCGCTTCGGACGCTCTTGGTGTCCGAAACATAAAGAATGCTGGGATTCAAGAAACAATGCCATTGAATAAATTTGAAAAATTAATGCAAATTTTCAACAATGGCCGCAAGAACTAATGCTTCGTACGACCGCCTTCTCAAAATACGTTCAATATTTAATAGTCTGATTGAAAATTTTATAAAAAAATACCTCTTAAAGAATGCTTTGCGGCGTACAAACAATTTTTTAAAACTAAATTGAAATGCTACCCGAACCAATAAAAAACCGTATATGTGAGGTTTTAAATTGTTTGTTTGGTGTGAAACATTCAACTTTGCTTACAACATAGAGCTACACAGGTCAGAAAAACGATGACCGAAATCGGTTGCTTACGAAAGGTTATCTTGGGTTTACTTCAAGTAATTACAAAATATCCTTCAAAAGTTACTATACATCAGTCCCATTACTAGTAGAGTTGGCGAAACGTGGAATCTGCAGTCTAGGAACAGTAAGAAAAATTGACTTCCAAATTGCAAACTCCCGGATGAGGCACACTAAAAAATCCAATCCATCAATAGGCGAGGAAAAGTTATTGAATTTCAATTTGGGGTAATACAAAATCAAAATGTGTACCAGTAGGACAACCATCAAAGTAAAAACAATTTCTGCATCAATTCCGCTTAACGAATATCGGCTTGATAATCTCAGTCATTTGCTGAATGGGGAGAAAAACGATTGTCTTGCAAATAGCCAAGTTGTAATATACTCTCTTACACAAAATGCACTAAATGCAACCTTTTGCTACAATATTGAACGTAATTGTTTCCGAAATTTTCAGTTATGATCTAAAGAGACTAAACCAAAAATATATACTGGATATTTAGTTGATTTTTAATATTCAAAGACACTTGAAATTGTTTTTTAATTTTTAGGTAATTTTTAGTCATAATTGAAATAAATTGATTCTCAAAATGTGATTTAATATGATGTCTGATCGGTACTGATATAACATGATAATTTTAATGAAAATTTTATTATGCTACATGCATATTTTATCACGATACACATGAAAATTTGTGTGGTTGTATGGCATATTCAAATGTACACCGTCTATAGTTTTTTACGATTTTTCCAACTATAATACTCCTTAATATTATATAATCTTATTTACATTTATGCCGGAATATGTTATTTATACCAAAGAAAAATAATGTCTAACTTATGCTGTCTACCTAGTACAATTTTTTTAACTGTGTATGGAAACTGTGCCTGTTTTGAAATGAATATTATTAGTAGGATTAATACAAATAAATACAATAAAATTTCAAAACTAGACTATTAACCACTTTTTCATCGAATGATACTCGCCGGTGTAGGAGCTATCGAAACAAAGCTTGAGCTACCACCATGCCCAATTTTGCAAGCTGTGAACCATCAAATCATGTAGATATTCAATATTCAATTCATATTCAATTCATATTATATTCATATTCAATTTATATTGGATTCATATTCAATTCATATTCAATTCATATTAAATTCATATTCAATCCATATTCAATTAATATTCAATTCATATTCAATACATATTCAATTCATGTTCAATTCATATTCAATTCATATTCAATTCATATTCAATTCATATTCGATTCATATTCAATTCGTATTCAATTCATATTCAACTCATATTCAATCCAAATTAAATTCATATTCAATTCATGTTCAATTCATATTCAATTCATGCTCAATCCAAATTAAATTCATATTCAATTAATATTCAATTCATATTCAACTCATGTTCAATTCATATCCAATTCATGTTCAATTTATATTCAATTCATATTAGATTCATATTCTATTCATATTAAATTCAAATTCAATTCATATTCAATTCACATTAAATTCATATTAAATTCATATTCAATTCATGTTTAATTCATATTCAATTCATATTCAATTCATATTAAATTCTTATTAAATTCATATTCAATTCATGTTTAATTCATATTCAATTCATATTCAATTCAAATTCAGTTCATATTTAAATCATACTAAAAACATATTTAATTTATATTCAATTCATACTCAATTCAAATTCAATTCATATTTAATTCATGTTCAATTCATGTTCAATTCATATTCAATTCATGATTAATTTATATCCAATTTATATTGAATTTATATTGAATTCATATTCAATCCATATTCAACTCAATATTCAACTAATATTTAATTCATATTCTATTCATATTCAATTCATATTCAATTCATATTCAATTAATATTCAATTCATATTCAATTCATATTCAATTCATAATCAATTCATATTCAATTCATATTCAATTCATATTCAATTCATATTCAATTCATATTCAATTCATATTCAATTCATATTTAATTCATATTCAATTCATATTCAATTCATATTCAATTCTTATTCAATTAATATTCAATTCATATTCAGGCCATATTCAATTCATATTCAATTCATATTCAATTCGTATACAATTCATATTCAATTCATATTCAATTCATATTCAATTCATATTCAAGCCATATTCAATTTACATTCAATTCATATTCAATTCATATTCAATTCATATTCAATTCATATTCAATTCATATTCAATTCATATTCAATTCATATTCAATATATATTCAATTCATGTGCAATTCACATTCAATTCATGTTTAATTTAAATGGAATTCATATTCAAGCCATATTCAGTTCATATTGAATTCATATTGAATTAATTTTCAATTCAAATTCATGTTCAATTTATAATCAATTTATATTAAATTCAAATCGAAGTCATATTCAATTCAAAATCAATTCATATTCAATTCATATTCAATTCATATTCAATTCATATTAAATTCATGTTCAATTCATATTCAATTCATATTCAATTCATATTCAATTCATATTCAATTCTTATTCAATTCATATTCAATTCATATTCAATTCATATTTAATTCATATTCAATTCATATTTAATTCATATTCAATTCATATTCAATTCATATTCAATTCATATTCAATTCATATTCAATTCATATTCAATCCATTTTCAATTCATATTCAATCCATATTTAATTCATATTCAATTCCTATCCAATTCATATTCAATTCATATTCAATTCATATTCAATTCAAATTCAATTCATATTCAATTCATATTCAATTCATATTCAATTCATCTTCAATTCATATTCAATTCATATTCAATTCATATTCAATTCATATTCAATTCATATTCAATTCATATTCAATTCATAATCAATTCATATTTAATTCATATTCAATCCAAATTAAAGTCTAATTCAATTCATGTTCAATTCATATTCAATTCATATTCAATTCATGTTCAATTCATATTCAATGCATATTCAATTCATATTAATTTCATATTCAATTCATATTCATTTCACATTCAAATCATATTCAATTCATATTCAATTCATATTTGATTCATATTCCATTCATACTCAATTCATATTCAATTCATATTCAACTCATATTTAATTCAAATTCAATTCATGCTCAATTCATATTCAATTCATGTTTAATTCATATTCAATTCATGTTAAATTCATATCAAATTTATGTTCAATTCATATTGAATTTAACATAAATGTTCAACTTGTTCAATTTATATTCAATTCAAATTTAATTCATGTTCAATAATTCATATTTAATTCATGTTCAATTCATATTTATTTCATATTCAATTTATATTAAATTTATGTTCAATTTATCTTCAATTCATATTCAATTCATATTCAATTCATATTCAATTCATATTCAATTCATATTCAATTCATATTCAATTCATATTCAATTCATATTCAATTCATATTCAATTCATATTCAATTCATATTCAATTTATATTCAATTCATATTCAATTCATATTCAATTCATATTCAATTCATATTCAATTCATATTCAATTCATATTCAATTCATATTCAATTCATATTCAATTCGTATTCAATTCATATTCAATTCATATTCAATTCATATTCAATTCATATTCAATTCATATTCAATTCATATTCAATTCATATTCAATTCATATGCAATTCATACTCAATTCATATTCAATTCATATTCAATTCATACTCAATTCATATTCAATTCATATTCAATTCATATTCAATTCATATTCAATTCATATTCAATTCATATTCAATTCATATTCAATTCATATTCAATTCATATTCAATTCATATTCAATTTATATTCAATTTATATTAGATTCATATTCTATTCATATTAAATTCAAATTCAATTCATATTCAATTCATTTTCAATTCATATTCAATCCATATTGAATTTATATTCAATTCATACTTAATTCAAATTCAATTCATATTCAATTCATATTTGATTCATATTCGATTCATACTCAATTCATATTCAATTCATATTTGATTCATATTCCATTCATACTCAATTCATATTCAATTCATATCCAACTCATATTTAATTCAAATTCAATTCATGCTCAATTCATATTCAATTCATGTTTAATTCATATTCAATTCATGTTAAATTCATGTTGAATTCATGTTCAATTCATATTGAATTCATAGTCAATTCATGACCAATTCTTATTCAATTTAAATTCAATACATATTTAATTCATATTCAAATCATATTAAATTCATGTTCATTTCATATAGAATTCATATTGAATTCATGTTCAATTCAAACTCAATTCATATTCAATTCGTATTCAATTTATATTCAATTCATATTTATTTCATATTCAATTCAAATTCAATTCATGTTCAATTCATATTCAATTCATGTTCAATTCATATTGGATCCATGTTCAATTCATATTGAATTCATGTTCAATTCATGATCAATTCATGTTCAATTTTAATTCAATTCGTATTTATTTCATATTCAATTCATGTTCAATTTACATTGACTTCATATTCAATTCATGTTCAATTCATATTGAATTCTTATTCAATTCATATTCAATTCATATTCAGTTCATATCCACTTCATGGTTAATTCATATTCAATTCATATTCAATTCATATTCAATTCATATTCAATTCATATTCAATTCATATTCAATTCATATTCAATTCATATGCAATTCATATGCAATTCATATGCAATTCATATTCAATTCATATTCAATTCATATTCAATTCATATTCAATTCATATTCAATTCATATTCAATTCATATTCAATTCATATTCAATTCATATTTAATTCATATTCAATTCATGTTCAATTCATATTCAATTCATATTCAATTTATATTCAATTTATATTAGATTCATATTCTATTCATATTAAATTCAAATTCAATTCATATTCAATTCATTTTCAATTCATATTCAATCCATATTGAATTTATATTCAATTCATACTTAATTCAAATTCAATTCATATTCAATTCATATTTGATTCATATTCGATTCATACTCAATTCATATTCAATTCATATTTGATTCATATTCCATTCATACTCAATTCATATTCAATTCATATCCAACTCATATTTAATTCAAATTCAATTCATGCTCAATTCATATTCAATTCATGTTTAATTCATATTCAATTCATGTTAAATTCATGTTGAATTCATGTTCAATTCATATTGAATTCATAGTCAATTCATGACCAATTCTTATTCAATTTAAATTCAATACATATTTAATTCATATTCAAATCATATTAAATTCATGTTCATTTCATATAGAATTCATATTGAATTCATGTTCAATTCAAACTCAATTCATATTCAATTCGTATTCAATTTATATTCAATTCATATTTATTTCATATTCAATTCAAATTCAATTCATGTTCAATTCATATTCAATTCATGTTCAATTCATATTGGATCCATGTTCAATTCATATTGAATTCATGTTCAATTCATGATCAATTCATGTTCAATTTTAATTCAATTCGTATTTATTTCATATTCAATTCATGTTCAATTTACATTGACTTCATATTCAATTCATGTTCAATTCATATTGAATTCTTATTCAATTCATATTCAATTCATATTCAGTTCATATCCACTTCATGGTTAATTCATATTCAATTCATATTCAATTCATGTTCAATTCATATTCAATTCATATTCAATTCATGTTCAATTCATGTTCAATTCATATTGAATTCATGTTCAATTCATATTGAATTTATGTTCAATTCATATTCAATTCATGTTCAATTCAGTGTTTAGTGATAATTGACATTATTGAACCAATTCCAGTTTATTATATAAACTGTAATGGTACTAGCCGCTTATAAGTGACCACAGGTATTAAACCAATTTCAATTATATTGTGCATGGATATCAATATCAATCAACAACCAATTTTTTATAAGCTTATAATTAAATTTATTTGAAAATAATTAAAGAGAAATATAAAAAACCGGGATTGTACAACACTAACAGTCGTCGTTTGAGTTTGACACCATCAAACATTAAAAGAACTCAAAAAACATGTAGTAAAACCGCGCAGACATTTGGACATCGATACATATTTAAGTAGATTATGTTAAAAAATATTAATTGTCTTCACAATAGAACTCACACACTTGTAAATTATCTATACAATAGATAGCATGACTTATGTAAGTATAAGGTGTTCGTATGTCGGTTGCCGACAAATAAAATATTTCAACATTTGTTGTATTATTAGACACAACATAGGCCAACAACAACAACAATAACAATACCAAAATTCCAAATAGAAATCGATCAAACGATCAAATAAGAAAACTATTAATGTTAATTTGATTCATCGATCGATTTTTTTTTTTGTTCTGCTAAATCGTTCACGATTGATGTTCAAATTAATCCATTACACGTAAATAATTAACACAATACATGCGTTATTTGTTTATAATTTTCTCGCAATAAACACTAAAATTATTAATATATTATTAACAAATTTAATTTATATTTACACATTTAAATTTCGAGGTAATAAATCTCGTATATTCGGCTAAAGATACCGCGTACTGCGCAAAATTACCATCATTTCGCGGATTTGCTACAAAAACTTGCTAACCAAAATTAAATTAGATCGCGGCAATTTTGTAACAACAAATAAAAAAACAATTATGTCCGTTAAAAAATCGTATTAATTTAATTAGACCGCAGATTAAGAGCTTTTAGTATATATCAGAGTGTGCGCGGTCCAATCTTTGAAGAATTGCACTGTGCGTGAAATATTTTACATTAGCGCATTATTGCACATTTAAATGATCGCACATGCCTCAAAGGCTCTCTCGATCTATACGATAACTAATTATTGAATTTATACAATAAAAAAAAACTAAACCAAAATAGCAACAACAATATCGCATATACACACGAAATGAGGAAAAAATTATAAGAAGACACCACAAATCAAATTGTGCTTTGATCTTAAACCGCGAGCCGCGCGATTATTTTGGATATTATTCACCAAAAATAAAATTGTTTGCGGTTAAATTTAGATTTCCTTTAGAATTCTATTTAATTGAATTTTTTTTTTATTTAGTACGAGTGCTATTGTGTTACGCCGATACATTAGCGATCTATACAACACATTAAAATCTCGGGGACTAAACCCTACAGCATTCTTAAATTGCTTGCGGTAAACGCAATTTGATATATAAAATTGTGACAATTAACTATAAATTTATAAATTTAGATATCAATATGTTCTCGGTGACAGGTTGATCAAAATTTGTGGATTTAGATGTATTGCGGTTATTTTGATGTAATTTAATAACACCGGTCGGACATGTGCAGTTAATAATTGCTTTGCCGGCTTTTTTAACCGATTCAAATAAATATGATCCAATGTGGTTTCCGTTTTGATGGTAACGAGACAGATACAATTCGGTTGTTGTCATTTCCGATAACGTAGATTTGGACGATTTGGATGTTGTTGAAACTCACGTGAATCTATTATAACGTATTTCAGGTGTATTGTTTGAAATAATCATTTAAAGGAGTAAAGGTTAAAATTATTCTATGGACTGCACTTTCTCTTAGTTTTTTTTAGCTTCTGATTTGGAGGTCTGTTAATGTTGTTGATCCAATTGGTTACTCTATTCCCTGCATCAAAATGTAAAGTTTTGTTTATCTCATATAGATAAGATAAAGAGAACCAGAGGCTACAAATACTCCCTATAAAACATTACGCGCGAAAGAAGATTCTTCGAGGTCCACTTCAAGGTCAGCTTTATATAAAAAATAGAAATAATTGGTTGGCACAATTACATCTTTTAAGAACCCGATGCTCGAATATGATCTGATTAACTTGTAAAGATTATTGGGCCAATTCATGGTGTCGTGTAACTTCCCTCGTAAAATTTGGCTTGAATTTCATAGATAATGTTTTGTAGGAATGGGAAATGTTTCAAATCGAAAACAATAGAATTGAAATTGCTCGGTTCATATCTAAATTGAAGCCGAATAGGCGTTAATTCGTACCTTGGAACGGTTGGTATTAAGAACGAATTACAAAATTTAAAAAAAAATTATTGGCAGTGAAAATTTGGATAACAATGAGTCTAACAATAAATTCTTCATGCTTAATCGACACTTTTGCGCGAGTTTCAGAAAGAAAAGTACGAGTATGTTTTCGATTGTTTTTGTGGTCGCAAATGTTTAACCATCACTATTTTTCTATTTTGATGTTAAAGCCTTAGTTTATGTCTCGTTCGATTTTGAACTAGCCGCTCATAGCACCAGTGTCATCTGTCAAGTTACAAAAATTCAGTATTACATTCTCGGTAAACGAAATGAGTCGATATACTATATGCATAATCAACGTTGGGCAATATTGAAAATTTATTTCCGAACATATTTGCCGAAAATTGTGTACAAAATTCGATAGAAATGAAGCGCCAATTGAGAACAGTGTGAGGAAATTTGTGAATAATATTCTTTTGACTGACATGGTAATAGACAACATACACATTTTGCATCGCCGTCCAAACCCGCCATCGTTCATAAGAATTGAATATCAACGATAGGACTTTGCGAAAAATTTTACACAAAGACCTGGGTAAGAAGTCCCATAAAATCCATTTTCTTCTTACGAAATGTAATATGGAATATATCGGTTTCAAATTTGACAAAATCTAACTCAAATTATATTTTAATATTACTGTAAAGTAGAAACAAAATATTTTTTTTCACTAATAAACATCAAATCAAAAATTTAATATGAGAAGGCGATGAAATTTTAATTTTAAGTTTTCTGTACAGATATCGGCAAACTCTGCCAGAATTTGACATTTAGTTTTGCATAAAAATAAATTGAGGACAGTCAACCCAATACACTAAAATGAACCGGATTAAGCTATGGCGTGAAAGCCGGACAAATGAACTGGCTCAAACGAAAAGACAAAAACAGGTGATAGACAAATTAATATTATTTATATAGGGTGTCCTAATAAGAAGTTCAGATTTAAAAATTTAAATCTCAGGCCGCGCCTGGCCTTGGCGTACTCCATTCGGATTTTGCTCTAAAAATCATCTATCCGAACGAGGCGCATTTCCATCTCGGTGGGTTCGTAAACAAACAAAATTATTCCATTTGGGGATCGGAAAATCCACAAAGATATGTGGAGAAGTCAATGCGTTCATTGTAAAAAGGGCGTATAAAAATGATATTCACAACCTTTTGAATATTCCGTCTTATAAAGGTTTTTAGTAATGCACGATAAATGAAAGGAATTAAATTACTTCTAAAACCAGTAATGATTTCAAAACATTTAAAAATTCTATGTTATAAAATGTTCTTAATTAAATTACCATTTATAGATAGATATTTCGCAAAGAAAACTAAAAAGGGTAAGGTCAAAAAGAAGTAAATAAGCATTTCTCAGTACTAAGTAATTGGCTAATCGGTCGCGATCGAAAAGCAAATCGTAAAAATCTAAGCAACGAAACAAAACCGTTTAAACTATTTCAGACCACACACCACACAAGATCATGAAGCCAAACCAAATCGATTTTTTACAAAATATGATCGACTTTGCGAAAACCATAAAATTGAGATAAATTTTAATTAGTATCGAATTATCAGATATATAAGATCAATACAAAGAGATTATAATCTTCCTAATTAGTCGAATCCCGAAACCTAACCTTGACCCTAATACAACAATAATTCCAATTACAGTAAAATATGATTTTCTAATCCTCTTATATGATATCATGTCTAGAATTATATCGCTTCGCAAAAATTAAATTCGCAAAAAGACAAGAAAAATAAAACTTCTAATCCGGATCAAAAATATAACATAAATTGTTAATATATAATTTAATATACCAAAAAGGAGACTTGTTTCACCTGAAACGGTTAAAATTATTGTCGGTAGCAAGTTTTTTTTTATAGGTTTCGATCAAATTAATTAGAAACATGAAGATGCGCGATATATAATATTCTGGCTTCTATATCGATAAACGCCGATATTCGTAGAAAAACGATTTCTAATTTATGATTTTTTTAATAATTTAAAATATTTATTTTTGAAATATACAACAACAATACCAAAATTTTATTAATAAAATTATAAATTCTATAAATTATACCGCGCGTACTAATTAAGTAGAAAATTTATGAATATTTTTGTCACAATCACTAAACCGTCCAGATCGTTCGTGAGAAATACAATTTTAATTGGTTTTTTGGTTATTTTATGATCGACTAAACACGATTGACAGTTATATACGTAGATTTGTGTAGATGGTGGTACCATGACAAAATTGGCTTAATCGGTTCGTATTAAAAAAAAGTGCTTGAACTTTAGCACATCACAAATTCACAGTATCATAACGTATTATAAATTAATAAATCTTTTATTACGCACAGCTCATTTCTATACCTGAATAATAATACTTAATCGTAAATTTTTTTTTATATATAAGAAACTGCAAAATATAATTTTATTTTTAACAATAACGCTCTAAAAGCATTTATTAAAATATTCATAATATAACACTTATGGGATTTCACCATCTCTATAAGCCGATCATTCAATATATCGTATATATGATGTGAATTCATCTGAGATAAATCTTTTAAATAACAACGAAATTGTTAAGATATTTATTGATTTATGATTTGTTTTGAATTTTTGGGGTATACACGTAACGCGTTACGTACCGAAATGCTACTTAAGTAATGGGCGATAATTGTGCTGCGATACAATCAAGGGTACGTGGTACCTGTGAAAAATAAAAAAAATAATTTCATGTTTTATCGACCTCAGGTTTGCTATGTATTAATTTATAACATATACAGGTGCACTAAAATGAACATTTATATTACCCCACAAGGTAAATCAGCCTGATTATATTATTTATTCATATCACGTAGTTTGTTTAAAACATTAAAGGATTAGGGTTTCGTCTCCTAAAGTTTAAAATGGTTTTTTGCTGACTGTTGCAGTGTAGTTTGAATTCGGTTTTCGGAATGGGTTACAGCTGGAATGAAAAATTAGCTAAAAAAGAATCGCTCTCGTTAAAATACCATCTCTCACTCAATAACACATTCTTGGGATAGTTAGGGGACCCCACAATTATTTTAACAAAAATTGTATGTTTGTATTTTTTCTACTTGCGTAAGTAAAATACCAGAATTGTGCCAAAGATCGAAAAAAACGTTGTTGATTTCTCTTTTAAATGAAAACGAAACATTAAAATGGAAGAGTGGACTTTAAATAATTTGAAATTTGACAAGAATTTGAGATAATTCTATAAACTATAATTTATAAACGAAAAATTCCCGAAATAACCAATATCATCCTAAAATCAGCCTTTAGTTTTTCTTAAATTAAGAAAAATTGTTTTTAAATTGATAACAATTTTGTTTAAACTAAGAATATAAATAAGCCATGTCGCTCTAATACTTAAAAAGTAGGGGCTGAAACATCCCGCTATCAGAATTTCGATCTGGAAATTCACTGGAAATTGGAAGTCATTGCAAATTTCCAGTAAAAAATAAGTCGCAATGATTTTGAAAATTAGTTTTAACAGTTTTCCATGATATGCATGCTATGAAATCATATAATTGCACCAACCCGGAAAGCAGCATTGTGCATCTACGCCTATTTCCGAATTGTCTACATGTTATAATGTCGATAATGTCGATAATTGGTAGAATATGTAGACAATTCGTAGACAAAGTAGATTATTACATTTTTGTTGTTGATTCCATTATTGTTCTGTACCAACCATCTTATAGTTTTCCAGTTAAAATTGGGGTTTACCTATATTTAGGAAGTTAAAATGCAATTGTTATACAAAAAACTAGGTGAGCGATTTATTTCGTTGTTGGAATAAAATTAAATTATTTTATAAACCCATACCAAATAGTTAGCATATACTAGAAGCTTATGTATCTTTCATACAAGGCGTTTACACGATCCTGTTACGTTTCCTGATTTGTAGTATCGATTCTGTATTGGCAGCGATGTAATTTTTCGAGAAGGAATCCGAAAAATTGGGAATCTTCTAAGAGTAGAAATTAGTAATTTTCATTCTGGTCAAATCGAGTTAGTTTTGTATCGAGACAAATAAAATGTTGGTTTGCAATGTCCAGAGCATATTCGATTATCATAACGCTATGCGAGGCTAAACTAGGATATGGTTTAACAGAAATTCGTTGTGCCAAATTTGCCGTCAATCATGAACATTTTCAAAACGAATACGTCATTTCTGATTTTAACATCCGTTTCTTGAGCAACGTAGTTGGGATTACTACAAAGAGGGGACTTTTTAATGTAAGCGATATCCATTTTCTTCAGGTTAGCTCAGGATTACATTTGTCCGAGACATTCATCAATAGATTATCAATCGACGCTTGTTTTTCCTATAGTCATTTTTCACGTGAGTTATCTTGCTTGAAATGGGAGGCGGTAGCAGAGATAGATAAGACAACAACAAATTCATCACCAACGTCAATCGACCATTGATTGACGAATTTTCGCTTTGACGAATTTGGGCCACCGCTTGGAAACATCAAAGAAAATGACTATAGGATTGAATCGAAATCTCCCTGGAATGCCAGTATACCTCACACAGAACACCTAGCAGCGGGGCTAGGGTTCAATGGACCAACCATTCATTAATCCGAATGCATAATGATTACAGAAACGAATGCTAGAATAAATAATGCAAAGCGGGAAATATCGACCCTCGACTATCGTACACGAAACGGATCGGAAATTTGAACATCAAAAAACTAACAGAAACATCGAAGCTATCACAATTAGAGAAAGAAGCGAAACGTTACAAAGTCGAAATTCTTGCCCTCCGTGCTGTGAAACGGAAAAGGAGTGTTGAAATAAACCCAAACGAAGAAAATTACCTGATCAGATTTATTATATACTCTGGACGCGATGAATAAGGCTTGGGCATAGTGGCATAGACACCAGTGAATGTCGTAAAAAGATTTCATTCAAAATTACGAAACGAAACCAAGAATGTCACCCAACAAAAGACGCAGAGAAGAATCAACTTAAATATGAGGAGTTCAACGAGAATAAAAAATTAATTATTTCAATACGAAAATTGGAACAGATAACACCGACTTTATACAACAAATATGGAAACAAACATTTAGGTACTCTGTGCTTGGAGGAGGACCGAAATAAGAAAGGAGAACAGACTTGTTGAGTTCTGCATTATAAACCAACTCTTTATAGGTAGGAGCCAGTAAATTTCGACACAAGAATATACACAATTAAAATTACACATGGAAAATAACCTGTTGCCAGAAAGCAACGAACCAAAAAAGATTATCACGTAATGATCACCAAGCAATTTCGCACGTCATTACAAGGTGTCAAGACAAAATAATGAGTGGTATATATATGGACATTCAAAGTGATCAAAGTGCTCACTCACTGCAGCACAGCATTTGTATATCGAAACAGCTACCAATAAATACCATTGGCCGGGTACCACAAATTCATTCTGATATATTAGAAGATCCATCAAGTATTTTATTTTTATTTGCCTGTTTTGGCAGCGAAAGGCTCT
Organism: Nephrotoma guestfalica; assembly: GCA_963691935.1. NCBI lineage: Eukaryota > Metazoa > Arthropoda > Insecta > Diptera > Tipulidae > Nephrotoma > Nephrotoma guestfalica. The sequence continues at coordinate 197,344,044 of OY829913.1, read as the reverse complement.
CGAAATGTATTTGAATTCGACAAAGGATTAGCCAAAACAAATTTAACGGTCATGTTTACCTTTTCTGCTGCCGGAGTGTTGGCACCTCCAATGAAAATCTACCCACTCAGTCAAATAAATCCCAAATTACAGAATGAAGGATTTCAAACGCTGTGCGTGAAGCAGTCGGTGATAACATGATTCAACTATTTGAAAGCATTGGCCGAGGTGAACTTCAAAAGATAGCTTCAATGAACATTTCGTAATATAATTTATTTAACATGATTAAATCCAAAAGAAAATTAAATCTAAGTGTTTCAGATAAATCAACTCAAATGCACGTTAAATATCAGAATATAGAAACCTCAGAAATTGATAGCAGTACCATTGACAAAATTTTTATAATCGAAGATCCTCCCAGTACGGCAAATAACGAAATTATAAATATTTCCAATGTCATTCCGATTCAACACTCCGCAGAACTACAAACGGTGACATGTATAACTGTTCCTTCGCAAGTCACCACATTGATGATTTTTTATCTTGACCAGAGACTCCCTTGAGAAAAGGGTGCAAAACGAATAAATTAAAAAGCCGTATATGATGGTTACTTCACCGCTCTGGATCAAACAGGTACAACTTAAAAAAGAACAACTTAAAAAAATTAATTGGAAAACGAATCAAAAATAACGAGTTTAAAAATACAGAATAGCTAAGTAAAACGAATCTGAAATTACCTTTTCATTCGATGAAAACCGTTTCCCATGCACGTATTTTTTCAGGTGTTAGAACAGCCATAAGTCAGAGGGAGCTAAATCTGGCGAATAAGGTAGATGTTGCAACAATTCGTATTTTATTTTTCTGATTTTCATACTTTAATTCACTGAATAATTAGTTTTTCTTCTGTAACTCAGACCTTTTCTCACGAGTTTTTACATCCAACTGGTCCAAAACGTTACAATAATAATCTGAGTTTATTGTTGTACTAGTTTGGATATAATCCACGAACAAAATTATTTTTGAATCCCAAAAAACTGATGCTAACACCATCTTGGCTGATTTCTGGTCCTAACTCGCTTCGGAGCCGAAGTACCGGGTTTACACCACTTCTCTTGTTTTGATTCAGGACCATGGTGGTAGACCCAAGTCTCATCCATAGTGATGAAACGATACACAAAAACATTTTTATCCTTTCTAAAGCGCTTCAGATGTTGCTGAGATCCATTGTGCACACAGCTTTCTGAAACCACTGTCCTTCACGTCGATCATGTTCAAGACTTGTACGATCACGTTTAAATTCAGAAACCCATCTTTCCACTGTTCTAATAGAACGTAAACGACCCATATACACTATTAACAATCGTTCATGAATTTGTTTTGGTGCTACACCTTCTAAAAATATTATCACTGCACGATATTCAATTTTCTCCATTGATTGATTGATTGGACTGTAGGACCAAGTACTGGACAAGTGTCCTAGATAAGGCCGGCCTTTTTGTTGGACAGAACGACTCGGTTTCAGACACTTAGCAATCGTACGGCACAACCCAACGCTAATCTACTTCTAATCTACTAGAGAAAGGAAAAAGGCTTAATAGGTTTAATGGAAAACGATGTTATTGGTCTTCAACAATTGCATCTCTAAAATAACAACAGAATTGGCTGTTCTTGTTCGACGGTCGTCTTTCATATTTTTTCTAAATTTTTATTTTTTTTATTTAGGAGGGGGAATTTATGGTAGTTCAACTATTTGTTGTTTTCCTCAAATTTGTCCCAGTATTTGAATAAAGAGATTTTTTTAAATTTTTATTTTGAAAATCTTTTTGAACGACGACATCCACAGGCGTCGTTTCATCATTTTAAAAAGATTGTATATTAAATTTGAACCAACATTGTTCTAAAATATTTTTTCAACAATTAAGCGGAAATGTCGATTTTTACCAAAAACTGTTTGACACGAAAATTTGGTCTTTCTACAGCCCAGACGGATTAACTGATCAGGATGAAACTTCATAAATAAAATTTGACTTACATTCAATGATTGTAGTGATGTGATGGACATCTGTGTACCAGATGTGGAAGCTCTAAAGGGCAATTTTGTCTTTTTCCCAAGTCTTTTACAAAACCAGTTTGAACAAAAATATTCGAATTAAAAGATGCGTTTGATGTTAGACCTAACTTAATCCTATAACAATTCATAACCTGAAACAAACGAAAATTTGTATGTCTTTGGTAAAAATTAAACAGAATGCCATTTAGGCGAAATATTGAATTTGTGAACTAATTCCAATTTCAATGTCATACAAGAATTTAGGATTATCTCAAGAAACCGAACATCCTGAAACAATTCTTATCAAGAATACTACTATGTTTTCCGATAGGTCCAAACTAGGATCAACCATACTCCAAGCCATCCGAAAAGGCAATAATTTTAGCGCAATCCAATTATTATCTTTTCAAACGGCTTGGAATAAAGATAGTCCACATCCAGATCCATCAGAAGAACATAATAACATTCTTAGCAAACATACTTAGCAAACAACGTAACTTCTCAGGTTAGTAAAGACTAGCAAAAAAATTAATTTAATCGCGAACAAATTACTAGCCTCTCGAACGAGCCGGAACATAGATAGTCCCAATCTGGACCCATCAGAAAAACACAACAACACTCCCGACAAACACACTTGGTCCCTCGGCATTGAACCCCTAATGAAAATTCTAAATAAAATCCTAAAATGTTATGTAAAATGTCAATTGTTAGCTAGCCTAAATGCCATTGTTTGCCATTTTTGTTGGTTTAGGACTAAGTTAGTTCGAACTTCAAACACATATACAAGCATTTGAAATTTGTGATAAACTAGTCCTAAAGTTAGCTTTCCTAGTTAGGTCTACTTCACATGCATATTAAAAGCTGCTACGAAATTGATTGATTCTGAATGTACGACCAAGTTCTTACACAGCAGCTACCGGGTGACGCCGGGCTCACCGTACACTCTTTTTTACATATAACAAAACCGAAGGGTTGGATAGGTTATAGCTGGTATAGCCGATAGTTAGTAAAACAAAGACAACAAAATACTAAACTACTAAGGGAAGTATAAACCTTTAATAGGTTACGATACACACGGTTAATACATGAATGAGTTGACAGATCTACATGAAACTTTACTAATAGCGCTATCTCTTATCGAACGACAAAACTTACTGAGCAACGTATTATAATGGTTTGAAATTTTGAAAACGGAGAGATGTATTTTTTGGAATAGTAATGTCTATAAATTTAAAATAATTATAAGGACGCAAACTCAATTCGAACGATTTTGTTTACTTATTTAAGATGGCCACAAATAAATAAGTTCGAAATACGTATCCGTTTCGAAAAAGGCCTTAGCCTATAGAAAACAGTACACGCCAATACCAATGTATACAAAGCACATTGACGACACTTAACATAGACCTTCATCACACCTTCATTATGTTCTGTGTATATTGTATTTCTATATACAAGCTTGTCCAACCACATCGATCGCATACGTCAAAATTATTTTGTTATACACGATATTCTAAAATTCTTGTCAACGTATAATTAGTAAACCCGATTTACTTCATGCATGACAAACTTCTTTAATTATTTGTTGTCTTTACCCATTCCACTCCGCGTACACATCTCTTGGTGTGCCTAGGTATCATAAATAATTCGGTATTAGCGATTGACAAATTTCTTTTTGTTTAATCTTTGATTGATTGACATTTTTGAAGACCACACACTAAATGCGCGGTAATTTTAAATTCCGGTAATTTTCTTATTAAATCACTAATTATTATTAGAAATCAATACGGTCTATGTAGAGCTATATGGATTAAACGAAAAGTAAATCATAATTATGGGAATAGCAATATCTTCGCGCATCCCATATAACACTTTACGTGATGAAGATGATGATGATGATGAGGTTGTATGTTATACTTATTTATTTGTATTATAGAGGTACGAGTCTTAAAGTAATTTTATTTTTACATTTAATTTTTGAATTACAATTTTTGAATTAAGAATACCGTGTATATAAGAAATGAAATAAGAAACACTTCTCTGGTACGTATACACCATAAGATACGTATGGCTATGCGGTAGATATCAAAAAAGGGCGGCCGGCTTTGATCCAAAAATATAAAAGAAAAGGCACGCCTATCGCGAGATGGCGCTCTCTTTATGTTATTATTATTGTGTATATTATTGTTGTTATAACGCTACCGCGATCAACGCGCTATTGAGAGATTTTTCTCGTCTTGTCTTATACGTTTTGTATAGTTCTGCATCTTTTATGTGTTTCTTTATATTTTGTGCTGGAGGAGTATAAAATATTTTTTGTTTTGCTATATAAAGACACGAGAGAGAATTTTTAATAATCGCATGCGCCTGCCATCCCCAACAACAATAGAATCACATTATTTATTTTTGTATTCGTTGTTCGTTTCACACAAGCCACATCATCCAGATGTGCTCAACTTGTCTAAATTAGTTTCAATATATTTCCGATAGATATAATTACGAATAATTATCTAAATACTTATTGTGATGATAAGTAATATTTTCTTAAAGATTAAGGGAAAAAAATCAACTTGTGTGAAAAATGGTTTTAATAAATAAATAAAAAATTTTGAGACGAGAAAACTACATCCCAAAATATCCAACAGTGTAAAGTTAATTGGACCACACATTTCCAATTTTTTTTATATATAACAATAGATGTTAGAAAATTACAATTTTACTACGGTGAGTGGAAGAAGAAGAAAAATTTAAGTTAATCGATTTTTTTTCACTCCGTACATACTCGGATGTATGTATGTTCAACGCGATAAATTGTATAAGAAAAGTGTTTAATTGACTCATTATTATTGTATTTAGTTTATCAAAAGAAGATTTCCGACAAACGTTTGAAGAATTTGATGCATTTGTGGTGGCAACTGCAATTTACTAGAATAGTGGGAATTGTGTTTTCAGAATCATTAGTACAAGCATTTTTATTTTTATACTTGTAGTCTGTGGCAGTTTCCCTGTTGTCTGGTAATATGAAAAACCACCAATAAATTTATAATTTAACTAACTGAATTAAACGGGATAGCAAGATGGCAGATATATGGATATAAGAGATGGTTTCAGCGTTTTCATTCCCAAACAGTTCGATTAAAGAATGCTCCGGGTCCTCTAATTTTATGCAGGATCCATTTTATAACCAAAATAAAGATTTTCAATCATTTTATTGTGTTGTCAATGTTTAGAACTGACTTTGTTCAAAATGGCCCATGAGTACAAATTAAAAGTGCTTCGAACTCAGAATGCTAACTTATGTTAGGAATTTAATATTCAATCATTACAAAAAATATATCGGAATTATTTTTTAGTATAGCGATTCAAAAAACGTCTCAATGTAAATATATTGTTGCTGTCTTTTGCGTTGCCTAACAGTTTTTGTAAATTTTTTAAGATCAGAACACCAGAAAGCTTGTTCTGAGTATTTTGCTTTTGAGGGTAACATTTTTCGAGAACTAACGTTATTGCGTCTGTCAAAGACGAAGCTAAAAATTCAATATCATCAGTTGAACGTATCTCACGCAATGAAATCTGCAGAGGTAATAGCTCTCAGTTGGTCATGAATTTTTTGCTTTATAGACGAAAACGTTTTTTTCGTTAGAAGAATATTATTTTTTTTTAAAATCGTGATTATACAATTTATCAAATCCGAAAATCGCCATATGTTGACGCAATCTAAGTGAATATTATTGTTGAAAGCTTGCTCTGTTTGCAACAAGGAGCAATGCCCGGATAACAAGTGCAGTGGCTTCTGTGACTAATTGTATTTTTTATGATGAACCTAAATTTCTGGTGATCTGCAAATTCGATACAGAATGTTGAAGTTGATCACTAGAATTTAGCCAATCAGTTATGAACAGTTATATTATGCATTCAAATAATAAGTTTTGAAAAATATGTCAATAAACTATCGAAAGATTTAAAAAGTAGTATAAAATCAGGTTAGATAAGCCATTTGAGGAAAGGTTTAAGCGATTAAGTTGTTATCTCGATTAAATAACATTTTTGCGCTGCAAACAGTTAGGATTTTCTACAAGTAAATCTATCGAAGAACCATTGTACACTACGTTGAGTTTGTAGTGGTAAATGATTGCACATTGCTCAAAAAGTTCAGTATTGCTAAAGCTCAATATTGCTCAAAAAGTTTATTAATTTTTCAAAATGAATAATTTAAATTTTAGTTCATTATGATAAAAGAAATTTTTCTCTATTCACACAGATCAACAAAAGCTTTCTAATCATCGCATGTTGAGCAGAGTTGTTAGAAAGAACGTTTCTTAAGTGAGCTGGCCATAATAAAAAAAATCGATATTTCTCTTTGTTCACATATAGTATCGTTAGATAATGTCATTCTCGAGCTAAGTGGTAAGAAACCCAACTCGGGCACTAGCCACCATTAGCCCTCAGTTACTAACGTCTGGGTCAAATTGACCCATTGCGATGAAAATTTACAAAAAACATAGAAAACGAATTGCAATTAACTTGATATCTAACTTCAATCTTCACTTGTCACATCAAAATAATCTTTAGTGTGGGTTTGCAATTCGAAGGAGGTGGGTAGTTATTTTAGAAAGTGTTTGGTTCATTTTGACCCACGTTAGTAAATAATTAATAAGTATTTATTTAGATAACTTTAGATAATGGATGATTATGAGCGTCAGCAAAATCGGCTACGTGCTATCTTAGCCGAGTTAGATAGCGAGAAGGAAGGCCCTGCCGATGGGTCAGATGTTAGTGAAACAGAAGAGTTGGAGCTATTTAGTAATCATGATTCCGAAACAGAGCAGGAACGCATTTAAATCTGCACGGGCAGTTACCGAAAACATTTTCCGTTCGTCATCAAACCTTACAGATTTTTCGAAATCTGTTAAAACTCCCTTAGAAATTTTCCAATTATTCTCTACTTTCATCAATGATATTGTGGAACACACAAATCTATTTATAAAAAAACAACAAACAAAATATAAGGACGTGAAACATGCTGCAACCACTGATTATACAGAAATTAATACTTTATTTGGATGTTTGTATCTAACAGGGTTGCATAAATCATCGCAAGAGTATGTAAGAGATTTGTGGGCTACCGACGGCCTAGGTTTGGAAATATTTGCTGCAACCATGAGCTACAGTCGCTTCCAATTTCTTATGCGGTGCATCCGTTTTGACAACATCGAAACTGGCATGGAACGTCGTTTGGTTGATAAACTCGCTCCAATTCGTGTAATCTTCGAAAAGTTCAACGAAAATTGTCAGCAAAATTATAGTGTGGGTTGTTTTATTACAGTAGACGAGAAATTAGAAAGCTTTCGTGGAAGATGCTCATTTAGGCAATATATACTCAGTAAGCCAGCGAAATATGGAATCAAAATTTTCTCTGTTGTTGATTCCGTGTCATTTTACTCATCTAAGCTGGAAGTTTACTGTGGACAGCAACCGCCAGAAAGATACGTTTAATCAGACATTTGCAAAACGTTGGACGTAATGTCACAGTAGATAATTGGTTTACGAGCTACGCTTTGGCACTAGAGCTGCTTGAAAAAAACACGACTTTAGTTGGCTACCGTCGTTTACCATTACAAAAAAACGTGCGATTAAATCTACAATTTTTGGTTACCAGAAGAAAGCCACCATATTGTCATACGTGCCAAAAAAAAACCAATGTGTGATCTTACTATCTACGATGCACAGAACAGGCGAAATATCAGAATCTTTACCGACAATAATCGAATTTTACAATAGCACGAAGGGCGGCGTCGATACAACCGACCAGCTTTGCGGTACATACAATGTTGCAAGAACTGCAAACCGAAGGCCAATGGTAGTTTTATTCAGCTTATTAAATTTGGTAAGTAAAAGTAGCCTCATAGTTATATTATCCATCGAGAATCCTCCAGTACAATATAAAAAACGGAAATTATTTTTAAAAACCTTGGATTTAGCTCTATGCAACCACATATAGATAGACGGAGTAAAATCCAACAATTGAGTACAAACCTAAAATGTAGTTGTAACAAATTTGCGCAAAATCCGTAGATGCCAACTCTGTCAACCGACTCAAGATCGTAAGACAAACAGAACTTGCTCCAGATGCAATAGACTTATCGTGGAAGCCATTTAATTGGTATCTGCACTTTTTGTGAAAATCTCAAATAGGTAATGCAGAAGTTTAGATTTAGCCATATTTCAAAGGTAATGCAAAAATCAATGTTCCGCTAGACGGTAAATTTTCATAATTTGCACACCATGAAGTCGAGAAGAAATTTTTAACAGTGATAAACATTTCGAGTTTATTATCCTTCCCACCTTATAAATCAGATAGTCCGGATGGAGTTTTTTCTTCTGAATTACAGTATATGGATTCCCTTTTATTCATAGTCACTTACTTCTTTCTTGTATACATTGCTTTTGGAACATGAGTAGTTGTTGTCACCCCGAAAACTTATTAGTCGGATTATTTCGTCTAAGGCATTTCGTCCTATTAGTCTTTCTTCAACTTTCCTTAAAACTTTGGAAAACTTTACTGACGCTGTTATATTAGACACAGTCACTTATCTATCCGAGCTCAACATTCTTACAGAGATAAAAAATCCATTACTACTACAATACCATTACTGACTATTGATCATTGATACATTGCAACGTGCCCTTTAAATATCAGAAATGTAGTGACTTGAGTAGATCTTGTACGTAAATACATAAAAATTAGTGTATTAGTCTAATTCGTCTATAGTAGTTGAAATATTTCCGAACTATCTGCCCCAACTCTTTTCGGAGAAACGATCGCCAGATCCGAAATCTTAAAACATCTGCATGTTACTTTAGACAGTAAATGTTCTATGAAGTTAAACATATAAAGTATACGAAACTTAAAAAACTATTTACAAAGTAGGGTTTGCCGTGCTATTACCGATACCATGTCTTCGACTCCTATGCTTGCATTACAGGTAATCTAGATTCTGTCCCCACTTTCGGTTTGATTGCAGGGCACAGACAAATTTACAATCAAGTTAGTTCATCTATACCAAAAACCATTATGGTCAATGAAAAATTGTCACCACAATTTTGCTTCGATAATTCTCTTCGCTGGTTTGTCTATCAAGAGATTCATGGATGCCTCAAAAGTTGGATAACTAAGAGTTTGACTTGCTAGTTTTTCTCGCTGACTGATCACTCGTCTTTCGCAAGATAGACGATCATACAGAAACCTAGGCCTAAACTACACAATGTTCCAAGCCGAGCGAACTCACTCGTTGTGCGGTTGGTGCTTCTAATCCCGCTATTAGAGATGAACCTATAATTATGGGTACATATATACATAGTTAATCTGCGCTTTAAGGAATTCTATGACCACTTCTAAATCGGACAACAACTGGAACCATTTCATTAGTTGTCTTTGTTCTCTGACACTTTTGTCAAGGTTATGTGGGTATTGGCTCATTGTGTTATTAGGTCTAAACCGGCTACTCCATTGATCTTTAACAATTGTAAGAAATATATCAAAATCTTCAGTCATTAACAAGCTCATTGAAAGGCCTAATATTTCGTTTAGGAACCTAACCTGAGGTTTATTTGTAAAGAAAGTTCAGCTAAGAGTTTTAAACTCTATTTACGACGAATGGGGTTTGTTCTAGGGTCCTTGTGTGATGATTGCTTTGAGACTGCTCTAGTTCAAGCATATGTAATTTACCAGACCAGTCGAATACATTTGCGAAATATGATAGTCCTCAATTTGCTGTTGAGCTACCTTTCCCCTACCTTGTATAGTTGCAAAAATAGTTAGAGCATATTTAGAATCTATTTATGAGCTCTAGAAATTTGCAAATGGAACATGTTAAACTCGCTCAATTTGGCTGGAATATATATAATAGTAACGGGAGCGAGGGTGAGGCAGAGTCAACGTTGACTCAGCTACCATTATTAAAAACAGAGTAATTTTTAATAAATGTTTATTGTAGAATTAAAAGTGTTCAATTTAAGATATCTTTCATTTTTGAGCTCACCATTAAAATCATAAACAAACACGTACCTCTTAGTTGGTAATAATTTTATTTTAAATTTATAAAATTTATTTTAAAATTGCAAACATTTTAATGTCGGATATGATGTATCGATTTTTGATCTTACAAAAATCGTGTAGTTTGATTTTAAGTTACTAAACCTTACCACGAATAACCTTCTTCTCCCATTCAATTTCTTAAGTACAAACGTCTTTTAAAAATGAAAAAAATGATTATTTAATTCATGCTAATGAGCTTGGAGTGTGCGATTATTTTGTTATGAAAACCAATTACGACTGTGAAGCTTCAGACAAAATCAAAAAATAACAAAACATGGCGGACTATAAAAATTGTTCAAATAACAAAAATGCACATGTATTAGTAAAACAGTTGACAAAAGCTACGTTAGGCATATTAAAAAACTTTGTTATGAGAAGCAACTGATGTTAAGATGAAAATAATTTTAAGAATGGAATTATAATGGGTCTTGTTCGGTACGAACTGTTTGTCATTGCTGTTTGTGGATGCGTATTATCATTTGAAGTATACGTAGTGCGAAATAGATCCATAGTTAACCGAATTATTCTCTCTGATGAACGATTATGACTACCGTATAGTGGAGGTATTGCACGATAGTTTGGCGAACAGGACCATCTTTGTGATAAAAAATTTCAACAATTTGCAAGTGCTACTCTGGCGTGAGTCTATTTATTATGAAATGGCAAATCAGACTAATGACAAAGCAAATGCCAGCTGTCAAATTCGGTTGTCAAACAAGACAGTGTTGCAAACTTAAAGATGTGAACCTCTAAAAAAACACCTTTATATCCAAAAATTGCTGAAAAATATTAAATTTCGTTGGGTGGAATATATAAAACCGGAAATGTTGAACAAGAAAACGGAAGTGGTCGATCACAGAAACAATACATCACGATGATCGGGCTATCCATCGTCAATCGAAGAAATTGGGTTATAGCTGTTTAGGATGAAAAAACCACTGCTTCGCAAATAAAATATAAAGAAACGATTGGATTTCGCAAAAAAATGTTAATATGCCCGATGTCTTATTGGAAAGTGCCATCTGGTCATATGAGAGTAGGTTTGAATTAAAAATTCTGAAAAGAAGAAATCTCCCGAAGCAAAACGATTAAATTAGTGGTGTTAGGGGTGTTTTTCTTGGCATGGTGTGGTAACTTACCCAACATTAATGCTAAAAAGACGGGAAACTCTTTCGTTCTGATTTTGTAAGAACACCTTACTGAATCCGCATAGAAAATGAAGCCAAATTTTATCGTGTTTCAACAAGACAAAGACTTGAAGCATACGTAAAATTAAAAATATTAGAGTGGCCGTTACAATCACCCGATCTAAATCCTATTGAACACCTCTGGATGTATTTGGTATGATAAAATCCCGATCCATACAAGATCTAACTTACCGGAATCCTGGGATAGTGTACAACAAGAGTGGTCTGTCATTTCTACAACGTACCTCGAAAATTTAGTTGAAAGTATGCCGCGGCGATTACAGATGGTCATTGAAAGGAGGGCACACTAATAAAGGAGGCACACTAAATTTTGTGTACTTTTTTGATTTTCTGGAATTACTAGTATTTGGTTTTCAAAGTGCTGCGACAGTTATTTCAAATAAAAGTATATTTAAACTGTGTCCGAATTGTATGATAAATATTTGACACTTACGAATCCTGTGATAATTTTTTTTGATAATAATCCCTGCTATTTAATTTAATTTTGGTTTTCAAAATTGAGCTTGTTGTCATTTAAAGATTTAAGATTACGCTACAAATTAAAAACAAAAAATTTAAATCATAAACACAATAATATTTATTTTATTTTAACTTTGCATTGAATTAATTTTATGAAGCAAAATACGATATGTCTGTTGGGTATTACATCCTTGAACACCGATCCTTCACTTTAATCAGCTTCTAACTTCTAATCATAATTTTTATCTAATTAGATTATCGCGTAACTGTCAACAATTATTATACCTAAAGACTATGATACGGGTGCGTTAAGCTCACAGAAATTTCCAACGGCCATGTTGTACATTCATGCGCGTATAAGCGCAGTTTTAGATTGATTTGCTTCCTAATTATGCTCCTTGGAAATATCTGTGAGGTGGTCAATCCTCGATAGAGTGGTCGCCTAAATTCTATTTATTTCAGTTTTGTAAAAACTGATCAAATTCGGGGCCAATAGCAAGTGGGTCTACATCATCGTATGAAAATGGGAAATTTTTTCATTTGTTTGAACATTTAGAATTTCGTATTAATCTATTTTGTTGGAATTGTCAGTACTGAAGTTGCTAGTTTACTAATTGCGTATTGAAGAGTTGTTGCTTTTCATAACAAAATTATTGATTAAGTGTAAAGTAAATAATTGAATTTATTAAATTATTCAAAATATTATAATTGCATTACTGTCGAGGTCTACCTTGCAAGGCGATACCTTAGTGGTGAGCTTTCCATATCAAAAATGTGAAAAATGTTTACTGAAGCTATTTCAAATTTGAATGTAAAACAATTCACTTTCGAATAGCATTTCGAACCAAATTCAACATCAGTTTTAAATAACCTTCAACGGATATGTGAGCCACCTGTCTGCAACTAAAGGAAAATTTAAAAATATAAATAAATACAGCAAACAAGCAAATGATTATGAGGCAGCTACGTGTTCACAAGCTGCGTAGTAAAGCGTTTTTCGATCAACTAAAATCCGAAAATGGCGGGTTGCTGACTAAATCGTTCGACTGCCAAAAGAACACGGTGCCGCCTAAAGTTCCGGATCAGGCGGCTTACTATAGTCGGCAACTTAATTTATATAATTTCAGAATGGTAGTAGGCACAAGCCACTCAGAGCTGACAACAAAAAATGTGTGTTTATAACATTGGATAGATTGCGTCGTGTGTTTATCATCGATTAGTCCAAGAGGATGACAATTAGTTGCAAACAAAACGGTACCTGCCTTAACCTAACCTTTCTACAAAACCGACATTTTAGTGGCTAAGCGGATTCTAAAGAGAGGGAAGGTAATACAATCAATGCGACCAAATCAAATTCCGATAGGAGTGTCGGTTAAAAAAGATAAGTTGATGGACATCGACAAGCTATTAAAAAAGCATTTCGGACAAGAGTGGGAGGAAAATCCAGCCTTATTGTTTTATAAAAATATTATGAGTGTGGCGAGTGAAATTCCTTCTTTGTGTATAAATTTTCCCATAAACGACAATTTTGCTTGTTCACATAACTGCCGAGATGAAAATGACCTTCGTCGGAAAATATGATTTTCTGGTACAAACTGATTCACTACTTTGGAAATAAGGTTTCAATATTTCCAACGTTGATCAAGCGTATATCGACTCATTTCGTTCACCGCGGGAATATGTATAATTATGATTTTCTGTCACTTGAGAGATGACATTAGAGCTATGAGTGACGAAACGTTCAACAACGAATTGAAAAGTGCCGCACTCTTTAGATGTGATAATTATTTATAATTATCATTAATTGATATTCAAGGGACTGAAGAAGGACGAATTCTCGAAACTAGTTTTCTATTAATCTTAACTAAAAAGTTAATTATTACTTATAATTGAAAGTAATAAAAATGTTTCAAATTTTTTATTTGTAAAAGTAAAATTAATTTAAAAAAAAGTGTATAATACGAGTATTATTGTTCTAAAATGAACCCAACCCTAAAACAAACAATATTGTAAGGAACAAACAAGCCTCATACGCAAATTTCAACGAATTTGTAGGGAACTAAATATAGCGTTACAAAACAAAACAAATATTTTTCTCATACGCAGGCCTTCCACAACCCCACGTACATCACTATGTTTTGTATCATTATTGTTTCTCTAATCAGGGTTGCTCTAAGAATAATGTACTTGCTGTATCACCTTTCTATTGTATGAATAATCTTTTCTAATTCGATGGCTTATGCCCTTTTAAATTTTTAATTACAAACTGTTAAACAATATCAAACTATTGATTGAAATTTAACCACCATTAAAATGTTTACCTAATTGAGATATTATGGACAATGCTAAATTAAATATGGGACTCGAGAATTAGTAGCGATTCATTTGGCTGCACTCGACCGTGTTCAGAATCGAGCATGTCACTCCGGAACTCACTCATTCCAACGTTACGGGTGTAGAACGGATTCATTTAGTGTTTCAATTTAGGGGGTTACTGAAGACTGGGCTCAAACCTTGCTTAGTTCTTCCCTTATTCTCAGAATACTGTTTGGCAGAGAGATAATGCGGAAACTACTACACCATCCACGTCAAGTATCCGTTGCTTGCGTTAGCACAAATGTGGATGATGCTCCCCGCCTCCCCCCAAGATAATTTTAAAAGTAACACCGATATTAAATATCAGTCTACCAGGCCATGCTTTATTTATGCCTGGCCGATCTGACCGGTTGAACTCATCAGTTAAGTTGAATCGGTTACAATTTGTAATAATTGGAAATGAGAAATCAAACATTAACAAAAGGATTCCGGATTTCCCTCAAGATACACAAATCAGGTCCATTTTTTTTATTATTTTTATCGATCGAATGACCGTAATAAAATATTGAAACGAGCTCATATTTACTGATGGTGTAAAGATTTGTCGTATGATTAATAGAATGCATAATTCACTAAAACGTTAGGAAGACACGAGTAAATGGGTTAAGTGGTGTGATCAAAACTCCAAACACATAAATATTATATAAAGAAAAAGGAAATCATTTCTTTAAACCGTAAAAAGAATCGGTTAAATACTTCTTATAAAAGTAATAACGAAGTATTGCCAAGGGTTGAGGAGATCATGTCTTTTAAACCCAGCTGCAATTATCGAAAATGCTATTCAGGTTAATAGACACATTGAAAACTGTAATGCGAAGGCGAAGGTCATGTTTGGCTGTGAGTTAGTCCTAAAAAATATCGTTTGACATTTCATGGATATCAAAATAGTGGTGGACATAGGATGAAGATAATTTAAAATGTATGCCCTTGCACTGTACATTTCACACCATTAAAATAATATGAATTAAGGAATAGTGAGTTCTGCTGTAAAAAGATTCACGCCAGAAAATTGATTACGATATGTTACCTGTGGCTTTGCATATAGACGAAGCACCTTGATATCTTTTGTCTTTTTAAGGCTTCGTCTTGCCGCAATGTTTCCACTACATATAAATGAAAAATAAGAATTTTCTGAGTGAATATATCCACGTCCATTGCAGGTGAGTACGAATAGTGCAAATGCACATGGTCCACAAAAATAAGGGGGACCTTATTGTACGATTTTTTTTTTAAATCATGATTAATAATCGAAACACGATTTCGTTCAGAAAATAATCGTCTTTATATGAGTAATGAGGATAATTTAAAAAAAAAAAGTTGCTTGTGCTAACCTCCGGCAAGACTCTTTTTTCATATAGCGATTCATATAGCGTTTAACCATATAGGTCGCTATCGTGCCAGATTGTTGTGGATATTTCAAAAAAATTAACATGTAATAATCGTCCTTATATGAGTATTGAGGAAAATTTTCGATAATGGCTAGTCCTTACCCCGGCACGGCTCTTTTTTTCTCAAGAATTGATGGTTTTTGGATAGCTTGGTTCATATAGGACCTATCCATATAGCTCGCTATCGTGTCAGGTTGTTATGGTGATTTGATACAATTTTAAATGTAATAATCGTCTTTGGCCTAATGGCTTGTCCTAACCCCTGACAAGGCTTTTTTCTCAAGATTTGGTAATTTTCAAAAATATTGGTTTATATAGCGCTCAACAATATGGGTCGCTATCTTGTCAGATTATTGTGGATATTTGAAAAACTTTAAAATGTAACAATCGTCCTTATCTGAGAAATCAGGCAAATTTTCGAAAATGGTTTTTCCTAACCCCCGGCAAGGATGTTTTTTTTCCAGAATTGATACTTCTTAAAAATCTTGATTCTCGATTAATATAGCGCTTAACCATATCGGTCGCTATCGTGCCAGATTGTTGTGGATATTTGAAAAAATTTAAAAATGTAATATTAAAGTAATCGTTTTTATGAATGAGACAACTATTTTTTCCTATCATGACAAACCAGGATAGGAGATTAGAAAAACATTTGTTTCAGTTTTTCAATACCAGTTTGTTTGCGAAATAGGTTTGTCGTTTCAATGTCAAAAAATTGATAACATTCTTTGAAAATAATTACAAATTTAATAAGGAGCATGAAATATTTGGCAAATTTCTGTCAAACCTAATAAAACAGATTAAACAAACAGATTAAACAAGACGTTTAGATCGGGATCATTTGATTACGATCGATCATGAAAATGACCGACCCATATTGCATGCCTGTACTAGAGGGTGACATGGAGCTATGGAATGTGCATACGGTTCTGCACAAATTGGACCTATCGCAAAATTGTTATCGATGTTTATATTTACCAATCAATGCACTGATTAAGTTACGTAAGCAACTTTTTTTTTATAGTTATGTTAAATAATGTGCAGCGCTAAAAATTACTTCATCACCACTGATCATCTGATCCGGTCACTACAGATAATAGTATACAACCGAATAAAAACCAAATCGTGCAATTAAATTATACATTCCCAGTAATAATGGAAACGCCCCTTAAAAGCTACTCCATGCAACATTGTTAAAGTCACATACATCGTATATAAATATTATAAATTGAGTCGCACGCAATCTATATGTACGGGTATATACATGTAGATATATACGTAGACTACATATAAGGTAGCTTCATTATATATTAAACAAGCGTAACCACCATATTTTATATACAAATTAAATTGAATTAATTATAAAAAAAAAATTAATGAAATGTCATGCGCTGATAAAATAAATTTTAAATTTAATTTTACTATTTCATTTGGTGGTGACATTTAAAAAAAAACGCTAATATACGTACATACATAGTTTTATCATTATTATGTATGGTGACAATTATGTATTTGTCATAATCACGCAAAATATAATTAAACAAGCGCTACAATGTATTTTATAAAAATTAAATGGCTTTGAGCTTATTTTTTTTTATAAAACTAAATTAATTGATATAATTAACTTCCTTATTATGTTGCTTCCAGAATTTATGTTTTGTTTATAACAAAATTGAGTAATTTCATGATTCTAATCAATTCTGGCTGGTATGCAATGTAAACTACCTTAGCATAATATTATTAGATTATATTAAAGGTTTTCTTATCTTTGGGACACGAAATTTGCTTTTAGTGTATAACAGCGTAAATTGATTTTTTGTAGTGTGGCACATGCAAGAAATATTATCACATCACATGGTATGCTTAAATAATTTTATAAGCGCCCTAATTGAACTTTAATTAGATCGATTTTGCTTTGTATGTGCGAGATATTTACCGCATTCTGCTTATACAAATTTGAAACGTTTATCTGATATAAAATATATTTTATTCAAATAATATGCAAATTAGTAGCACACCAATCAATCAAATAAATTACACGAAAAAAATGCATAAAATGAACAGATGAGATCTTATAAATGTACAAAAAAAAACGTCATGTTGGGTACAAAGTGTTTAAAAACCACTGTACCTCAGTACTTGATATACATATACGAAATTGAGCAGCTGCCATATTATATTATTATCGCATCTTATTTAAATCACCAACTATATAATTAAATACTTACATAATACAATATATAAACAATTATAGCATTGTTATAGCAAACCAACAACAATGTCAATTGCATGCGATATGATTATGATTACAACAATGGAGGGAACACAATAAATAGTATATAGCGAGAGCATTATGTTGGCTTTCCAGCCAGCCAATGAAAAATTTTCTGTCATTGCGCCCCTTCATTTTTTAATATGTTATTTTTAAATTAAATTAAATTACACAAAACAGTTTTATAATATAAATCTGATGTTTTGTTATCACATATACACAATGTAATAAATGAAATAGTGGTTGATTTCTATATACAAAGTGAATACATTTTAGCGCGTCTCACATCGGGGATGTGTGCGGTTGTTTTATTCAACAAATCTGATTAATTATATGACATCTGGTTTTATAAAGGGCTACGGAATACAAAAATTTCCAAGACGAAATTGTTCTTGGATGGGAAATTGAGTATTTATAAGGATGTTTGTCATTATTATATGGCTGTGTGATATCTTAATTGGATTCCATATCAATATGCATATGTTCGAAGTGAAACGGTCGGTTCATTGTTTTGAATAATGTATACAAAATGTTGTGTATAATTTGATTTTTAAGTGCGGTTTTATAACAGATTTTATCGATTTGAATACGTTGCTTTGATTGAGATGTTCGATTGTAAAAATACCGGTTTTAGGTTTTGGTAAACTTAAGATATAAACTATAATTATTATTAACATACTGTAGTTCAGCCTTGTCAATCATAAAAATAAGTTGTACCAACAACAATAGCTGGCACAACGAACTTTTTCAATGTCTTCCTGTCTCGGCAACAATATTTTTGATAACACTGGTTTATCCTCTTAAATTATTTAATATTTGTTTGTTACCGAGCTACATAATCAAGAGTACACACAGAAATTATCTGGGTGTCTTTTAGTTGGAAGTATTGGAAAAGTTATTTTAAATTTATTTTACTTATTAAGAATTGTTTACATCATTTGGGATAACCAAAACGAACCTGAAAATTTCACATAACCCTACCCTTTTCGGTAATTTTAGGAGAAATAGCTAATTAACTATATATCAGGAATTAAAACTTACTGACTATTAGTTAGCGGTTACCATACCTCGGGCCATCAAAAAAAATTGCTAAAAATTCTGGAAGATCAAGATTAACTATAAATACTTGTTGAAAACCTTTTTTTTCCCCTGCTATCTGTTCTGGGGCCAAGGCTCTCCCAACTCTTTTCGCGGTATGCTTATTTACGTCCTTACCTTTACGCCTGTATTGGCCAATCCGAGGACGTACGAATATAGATCCGATTTTATTACCATCTGCACATTGCGTAGCTCCATGCCAGTTTACACTGGCATGGAAGATGGGTCGGCCCATGAGTTTTGCACTCCGACAGGGAGTCATAGATGTGTTCCTTTTCATCACAATGCCATTTGGCCGGTTGTTCAAAACCTTCGGAAATGAAATATTGAATCTTACTAGTTTACTATAAAACTATACTGTTCGATTGATATGTAAATTGGTAGCAGTAACAATGCTTCACAGCAACAATTTTTCAGCGCACAGAAATGACGTTTATCGCAGTTTTAAATTTTTTAGACTTACGTTTCCAAGTTTTTTTAAATTTTTGTAAGGATACCACTTAACGCACGTAACACATAAATATATAGGGTTTTCCAATAAGAGGTTTCATTTTGAATATCCTGCTATTCGGGCAGCATTAATTTTGATGCTGTCATCTTTTGTCATTTGACAAGAAAAAACTACGCCATTACTAAAAATGGTCGATACGTGCTTCAACAACGCAAATAAATTGTTAAACTCACTACAAAAATAGTGAAAATTTTGCAGTCACAGTTCGCAAGACTAAAGCACTTTTGGGCCGAAGCACCTTCTCGGCCGGCAATAGTGAAACTGGTGGAAACATTTGAGCTGTTGGGACAAGTTAGTGATGTGAAGAATCGAAACCGTGTGTATCGCTGAAGAACGGATATTGCTGCTGTAGCCCGTAGTATTGAGGAAAAACCCAAGTTTGTCGATTCCTCGTCGATCTTTGGAATTAGACGTTCCACAAACGACATTACACCGTATTTTGCATAAAGACTTAGGACTTAAGACTTTTAAAGTTCAGTTAACACAATAACTCAAGCAGGTTGATCACTATAAGCGCCGTGTCTTCGCTATTGGACCCTTCAAATGCATCAAAATGATCCGGATTTTCATCGAAAAATCATCTTCATTGATGAGGCCCATTTTCACCTCGGGGCTACGTTAATAAGCAGAATTGTCGCATTTGGAACTCAGAAAATCCAACAATGATTGTTGAAAAGTCACTCCATCATCAACGTGTCACTGTTTGGTGCGGTTTTTGGGGTGGCGGTGTGACTGGACTGAAGTAATCGAGAAATAATCGAAGAGGTGATCACAATTAGCCACCGATATCTTGTGATTTAATAACTTTAGACTTTTTTCTTTGGGGCCACGTGAAAGATAAGGTCAATGCCAATGCTCCACAATCGATTCAAGACCTTAAAAATAGAATTCGTGAAGTTATCGAGAATATACAGCAGCAAATGTGCGAATTAGTCATGGAACATTTCATGAAAATGATGTGGTGCTGTAAGCGTAGCCGTTCCGCTGATATTGTTTTCATATGTTAATGGCATACCTTCCTCTTTACGATGAAATAAACATTCATTGATTTCTCTTAAAAATACTGGTTTTTTTAATATCAAAATGAAACCTTATTAGAAAACCCTTTATATTTCCATATTTGATGAATGATTCTACATTGTTCAGAATATCGCTTACAAAATCTTTGATGTGAAACGATGGATGATTTGACGATGGATGTGAAGATCGCCCAACATCCAACCCAGAAAAATACTGTGGCAACACCAAAATGTATGTATTTTATCTATAAGTGCGTGTCAGCCCAGAAAATATTTCACAAGGCGCTATTTACTATAGTCAAACCAAAAAAAATTATCTATGTTTACAGAAAAACCCGCCATATTTATACTGTTAGCCTAAAAATAAAACTGTCGTTATACTGTAAAATGTCGTGATAGTCGGAATAGTTAGTGTCACCCCAAAAATAATCATTTACTAAATTTTAAAACAAATTGAACAACGTACAACAAATATTCAGTACAGAAATATATGGATCCATGCCAATAACTATGTTTGGGGAAGCGGAGATTTAGAGGGTTCTCGATGCCAATTTAATATTTCCAAATTTCAATTCGTTTTAATGCCAATGCCGATATATACAATGGTGTCCATCCGTAAGGTGTACAATTTGTTTTACCGCCATTAGGCGAATATTAATATTGACAGTTCATACTTGACTGTCGGTGAAGCGACACACATGAAAATCTTATCAATGCAACATAATCGATTGAGCAATGTGTTTTAATATTGAAAACCTTTTACGCGGCATCAATCAGACACCGTGCACAAGAACTTGGACTCCGAAGATCAACACTAACCAATATTTTGCATAACAACTTGGATTTATTCCCGTATAAAATTCAATTAACACAAGAGCTGCTACCAAGAGATTATTTGCGGCGCCGTACGAATAAGATACTGTTGCTTGACAATGACAATCCGGATTTTTTTGAAAAATTAATTATGAGCGACGAAACTCATTTTCACTTAAGTGGACGCGTAAACAAGCAAAACAGCCGGTTTTTGGCAGAAAGTAACGGTATGGTGTGCTATTTGGGTTGGAGGTGTCATTGAACCATATTTTTACGAAATTCAGAATGGTTCAGCTGCTCCAGTCACTGGCGAACGTTATTGTGATATGATACGGATTTTTTAGACTAGAGTTGCAAGCCAATGGTTTGGTGAACATGTGATTCCAACAGGATGGTGCCACATGCTACATTGCAAAATAAACCATGTAATTATCTCGAGAAATGTGTCCACATAATTAATTTCCAAACCTGGTGATGTGTGTGCTCTCGACTTTTTTATGGGGTTATTTTCCGATTAAGGTTTATTCAAATAAACCAGATAGTATTGAACAACTAACAAGAAATTACCATGATACAGAGTGAAATGTGTGGAAATGTGATGAAAAATGCAATCAAAAGTGCCCACATATGTAAGGCCAATAGAGCTGGAGATTTGGCAAATAATGTTTTTTATACATCAAGATACAAACATTAGATAAACGATTTGTAAACATTGAATCTATTTTCTTTTATTTTAAAAAATTGTATTGGCAAAAGAAGTAGTAAACCTATCGGGTGGACACCCTATCAATATTATAAATTTCAACAAAATTTCGGCAGTTAACTGCCGTTAACTTTGAGATTTTTTTTCTATTAGAGTTCACTCAGAAGCATACGTGCCAATAATCAGTTTTGGGGGAATCGGAGGTCTGGAGGGTTTCTGTTGCCAACATAATATATCAATATGTATTGGGTATACCCCCAAAAATCGTTATTGAATACAAATAAGTCTTCACCGTTATTATCAAAATTTGGACATTTATATTGTAAAAGAACGGTAGGTTATGTTTTATTCAATGTATTATCCATCGCTAGCGACTATTTTTTCCCATGTTCCTGGTAGCATTCGAATCCTACGTTGGAAGAACGCTTCATCTGTTGACATCACTTATGAATCAACCCAATTTTTGGTATCATCATATGATATGAAATGCTGCTCACACAGGTTATGCGTTATCAATCGAATTAAATGGAATACGGCGAGTGGGGTAAATCTTTCCAATTGAGTGTTTCCAAGTAGGTTTTCAACGGCGCCGCAACATGTGGACGAGCATTATCATACAGGAGAAACATTTTTGTCGTGTCTGGAGTAGTAAAGCGCGATTTTGATTAGCACTCGGCCCAATATCATCAATTGTGTTCGGTAAAGAGACCCCCCCAGTAATGGTTATGTTCGGATTTAGCATCTCATAAGAGACGACACTAAGCCGATCCCACCAAATACACAAAATTATGTATTTCCCACTTGAATTCGGCTTAGTTGATGTAGTGGATCCATTGTTCACCAGTTATTAAGTAATGCAAAAAACCCCTTCGTTTATGGCTGGCAAGGAGCATTTTACATGAATAAAATCAGCGTCCAATATCACTCGGCTTCAGTTCATATGGAACAAAATTTCCTTGCTTTTGATTCATCCTCAAAGATTCTAAACGAAGTAAAATTGCCTGTTGAGTCACCCCTAATTCAAGTGCAAATTCTTCTTGCATTTGGTACGAATTTTCATTCAATTATGCTTCGATTTCAGCGACTTCGTATTCTTTCGGCCTTCCGCTACGTTCTTTGTCTTTGACATCAAATTCATCGGTGCTAAACTTTTGAAACCATTCTCGACAGTTTCACCCATTTAAGGCTTCTACAAGCAATCGATGCGCCTTAGTAGTAAATCAAAAGTCTCCGCAAATGACGTTTATTCCGCTCAAAATTCGATATGTTTACGATAAAAAAAATATATTATGCTGATAGAACCATTTTTTCTGGTGGCACCATTTTTCTCGAACAGAGACTTATTTGTATCGGGGGTCTAGAGAATTCCCATTGTTATTTGATGTCATTATGTACTTTCCAGTAAAAACTTGCATTAAATTTACTTCCATGTCGAAATTGTTCGAGAACTGCCGTTGACTTTGAAATACTTTTCTATTACAGGGTGCTCAGAAACATACATGCCAACACAATTTTGGCGAAATCGGAGGTATGGAAGGTTTTAATATATCATTATGAACCTTTTACCATAATTTGCTTTAATTTTACATCCTGCCGAAATTATTCGAGTGCTGCCGTTAATTTTGCTCAGGAGATTCAAGTCGATAACAATTTTTTTAGGGATTCAAAGTTCTGGGTTTTAAATAAAATTGTTTAAGTCTTCTGTACTGCCAGATTCCCCCCAGAAATGAGTCTTAATACTTATGATTCCTGCCACCCTCTAATAGAAAAGCATCCAAAGTTATCGGTAGTACTCGAATAATTTCGACATAGAAGTAAAACGAATATAAATTTAGTTGAAAAGTACATATTACCAAAGGTTCTCGTTGGCCTCCGATTCTACCAAACCTCCGATTCTACTTCCGATTCTGGATATCCTCTAATAGAAAAACATCTCAAAATTAACACAAATTTTGTTGAAAGGGCATATATTGACTGATATATTGACAATGCGAACCCTCCAGGACTTCGATTCTCACAGAAATGGGTACCGGCTTGCATGTTTATGGGCAACCTTTAATAGAAAAGCCAGTGCTGTGCCGTATTGTCTACATGGTGTATTTTATTAAAATTGTACATATGTAGACAATGTATGTAGATAATTTAGAAAATGAAGTGGACAATGTAGAGAATGTCGAAAATGTCGAAAATTATTGTTTTTATTAGCAATCAACAAATGTTCATGGTTACTTTGTTGATTGAACTATTTCAAAATTGAGAACTTCATTCTTCCATTTGAAGAATGAACAAAGATTCACCTTCATGTAACAACTAATCACTGCTATCGGAATAAACCACCAATTACCACAATATTTATATGAAGCTAAACTTACAGCAAGCAAAATAATAGGCTTTAAGGAACCTTGCCTTGTATCCGGGGATGAAGGTGGATACAGTTTTCGGATTTAACCTAGTACGTTTAACTATATGATTTTCGATTGAGGAAATTAAACGATATTGCATAGCGATATTTTATTTAGTCTGATTAAGGATGTTGCTGGATTTCGACTAGAAATGAAATAATTAACTCCTAAAGAATAACACTGGATGCAGAAAAATTATTTGATTATCATCAATTCTCCGGACTGTTTAGCGAATGTCTGTTTATTATCGATACTACAAAGGAGCTGGACCATTTTACGTGTGCCGCTAATTATACTGATGTATAGGCTAATTTACCGAGTGCACGTATCACAGGAATATTTTTTGAACCAACTCTACTGAATACGAGAAAACTTCTGTGACCCAAATATTGCCAAAATAATATACTATCTACTGATAATATAATTTAATATTTTGAATTGTAAAGTGTAAAGTAAAATTATTCCAATCCAGGAACGGGCGCGGAATCGCTTAAAGTTGTACCAATATCGAAGAGCCGATCGAGGCTGGAGGAACTTGAAAAATATTTTATGCTGTATACCACATAAGATTATTAACAAGAATCGGATGATAATACACTTTAGGAAATTTAATTGATAATATCAGGTAAAACACTCACTTTAGAATCATTAGATATTAATCCTGGCCGGTGAAAGCATAAAATTGTTTGTCTCTAATAAACGATTATTAAAAATATTGTACACGAAAGTTTTTATTGCAATTACCGGAGGTAGGTGGGGCTGGTGAGTTTTATAGCCGATATTTCTGGTTTCTTTAATAGGTGGCAGTTGACACTAACAAATTCAGATTTAACTTTTGAACAGTTTAGTTTAGTCTGAATGTTTTTTCGAAATTACTATGTTTCCGGTAACAGATTACGAAATAGTGACATTTGTCGGAAAAATATAACTTTTATTAACGGATACGATTAGGCCTGAAATATCTGCGAATACCGGTTTCGGAGATATCTGGTTCTGAAATTCTACTTTGGATATTTCAATTTCCAAAATTATTAAAACTCCCACTTTGGACTGAAAAACTATAGATGGTAACCTCCTGGAAAAACCAACCAAAAATATATAACATTCTACATTTTCTACATGCTGTATCAAGTAATCTGTTTTCCAGCAAGTATAATAAACTCCCGAGAGCAGCTGCATGTAAATAAGTGAAGCAAAATAACGTTATATTTTTTCAAAGATTTGGATACGCAGCTCAACAACAAGATGCAGTTTGATTCGTTTAATTTTTGCACATTATTATCAATTTCAGTAAGTCTCCAATAATCGTATTCCTCAAACATAACCATGATTTAACCTTGATTTGAAACTATAAAGTCTTTCCTGAGGAGGGAAAATGATCATATAAAATGTTGATACAATAGATTATGAATGTTGATTGCATTGGAAAAAATAAATAAAATTATAGACAATTTTATGGAAGGTTAAACATTTTTAATTCATTTAAAATGCGTGTAAATAATTTTAACAAAACCTTATAAAGCCACCAAACGGCGAAACTGTAGCTTGTTAACCAAATGTCACATGTGCCAACTAATCTCAGTGATTATCTAATAATTATTTTATTAGTTTAATTGGAAGTCTATTCTTATGGGATGCAACCAATCGGTTCATCCTAGCGCTGCCAGTCCTTTGATTTTAGCGACTCGGAGAACCTCTAATTCTAAAGTCCTTGTTCTGTTTGGATGCTTCGGTCCGTTGGCGCGATCCAGCAGGTTCCGCAGCTCCTCGTTGTCAGTCGCAATATATGACTCATTGAAAATTGTTGTATTTTCTCGCTGACGTATTCCATGTTTGTCTCGATGGTGGTTGTCATGTCTAATGTACCATGGAATATTTACAATACTACGTAGTTTTTTTTAGAAATGTTTGTTTGATCTGCGTTGTCAGTTCGGAGTTTCTTGCAATAAGCAATGCCTTTTTCCGAATTTTAAATTCAGTTCTTACCTTTTATTTTAACATGAGCTTTCCACCTGAGCTTATTGTCTAGCGTCATACCGAAGTACTAAGCGTTATGAGAATATAGAATTTGTTGTGAATTCAGTCTAATCGGAATATATTTTAATTTCCGTTTATAAAATTTATAGGTGTTGATTTCGATTCGTTTAGTATTATTCTTAATTTTTTTGTTTTAAGTTTTTCCCCGGGTTGACTTAACTACACTACCATCAGTGATCATAACAGCTGTTCATCAGCTAAGGTTCCAATTCTAGCTTCTACGATATTTGGTAGATCATTTGTATACAGTAGGTATAATACAGGGGTCAGAACACTACCTTGTGAATCCCCTGCAAATATATTCTTTAGTTCTAAGTATATCCCTTCCCGTCTCATCCGGATTTAACGGTCTTGTTGTAAGATTTTAGCAATTCAAAATATTGTTTTGGCAAATCTCGTTAAAGCTTTAATTCGAAACCACGGTGAAAACCTTATCAAATGCTTGGGTTATACTTTCATTTTTTCCATCGAACCCTCAATAGATCCTATGTACCTGTTCTACCGTTTAGTTCCTTTGACGCACCCAAATTGATGCGCTGGTATGAGATTTCTGCTCTCTATAAATATTTTTACTCTCTTGAGAAACAGTTAGTAAAGGAATTGACCTATATGACGTATTGTCGTTTATCGGTTTATTACGCTTTGGGATCATTATGATTGCGCTACTTTCAACTTTCTTGGAACATAATTTAGTCTAAAGATAGCATTGAGTATGTATTGTAGTTTCCTTACTGCTTTTTCTGGTAGGGCTTTGCTTATTTGTCCCGTTATCAATTCTGTTAAATATTGTCCAATTGTTGGATTGAAGGTATTTCTAGGTGTTTAGCAAATAGATCAGCTTTTCCCTTATCGCTGTGAGCACAGGTTCCATCAACCATTTGTATGCGCGGTATTTGCATTTTATGTCTTTTTAAATCTTTGGTGGGTTTCCGTCCGAGTCAGATTTACCTATCAGGTTACTTATGAAACTAGTAACTGACTCATCCTTAATCTCGTTTATAAATGGTTTAAGTTTGTTGCACAAGTTGTTTAGGATTATTTTGCCTTCAGGGGCTCTAATTCTCTGCCAAGAGTTAATAGCTGTTCTTTTTCGTTAACCAACTCTCTCTGGTCAGTGATACTTCTTAGTCTGCTTTTTGTACACTTTCAATTAGATTTCCAGTTCTTCTTCTTTCCTCCGGCTTTCCTTATTACTGCGGCACTTATTGTCATTAAAACTGGAGCATGGTTTCATGATAGTCCTTTTTTATTTTTGACTACTAAGTAATTTTCGAAGATACTTCTTATATATAAATCCAGAAGGTCAGGAATTTTATTTGGGACTGTAGGCCAGTAGGTTGCCTTTCTACTGGAGTGAATCTCATATTTTAATGTTTTATTGGAAAAATGCGAAACGATAAATAACCGTTAAATGTAAATGTTTTTCCTAAATAAATTGTATAATGTTTAATCTTGTTTGTCTTCTGCTTCGTTTGTGTGTATTTTTAAAACCGGCAACTTATTATGTGTGTATTATTGAGATGCCATGTGACCCACGGGTGGTTACGCTTTAAAAACACAAACTAAATTCCTCTGAAGAAGAATGATGCCTCTTCTACAAGTGTTTCATCAAATATTTGTATTTCTGTTACTGGAAATTTTCTCAAGAAATTTGCATTTTGCGATTCTCAAAGAACTCGTGCATAAATTATTTAAATATTGATGCAATAAATCCAATCAATTTGTTCAATCTAATGGTTAGAAATGAAATACACGGATTATAGTTTGCTAGACTAATTTAAATGCTAAGCAATTCATAGCCAACAAAACGATAATGCGACGGTCATGCGTCAAGGAATGAGTAGATAGAGATTTTGGCAGTAGACGAGTAAATGATTCCAAGACGTAAGCGATTTAAATTTCGGCAAAGGAAAATGTCACAAATGTGGAATAAAATTGTATGAGCACTGTAATCCTCAGTGTACACATACACCAGTTCTTATTATACTGGAAAGGGTGAGTTACCAAATGAGAGAGGTAAACCCACACCAACCACATCACATCACACACAAATAGTGTTAGATTTGGCTGAACCATATTTGGATAAATCGAGTACATTGCCGACCGACAATTTTTCATTGGCTAAATTATTACTTGAAATCCTAAGCAAAAACAGCATTGGCAATCGAAAGACATTCCAACTGCGAAACTGTAATAAAATGGTATCATACGGCGCGAAAATGCCGGTGTGGTTGTTGCAAAGTCGAATGATAAGCGCGACATTCTCATGTTTAGCACAAAGCACAATTTAAATGTTGTATCTACCGGAAAGATAAATCGAAATAACTTAGATATACAAAAATTACAATGTCGCAAAGCAAGGAATTGACATATCAGATCAAATGGCTTTTTATTTTATACTACTAAGAAAAACCATTCGGAAGTATCATAAAATCGCCTTTGTGTGTGTAGTTAAATTGATGTATATTAGAACTCGAAAACGTAGCTCCCGTTGCTACAGTGACTAACAAAATCATAAAGAAAGAAATGAAGCAGATAAATAAAGCTAAAAAGCTGTCGACATATTTTGGGCAATGCAAGGGTAACTCAACACTTTTTCAGAGTGTTTGAATAAAGTCTCACCGGTGAGTCACATGGTTGTATTAAACATAATATTTGATAGAATTGAATCAAATCCCTAAAACACAACAAAATTTTCGATATAATATTTCGAGTTAAAATAGGTTTAATTAAATTTTGGATAATTAACAACTTGTGGCAGTGTAAATAGGAGCTACCAATGCCGCACTATATATACACAACTTAAATGGTTATATAACGTTACTAAGCATACAATTTCCAATTTAACATATTTTTGAGATTCATGTCAAATACAATTATAGTGTTAAATGTGGATTAGGGCCCACCTTTATTATTCGACAAAAATTATTTACGTACACATTGCTTAACGGTAGCAAATGATATTATTATCAAACTCACAGCTACCAAAATACCACCTAGTGAACCACCACCATCACCGCACCACTACTGCCAACACCACCGCACCGAGTAAAATAAAAAACATAATTAATTATCTTTAAAATTTATACATCATCGTCATCATCATCAACATAATCATTTTTGTATTTTTATGTAAATTAATGATATAATTTTTACATAATTTTCAATTTTATATGTATACAAAACATAAAAAGGGTGGTAAATTTAGTTGGAAATATAAAATTAAATAATGACTGAACGTAACATCGGCCTTTTATGTAAATTTTGTATGTAGTACAATAATTTGAATATATACCTGGTTATAATATAATATAATTATATTATCGATTAACAATATTAAATTGTATATAAATAGTGTAATTATGCAACACTAAATTATGTTGCATAATATGGATATAGAATATTTATAATATGAAAAATATAATTGGAATCCCTCACTCTAATACTCGTACAACATAAAAGTTATTTAATTTATTTACCCAAATAATTAACATAAGTGATGCGGTTCGCTCTTCATACTTTATGTATGTGTCTATATTACATGTATAAGATACATGCTTTAAATTGTTTTAAAGTGGTTCTGGAGATGGCGGCATGGCTTTTGTACCTTTATTATATCATCTCGTTCAAGTGCGCAAGTATTTAGAACATTATTATACAACAAACAACAACTGTTTGTGCTTCACAATGTACCTAATTGGTTTGACAAACAAATTATGTAAGATATTTCAATTAAACCTGAGAACGAGTGTATTGATCTTAGTACCTGTATATAAAGAGCTACTGTATAGTCATTTCCTTTAATTTATTTATCATTTACATAAATTTTTATTTTATTGTTTAATAAGAACAAAAAATGCAAATTATATGTACATAGCAATATTTCGGTTAAATATTGTAAGTCGATCAGCAGTGTATACAAAGCCAAGCTAATATTATTCCATCCTTTTCCGTTGATTTCCATCTTCACTCTATATTTTATTTAATCTTTATTATTTTTATTTCTTTTAGTATTATCTGCTAATTATCTTATTATTTATTCATAAAAAAAATGATATTTTCCTTTTGATCTTATATTTTACAATTTTTGCTTTTCTTTCACTATATCGCGATATCAGATTAACAGATATTAAATTTAAACTCGAATCGCAGTTTTTATATGTGAATAATTTTTTTTTGCATGTCGAACGCAACAAAAGCATAAAATTAATCTTGTTATAATTAATTATGATTTTTTTTATATTATTAAATTTAGAGATATTTCTGTTAAATAGATATGCGTGATCATTTTTGATAAAACATAAAAAAATGTTAATAAGCATATGTTTATCAATACAGCGTCTCTAAATACTGTCTTAGAATCTTTGAAACAGATACACGAGTAAGTACTAGTAGACCTCTTATTACGCCGGTGGTATTTAAACTTCTCAACAAGAACCATTTCGTAAAATAGAGTTCTCGGTAAATAATTATGTGGCACAATAATTCCAACTCCTTCTATAAAATTTTCCGTTTTATTTAGTGTTCCGTTTTATACAGTTTTAATTTTTTTAAATGTTTTACTAGCAACGTGCGAAAAAATAAGTTAAAAGTAATTGCTCCTGAAGCTACGCAAGCCAAGAATCCTGTACATTTAAAAAGTTAAAATTTTATTTCTTTTTACGTACAAAATATATAACTAAATTTTTTTGGTTTAAGTTATTTCCTGTATTAAAAATGGAGGATATATACAATTTAATGTGGCGTAACAAAACGAGCGAAGAAGTTTAAAATTTCAGTAAAGCTTCAATTTAAGAAGTTTAAAAAGCTGGATAACACGGATAATTATTTATATGTGAATCAAGGTAAAACTATTGTCGATTTCTGCCTGTCTGAATTTTTAAGA
The DNA here is from genome assembly GCA_963691935.1 of Nephrotoma guestfalica. Lineage (NCBI taxonomy): Eukaryota > Metazoa > Arthropoda > Insecta > Diptera > Tipulidae > Nephrotoma > Nephrotoma guestfalica. The sequence goes on along the minus strand of OY829913.1, from coordinate 197,312,746 downwards.
CATAAAATGAATAGCTCGTATTTTCATAACAATGGGTCACAGCAAAACAATTTCCGGCTTAAAGAGGGGTGTATTTATTTGGGTTGCGCTTAACAGATTTTTTTTTTAATTAAGATGTTTGTTGCTGGCCTATATAATACCAAATTCTGGGAATATGCGAAAAAATAAGTTAAAATTAATTTCATTTAATTCATCCTGAAGCTACACAAGCCAAGATATACTTATGCATTTAAAACGTTAAAATATTGTATGTCTACATATAAAGTATATAAATAACTTTTACTGATTTAAATCATTTCTGTAATATAAAATGGAGGATAAATACAATTTAATGTACAGTTTCTGGATAACACGGATTATTATTAACATGTAAATCACTGTACAACTATTGTCTTCAGACATAAAATGTTTTGTTTGTATTTTCATAAAAATGGGTCACAGCAAACCAAATTCCGGCTTAAAGAGGGGTTTATTTTTTTGGGTGCGCTTAACAGAATTTTGTTTTGCTTTTATAATCCATTTTTTTAATTAAGCAGCTTGATTCTGGCCTACTAAATACCAGATTCTGGCGATATGAGAAAAAAGAATTAAAAGTAATTTCGTTTAATTCATCCTAAAACAAGAAAACCTTGTTTTTCTATATACAAAATATATAATTATGTTTTATTGATTTAAATTATTTCCTGTACTATAAAATGGAGGATAAATACAATTTAATGTAACGTGATAAAACGAGCGAAGTAGTTTAATATTTCAGTATATAACTTCAATTGAAAGAGCTTAAATAACTGGATAATACAAATAATTATTTATATGTAAATCACGGTAAAACTATTGTCAAGTTCTGCCTGTTAAAAAATCAGGCAAAAATGAATTGTTTGTATTTTCATAAAACTGGGTCACAGCAAAACAAATTCCGGTTTAAAGAGGGGTTCATTTTATTGGGTTACGATTATCAGAATTTTTTTATTGCTTTTATAATCAATTTGTTTTAATTAAGCAGCTTGATTCTGGCCTACAAAATACCAGATTCTGGCAATATGCGGAAAACCAAGTTAAAAGTAATTCCTTTTAATTCATCTTGAAGCTACCACAAGCCAAGATTTTCCTATACAGGGTATATAAAAATTCTATTGATTTAAATTATTTTCCGTACTATTAAATGGAGGATATATACAATTTAATGTGGCGTAATAAAACGAGCGAAGAAGTTTAAAATTTCAGTACAGCTTCAATTTAAAGAGCTTAAATATCTGGATAACACGGATAATTATTTATATGTGAATCAAGGTAAAACTATTGTCAATTTATACCTGTTAAAAATTGAGACACGAAACGAATTGTTTGTATTTTCATAAAAATGGGTCACAGAAACATCAATTCCGGCTTAAAGAGGGGTGTATTTTATTTAGTTTCGCTTAACAGATTTTTTTTTCTTTTAAAGTCCATTTTTTTAAATTAAGCAGCTTGATTCTGGCCTACAAAATGCTAGATTCTGTAAATAGGTTAAAAGTTATTTCGTTTAATTCATCCTGAAACGATAAAACATTGCCTTTCTATATACAAAGTATATAAATAAATGTTATTGATTTAAATTATTTTCTGTACTATAAAATGGAGGATAAATACAATTTTATGTAACGTGATAAAACGAGCGAAGTAGTTTAATATTTCAGTATATAGCTTCAAATAACTGGATAACACGCATAATTATTTATATGTGAATCACGTTACAACTATCAGAAATCGACCTGCCTATTAAAAATTCAGACAAAAATGCATTGTTTATTAACGTAAATAGGTGTAAATATCGGCCTTATAAAAATTTATTTATGTGAAGTCATTGTTGACGTGTAAATATCTATACAAATAAATCTGCCATGAAAGTTCGTATTTGTTCGAATTGTTTAATTAGAATTTTTGTAGAGAATCATCCCCATCGTTCCGGCAAGAGTTTTGTCTTCTTCGATAATTTTTTGTCAACGCATTTATTAGGAAATGAAGATATATGGTGAGATCATGCTATTTCAAATTACTATCCCAAAGGTGACCTTCACTTAAATTATAATCGCTCTTACCAGTTAAGTTTGGTCACTTCTGAATAAAGAAAATTTAATTTAATATTTGGCCCTTATGAAAAATATGTTTGGAAGAAATATTTACATATAATTTTTGTCGGGCATCGGTAAGCTATCAGAATACAGCAAGTATTTTTGTTAGTCGTAGTGTTGTTTTTAGAAATAAAATCTTAGAAGTCAGTTTTCGGCCTTGTAGAGCAAATTTGTACACATTTACACAAAGGATTTACAAATGTAAATATTTTCTTTTACCTTAAACTTGGTATGTAGAATTGTCTGAGTACACTTGTAATCGTGCGTCTAAATTATCCAGAAAAATTTCCTAAGAATCACATGGCATTTATGATTATTTTGTGTTTTATAAGCTATTCATTCATTGTTCGAGGAGGAGAATGAGCAGATTATGGATGATAATGAGAATCAGGTAAGGTTTGGCAAGTTTAGTAAGTAGAAAGCGTGTGAAGCGAATTTATAGGTTCCGACGTATTGGGAAATAGCTTTTGAGGGTGATAATATTTTCGAGGCAATCGTTTATATCGAGAAAAATGAGGGAACAGGCGAGGTCTTAAAGTCAACACAAAATGAATAAACATTTAGTTTTAATATGAACAGTTCTAATATCAAAAAAAGTCGAAAACGTTTTTTTATAATAACACAAAAGATGTAGTGTGTGAATCAAATCATTGGCCATTGACTATATTTTATACGAGTAATATATATTTGGCGCAGAAGCGTTAGCGCTCTGAATAATTTATGCGGAAAGTCCATATCGGAATCTACTGCAGATAACCGACGTGAATTTCTACAAGTTTTAGGAGCTTTTGTGTCACCCGTTTATAGGAAAGAGCACCAAAAGTGAAATGGCATGTCATAATATGAAACTGGCAATGTGAACGTTGGGATGCATTATAGAAAACGTAAACAGTTCCACTAATGAGTTTTTTTAGATGAGAATATTTGATGCAATTGGAAGAAAGAAAAATCTCGCGTATGAAGCACAGTTTAACAAACTAAATATCAAAATTGGATTTTGTATTTTACAAAATTTTTTATGTATTTTACTTAAAAAAAATTTGAAATGAGAAGCGAGGGAGAAATGAAATGAAAAACTAGATACTAAGATATCATAAATTGCTACTGCGGAAGTATCATTATTAGTAAAGACATTATATCGTATATTTTTGGACCGAATGGCAATATACTTAATGCCCCAAAGTAGATTCCGTGTTTATGGTAATTGACATTTAAAAATTAATTTATGAATTAATTATTAAAATTTTATGTTTTAAGTTCTGCTTTGTTAGATCTCTAAACTCATATGCGTTACGAAGAATCCCACCACTAATTTTTAATATAAATAAAGAAAAACTAAGGCAAAAATGTATTTAAATAATTATGAAAAAATTAATTAAATTATTAATCTAATGCCAAATGTAAAGCAATTCATGCATTTATTTTATTCGGATTCATTTTAAACGTAAGATTTCTCTTTGGCAATGTGTTGTGTCAAAGTTTTTTCAGGCCATGTTTTCGATCAGTACCTTAGAAAAAATAATATTTTCTTGATACTCCTTCAAATTGTTTGGGAACCCTGGGATTGCATTTTCTACAACCACGGCATCCGTTGACCGTAATTTTCCGCATCACCAAGTTACGTTTTTCTGTAGAATATCTAGATATTTTAGCATTTTTAGTTCGAGAACCAATAACATTTTGCTCGTAATTGTCGCTACTACCACCAGTTTCACTGAAACTGCAATGTTTGAGGTTTTGCCGTAATTTTTCAGTTGTATATTTTTGGTACGCATGAGAACCATTAAAAATACACGTACCATCACCAAAATCATTGCAGTTATAAAAAACAGTTGGCACGCATTTGAACCACTCAAAACTACTATGGGCACGTGTACGTACTATCGATAATGAAATTTAGAGCGCGCTGTGGAGATTGAACATGTAGTGGTACAAATGAGTACCAGCCATAATCAAAGGGAAACACATTTGTCAAATTTTCTCTATGGCAGATAAATTGTTTCTTTAAATATAATGCGCTAATTAAATATGAGCCAGGCACATAGACAGGAGACCGATTTGAATGCTAAATTAAATCTGGCCAGAGGGAAAATATGTTGTCCAGGTTGACCATCTACTCACTATAGTGATACGTTTAAAGGCACCTGTTGTAAAACCAAATTCTTTTCTACCCATTGAGATTTAGTTTAGATCACCCTATGAGTCGGTTCATATACTAACGAATAATTTATGTGATTTAATATCAAAACGTAAAACTATTTAAAAAGACTGCTTTCGAATCCAATAGCGGGAGCTTAGTGTGTATTCCGAAACGAAAGTTGTTTTATTGGAAGTCGTAAATTCGATACCTGGTTGCTAAAGTATTGTTTCATCAGTTTTACTTTTTATTAAAACCAAAAACGTCTAAGCAGAATCTCAGTAGTTATATGAAATGGTAGGAATAAATTTAAAACGGTCTGTTCATATTACAAGCTTTTTGGCAGTTGGGCAAGATCCATCTTGCTATTGTAAAAAATTTGAAGGTGTTCATTACTTGTCATTACAGTTTTTGTAACTATCTTTGAAACACTCGTGAGATTTTTGCGGTGACGGTTCAAACATATCGCGCATTTTTTGGTTCACCACATTGTAAATTTTCGCCGTACGGTAGTCCGATTAATCGAGAAATTTGAGGCGATTGGGTTAGTTCAAACCCAGGAAAAACCTGTCTGTATTCGTGCAACTCGGTCTAAATAAAACGTTGCAGAAGTTAGTGAGAGTGTTAACAAGAATCCTTAAACCTTTGCTTAAAGTTTTATTTTTGCAAGCTTTCAAGATGCAGTTGACAAAACATTTGAAGCCAGAAGATCGTCCGTAGCTCCGATCTTAGAACAACAATAAGTGAATGGTGATTTCACGAACTTGATGGCTATGTCGACAAACAGAATTGTCGCATTTAAAGAGCTGTGGATGCTCAGAGTGATTTTTCAACGTCACACGCATCGACCACAAGCCACTGTTTGGTGCGCATTTAAGAATGGCGGGGTGATTGGATTGTTATTCTTAACAAATGCGGCTGGCAATGCGGTTATCGACAACGGCGTTCATTATCGTGAGATGATAAACAACTTCTTCTCACCTCAAATTACTGGACTGGACCTCGAAGACTTGTGGTTTCAACAAAACCTAAGATTTATCTCAAGATCATGCGATTTGATGCCGTTGGATTTCTTTCTTTGGGATTTTTTGAAGCAACAGATGTATGCCAATAACCCAAGAACAAATATCTGAATTGAAACACGAGAGTCGACGGGCCGTTGATGAAATTGAGCCAGCACTATACCAAAATGTCATCGAAAATATTGTTTGAACGACCAACAAGTGCCATCAGCCACGAGGCGGCCGTTTATCGGATATTGTGTTCCATGCATAACCTCTATGTCTACACTCTTATTACAACGAAAACATCAGAACTTTTCAAATAAACACTGCGTTTGTTTTTCAAATTTCAATATCGGCGGTCTTAATGGAACACGCTATATTCCATACAATAGTGGTCATTACGGTAATTGTAATGAATATGCTGTTATAATTAATTTCCGTGAGTGATCATTTAAATAAATCTAGTTTACTGTGGGTTTAAGTGGAGTAGATTGTAAGTGATAGTTCAGCAGCGTTTCACTACCGTATAACTGTGTGAGTCACCATTCAACATCTACTTAGGTTTGTTAAAATAGAAGTGGATTTTCTCATCATGTGTCGTAGTGCGAAATTCATTTAACCAAATTTTAATTAAATACGTATTTCCTCTAAAGAAAGGCCATTTACAACTCTTTATTTCGATTCTGATTGGGCCCTGACGAGTCTCAGTCACATACAAATTTGTTGTTTAAAATTTCATTAATGGTTAGTCAACTGTACTACACAACTTTAAATGGATACTACTCCTAAAAAATCAAACAAGCAATAGCTTTACTTGAAACAGGTTCTGGGTAATATAAAGCGTTTTGGATGTTTCAAAGAAGTAGATCTACTAAAAAACAAGGTCGCTCAACCCTTAACATTGGCTTAATTGACAAATATGACTGCGACGTTTAGTAATGAACTCCTTCCAGCCCCAATTATGGGCGCTATGCACGAATTTAACCATCGGCTGGACATTTTTAGACTAATTTTTTAGTCTTCAATTTTGAAGTTTACGCCCCAAAATAACTGTTTCGATTGTCTTTGTGCAGTTATAGTTAAAAATTAAATAAAATTCCAAAAAATTGTTTTTTTTATCGAAAAAGTAAGAAAAAGCAACATATTTTATTAACACGAAGTTTCTAATACTTTCAAGCAGGTTTAAAAAAAACCAGTGCTGTGCCCTATTGTCTACACCGCGTATAGATAGTTAATATTCTACACGTGAAGACAATATATGTACCAAATTAAAAAACTGACGTCGACAATATAGGGAACATAGACAATGTTGAAAATTATTATTTCTGTTAGCAATCAGCAAAATTTTATGATTTCTTCACATTTATAAAATTTGACCGCAAGTGCGAAAGCGAAATCGTTAAATGTGCGAAACAAATTTATTTTATTAAAAGTCTTAGCTACCGACATATTTGCTGTCTCTTCTCACCTAACCTATCTTGCTGACTTCCATTATTGACCTTGGTGGAAAACAGGTGCAGCAACTTGTCGATTATCTTTATGGTTTGCATTCTATTAGCAAACCTTTCTTGGAAATCGTTATATACTCGTATATATAAAAAGTCAAGTCTTCTTTAAATTCTCGCGGTATTCTACTGGAATTCCGCACTTCTAATATTACTTATTACTAGGATTAGAGCACTTCTTGCTACATTTTAGCTCGTAAATTCTCCGTTACTTGTTTTGTTATTATTTATTGACACCGGTAATTTTACGCTTTGCTGGACTTCCCGCTCGGTTGGTGGATAGCACCTGTTATTAATAATTCGAAGCGTTGTGTATCGTCCTTCCTTATTGGTAGGAAGGATATCGGGAGAATTTTCAAGTTGCCTGTCGTGCAGCAATTCGAACACATTGATCATCATTTCTGGTCTACCTTTGGAACATTTACAGTGTGTTGCCTACGACAACTCCTTGCCATTTTTATTGACTTTTTAGTGCCATGTCTTTGCGTATCTCCTTTTGATTTGACTTCCTCGTGGCGTATTTTTGTATTGACATTTCAACTCCAACGTATTTTGTTGGCACTTTTACAACTTGAGTTAATGCAAGCGTTCTTCAATTTTCTTCCAAGCTTATCTATCCAAGCTCCTTCATATTGTTTGGTTAGGGGCTGAAGTTGAGTGCATCGCAGAACGTGTTTCTTGTGTCGGCATCTTTTACTAATAAGTGTTAAATTTCTTTCTTTGTCTTGATGCGTTTTACATTACAACAATTCTGAATTTGTTGATGTTGTAAGTTTAGTGTCCTCTGTGAATGTCTGCATTGCCCTGACATCTTGTAATGACACGAGAAACTTTGATTGACGTTGATTTTTATGTGATCTATTTATTTGGTTCGATGTTCTGCCAGCAGGGTGATTGATTTCCATTCCAAGTATCGTTCCATTCCATTATTCAATGATGTTCTCAAGCGGTCACCCAACCCAGATTTGTACTAACCCGAGCAATGGTTACTGGACATTATTATTACGAAGTTGTTGTTTTATTTATTTTATTTATTTCTGCCACTCGCTCCCCCCTCCCTATTTCAAGCAAGATAAGTCCAGTGGAAAATGGCCTGCAAAAACAAATGTCGATTGATAATCAATTGGTAAATCACTCGGACAAATGTTACTCCTGTATTCTAGTTCAAAACAAGATTATTCAAACAATTTTACTCTGGAAAAAGCACATAAAACAATCGGTTGTGCGCAAACTCACCGTGGCCGCCATATCTGTATTCCACATTTTTCTTACTTTTGTTTACTTTGGGTCGAGACACGACCAAAAACAGTAAAATCAATCAGAAAATCTCATAGCCCCAACTACATTGCCCAAGAAACGGGCGTTAAAATCAAAAATGAAGTATTTGTTTTGAAAATGTTCATGACAGACGACACATTTGACACAGCGAATTTTTTTAAACCATAACCGAATTTAGCCTCCTACAGTGTTATGATAATTGATTAAGCTCAGAAAAGTACACTGCATACCGACATTTTATTTGATCTCGTTACAAAACTAAGTCGATTTCAACCAGAATGAAAACTATTAATTTACTATAAAGCCGGTGGGTACCTACAGAGAAAATCTTATAATGAAAAGTTAATGAAAGTTACTGGAGCTATCAGCGAACGCTTTAACTTCTAAAAAAGGCGAACTTGCAATTCGTACAGAAAAACAATGGAAAACAACAAAATAGCAGTAATCAATGTCAACAAATTGTCTACATACTCTACCAATTCTCGACATTGTCTACTCAAAAATCAATTGCCTACGCTATTTTCGATACCAACATGTAGACAATTTGGAAAAACTGAGTCTTAAAAAGGTTGCCTATGTTGATTAAGATGAAACCAGAGTTGGGCGCGTAGATAGCACGATGTAGTTTACACGATTATTTACAAGTAATTTACATGTAAATTACATAAGCCTTTTTTACATTATGTAAAGTAAATTTTGGCATTTTAATATATATAACTATATAATTTAATAATTATTTAATTATTATAAAATTTGACAGTAACTGTTGAAAATAAAAAATAAAATTTAATATGTCAAATAATTTAAGGTTATTAGCTTTCTTATATTTCATAATATCGTTTTGATAAATTCGTAATTATTAGCATTGTAATATCTAATCTGTATTTTAAATTTGATACATTCCAGATGATTTTATTCTTATCAACAGTCGCCACAGATGCGCCACGATTGCAAATCGCAATAATAGTTTGCTCCATAATTTACTGGTGAACAAAAATGTGGTTGTGCTCATAAATCGAAATGTTGTAAAATAAGTTCAAAACCTTATAATGGGCATTTCCAGCCACTGAAATATGCCAAGGTCGTTGATTTGAATCCAAAAACTTCGATGGCAGTAATTTTAGAGCTTTTTAGAGCTTGTTTAAGACGCACACAGATGGCAGTATAGATACATAAATGAATTTCTTCTTGTGACTGTAGATAGCTAAAAGTCAAAAATAATTATGATTGATCGCCTAAATGAACTGTTTGATTGATATTTATGATGCGTATAACGCTTATATACAAATATTTGTTTCAGTTATACAGTTTTCACGTTCTTTTTACATATTTTTAGCAAATTACACAAATTTTTATGTAATTTACGTTATTTACAGAGAAATATAGATAATGTTTTTTATATGTAAAATGTCCAACAGTGGATGAAACGCACTTTGGGTAACGGACAGGCGGTCACTTTAGATATTATCCATAATTTTATTGGAAATAGAGTCAGTTATAGTCAATTATAGTCTTCATAAATCTCATGATAAACCGGTACTTACATTTCGGAGTATACCTCCTATTTTCCGGTGAGGAGAGAAATAAATAAATTAAATTCGTAAAGACTAAAATTGTACCCCCGCCTCTGTACTCTTTCTATAACTTGATAAAATTATTATCTCAATACCCTACGTTAAGCATACTGATATTTAATCTTCCTCATTACTGTATAGCGCTGGCGTTATCTCATCAATTTTCTATTTAACACATGATGACAAAATGCGACCAAATTAAAATATTTAGCCAAATGTTATCTCAATTATGGAAATTTGATCCCACATTTAGACCAATTTCAAAAACTATTTTAAAATTAATAAATCCAGCAATTATTATTATTTTTAGTTGACTTATTCTCATCTCCATATCACTCGTTACAAACCCATAAAAACCAAACCAAATCACTTATCTATATTAAATAATCTATTAAATTTTAATAAAAACAACTGAATTTTATGTTCTAATTTTATCCCAATAATAATTTATACAACTAAATATTTTTTAATATTTTTAACATATCAACAAGCCAAAATATGTCAAAAATATATTTTTAACATTATGTTTTGTTTTATATAAAACAATTGATGACATATTTATTTTACGAGTATGGGGTCGCATATACGAGAGATAGCGCGGAGTCCTCTTACCATAAGGGAATTTTAAGACAGAATCAGAATGTAACTTGTCCCTGCACATGTTAATAAATTATGAGGCTAATAAATTCTCTTATTACAACATATAACATGTACGGATACATATTAGAGCGACGTTAAGAGCCCATAGCATAATAAAACATACGAAAATAAATAAGAAACGACTTAAGTTATTACGTTATGATAAGGAGAGTGGTGGATACACATAATATGACGACGACGACGACGTACCAAAAAGAAAATTGAAAGACGCATTAAATAATTATAGACTATTAGTGAAGAAAGTGGGTGTTTTGTTTTGATGATTTTTATGATTATGTCAAATCCATTGGTATGTACGAGCAGATATACAATCAGGAAACATAATTTGGTAAATATAGTTTTGTTAAGAGAACCTCTTCAGAAGGTCAATTAGAAACTTTTATAGCTTTATGTCTAGAACTATATTATTATTCCCTTTAATGAGCATAACTATATAGAGGGAAAGGTGTTTTTCGTATTAAACCTAACCGCCGACCCTCGGTTTAGAAATATGTAGCTGCACACATTAAACTAATTTTATCGTTTGGTTTATAGACTGCACAAAATAAAGTAAGTTCTTATTTTTTTCTAATAACTATTTATTAGTAAATAGAGGGAACTCAAATGTCTACAATGTTATGTAAATACGTATAAATATTAGATTATTGTGGGATCATTGCGTATGTGGGGTGAAATTGTATTTGTACCATATATTTCCTTAATTATATATTTAGAACAATAGTGGTGTACAGTTTTTAGATATATAAAGGATTTTGGTTGATTTGATTTTTATACTTTGTATTATATTTAAATATATAACAAGAATATAGAGAATTTGATATCAAATTAGTAATTGGATATATAAAATATGTATGATATGCAAATTCGTGTACATATTGGTAAGGTATGTAATATAATTGATATTTAAGTAAAAAAAAAAAAAAAATTAAAAATAATAAGAAGGTTTATTATTTTTTAATGATCTTGAAATTATGCTTTATTTGTATAAGGATGTCTAGTCAGGGGTTAGAAAATTTAATTGAAGGTTTTCCAACAAGTCATTGTATATGCATGATGCTTTAACATAGTTTCGATACAATGTTATAGAATTGTTTCAACTGTTTATTTATAAGAAAATTATTTTTTTATAGTTCGAGGAAATAATCCAATAACACAACACATACAAAAATTATACTTACTTATACTGACAACTTGTTATTTTACTTAAGAAACAACACCTTAAAGAGTGTAGAAACTTTTCAATTTCTAACACCTGGCTAGAATAGCTGGATTATTAGCTGGATACTCCGGGAACTAAACATATAATTAGGGCTTTTAAGGCTTGACAGGAATTCATATGCGAAAATATTTTGAAGCAAAAAATTTTCTATTATCAGTATTTGAAACCCTTTGCTAACTGAAAAGACACACACAATCAAAACTCATTGAAACCCATTTGTGAAATCTAAAAAAATAGATTTAAGTACCGTGTTTTTGACGATGGGTAAGTTTTTTTATGTATAATTACATATCAGTAGAACTCTTCCTACTTACAACAATGTTTAAAATAAAACAAACGAGTGTTATTTGCGCTTATTGCAAAATACCAGGACAGCACATCAGTTCATGTCGGAAGCGTTAACACGTAAATTCACGAGACAAAATTTACCAATCTACATTTAGAAATGAGCAATCAACTTCTTCGGGAAACGGTTTAGGATTCGATCCAATAAACTCATTGAACACTCCTGTTCGGATCCAAGAAATTCCAAAGTAGCGTGTTCGAAATCAAACTTGATTCTAAATTAGATCTTAATTCAAATTCTTCTCGTATTCGTTCAATCCAAATCTTTATTCAATTAATTTAAGTTCCGAAGTTATTGTCAACCTCTTATTTTTTGCTGGTAGAAACTGATGCTGATATAATTATATTTAAACGAGATTTCCTCAAGGAAAATATATTATGCTATTCCGTTCGTAAGTGTATGGTGATGGGCATTACTACAGAACAAATTGAAACCTTAGCTAGCAGCGAGGCTAACATAAACATTTCCAATTCATTAATTATCCCGCAGATTCATTTCAAAATGTTACTAACTCATCCCCTATTTCTTGTGCTGGTATTATCGGAAAGGATTTCTTATCCAAACGTAAATGTAAGATTGATTGTTCAAATTATAATCTCTACAAACAATTCATCTAAATATGACAGTCTCGTGAAATTTTAACTGGAGTTCATAATGAGAACTGAATTGTATATTCTAAAAATAATTTAACTACGCTAAGTCTGGTTAATATATCAACGATTACGACGTCAAAATAGAAAATTTAGATTTATCGCTACAAAATTTCGATGAATTTGAATTTTTTTATTTTTTTACGACCATGGTCAATCGGAAATATTCCAATCATCGCTTAGCCTAGATCACCTTAACTCGGAGGTTAAAACTTAATCTTAAACATTTTCTGCAAATACAACGATATTTTTTATTTTTTGGGTGATAAACTTACCGCAACAAATGTTACGCGTAGAACCTAATCACCATTCTATTTACATCAAGCAGTATCGTTTGACTAAATAATTGAAACTAGGAAAAGCCCGTGGAATTTTACTCTCATCGAGTACCAAAAAAACGATAGGCAAGGAAAATGGCGAATTTTTGTGGACTTTCGAAGGCTAAATAATGTCACAGTGAACGATGTTTTTTCATTTTCCAATATCCCAGACAATTTGGACCATCTCAAAAAATCAAAATATTTTAGTGTATTTAGGCATAAATCTAAGAGATCATAATCTAAGAGATCACAATTCGAAACTAAAATCTGTCTTTGCTTGTTTTAGAGATAACAATTTAAAAATTAATTTAGGGAAATGTCAGTTTTTGTCTAAGGAAATTGTTTATCTTAGGCACCAAGTAACCGAACATGGCATTAAACCAGAAGGTAACTGTCATTCAACATTATCCACAACGTAAAAATCATTAAAAATATAATCCTTCGTGGGTTTAACTGGATATTACGGGCGATTCATCAATAAGCACTCAGAAATTGCAAAACCATTGATCCATCTAATAAAGCAGGGACAACTATTCATTTGATATGCTTTTTGTGAAGAATCCATTCCTAAATTTAAAAATGTAGTAACAAATCCTACAATACTCCAGTGTTAAAGTTTGGTGTGCAAAACTAGAAATTTTATAAAGATACTTAAATAATTCTGCAGAATTTAGTCGAGACAGTAAAAAGATAGATATCAACATTTACAAACAGATTAATTCTTAACTGCACGACTCAAATCAATCATATTTTTAGCTCTTCCTATTTTAAGATCTAAACTAATTTTGGGTCGAATCACATTGACGGTTTTTAGTAATTGGCCCTATGATGGATGCAATTGAAAAACATTTATATTATTTTACTACGTATGAAGGTATGTATAATTCGTTTTACAGACCGAATCGTTGTAAAAAAGCCCAAAAATAGTTCTAAGCCCTAAATGCTCGGGGAGAGAAAAATTATTCAGGTGAAGACCAAATAAAGTTTACTACAAAATCGCTCCTACTCCTTTACTAAAATATGAAGCTTCTCTTTCGTCATTATTCGATACGATTCAATGTAAGCATTCAAAACTTTCGGACAAAAATATTTTTATTTTTAAAAATATTTGAGGTTTCAAAATGAGCCGGAAGCAACCTTTTACCAGAAAGGTTTGTTGATTTTGCTACTATTTAGTGAATTAGGGTGAAAGGAAGAGGTAAAATGTATAATAAATCGTTTAGTGTCTCTGTCCTAAGTATTCTTACGATATTTAAACACTGGGGTTATATTGATCGAAATTAAATTTTTATTATAGCTCTGACATAAGAACTAGAGCTATTCTGTAAAAATATACCATCGGTTGGTTGATTTTTGCATAATTTTGCAAATTATGACATTAGCTTTAAGTGATTGAGAGAAAAAGTTCACGTTTAATAATTACTTACAAGTTGATAAAACAAAAATGTATTTAAAAATGCCAGCACACGCCACTCAAAGAGTTTACTATGAGTTTCTTTTACCACATTCCCCGATTCATGAAAACCCTGATAATTAATAAGGTTATGTCAACCGCCAAATTAGCGAGGTGATAGCGATAGGTGATGAAACGATAAAAGACAAAATGGCTAACAAATATGTATTTTAAACCGTACATAAGACACACAAATAAATAGATAAACGGAAAAAATAACATGTAACGTCCGAGAATGTTACTATTTTTCATTTTAAAATACTTACCACTTTAATTACTTTAGAAACTATTTAAGGTTGGGTCAAATCTAAATTGAACAAAATATTTCAAAATTAAACTCCTAATATATTTTTGAGTAGAATAGTAAAAACTTGGAGTTAAAATACACCGTACCGTAATGGTCCCCACTTCAAATCAACAAACTCTCGATTATAGCATTTACCATAAAATCGGTAATTTTCGAATTATTTGACAGTGAATTACATAAGTTTTATCCATACTAAAAAATAGTCATAGTTATATAAATACAACAAAAGTGGAGTTGAACTGAACTTATTGTTAAAGACTGGCTAATTTTTACCCGGAATGGACGTAACTCTCGAACACACTAAGTGAAGATGTAACCTTTACATTTATTAGGATCTTTTAATGCTTGATTCTTAAATGTTACATTTTTTAACAACTTTAAATCTCCATCGGAAGGTGGCATATCCGGTTTGCTAATTTCCGCTAAAAATTATTGTGAACATCAAATTTTTGGAAAAGCTGAAGTATAAAGATTCATCACAATAAATATTCATATAAAAACAACTCTATACATACATAGAAGTGAAGTTTATGCCAAAATAACAAAATATACACTGTGTCCTGTAAGTAATTAGAATTAAAAACACTCAAAAATTGAAGTTTCGTAATAATATTTGATAAGTAGAAAATATTTAATTTTTGTGAAAAGTTTTGAGTGAATTTTATAATAAGAAATTTTTACAACAAAACACACTACAAATCGCACAGAGGTGATCGTAGTGGTTCTGAACTAATACTTAATGTAAGAAACCAACTTTATCTAAATTTTTGTTATTTGACAGAGATCATCATTGAGGGTGATACGAAAATTCATAAACATTTGGAATTATTTAACTCGGTCCCTACGGATCAGACAGAGGTGATCGAAGTGGGTCTGTGCTAATTCTTGACGTAAGATACAAATCTTATTTATCCACATGCTTGAAAATCTCTGAGATTTTTGTCATTCGACAGAGAACATCAACCGTGTTGAATAATTCCAAATGTTTATGAATTTTCGTATCACACTCATTCATGTTCTTAGTCGAATAACAAAACTCTCAGAGATTTCCGAGAATGTGGATAAATAAGATTTTTGTTTACTTCAAGTACTACTCCAGAACCACTACGATCACCTCTGTACGATTCGTAGTGTGTTTTGTTGTAAAAATTTCTTATTATAAAATTTACTCAAAACTTTTCCCAAAAATTAAATATTTTCTACTTATTGTGCTTAAATGTTTGTGTTTATATGAAAGTTCAATTTTTGAGTGTTTTTTTTAATTCTAAGTACTTAAAGCACACACTGTGTATTTTGTTATTTTGGCATAAACTTCACTCCGATTGTACATACAGTAAAGTAATTATTTAGTCAAATGGATATCAGGTGTGAGGTTTGAATTCTGCTCCAAGATTCCGTTATACATATAGCATGATTTACAAAACCCGAGTTTTTTCAAAACAATTGGATTTACTCGTTCTCTTTAAAATTCCGGTTAAATCTCCTATTTCATATAACTACCGAGGGCAGACATACATGATTTTCACGGTCATGATTTTTAAATTACGGGTGTAAAACAATCCTCGTGCGTGTTCAGACTTTCCAAGATAAAAATATTATACACAAAAAATACAAATCTACGTGCATGCACAAACATACATTCAAACTAAGCACTGTAATTAATTTTCATTCATCCAAAATAAAAAAATTAATTCCGAAATCATATAAAGAAGACATTTTTATCACTCATCACCTAACAATTGCATGCGATGTTTATTTAGTATACAAATTTTATGTGTTTTGTATTTTATATTTTTAGGAAAATTATAGTAAATGTCATCACGATCATGATTTTAATTTTTTTTTTATTAAACGTTGTATAAAATGTTCCGAATTGATTACCATCTCTGCATCGAAGAATTATACTTCGTTGCATACAATTTCTACTCGAGCATATAGCATTATAAACTAACAAAAAATTAAAACTCAATCACAAACATTATTATAATGATGAGATTATTACGTTAATTAATTAATAATTTATATTTGTATATTTTTTTGTTTGTTGTGCTCTCACATCAAGACCATTTTTTCATCATAATCATTTAATTTTCTTCATTCGTATAATAACGTCTACCTCCTCTTTATACCATAAAATTTACCGAGCGTTAATAGTCATCATCACATCGCGCGGGTTCTCTTACTTACTAAAAATTATATTTTAAATTCTTAATGATTTAAAAAAAAAATTAATTTTTATATATTTTTAATGAAATGTTACGCTGACGAATATATTCGAAATTAATTTAAACGAAAAATAATATCCAAAGTCATTAAGTCCTAATATATTTATTTTTATTGTTACAGATGTTTTATAGTAAGAAATATGTATAGTGGAACGTACGTAATACATATCCTTATTTAAAGTCGTTTGATCTTCGTACCGAGTGTGACCTAAATATATATTTTTTAAATAAATAAAAATTAATAATCTCAAAGTTATACAGAAGAAAACAAAACACCGAAACACAAGATCAAAAGATGCTTTGCGTATATTAATTAACAATAATTATTATATTTAGATGAATTATTAGTGCACGTTTTTTTTATATATTTACTAATTAATCGATAATTAATCATAAGATTTTTCGGCATAAATTTTAATTAAAAATCACAAGCAGCAAAATATCGTACAAGTTTTATTGTTTTATCGGTTATTTGAATGGGGTGGGTGGTCTTGTTCATACACACCAAATACTTTAATATGTCTTCGCGATGCAACATGCATTATAACAAAATTATATTGTATATCATCCACGGTACGTTGTTGTTTTTTTTTAAATTTTTTTTGGTTAAAATTCGATACACAATAAAATAAAACTGTGTATATAACATTGTATATAATTAATTTAGTTATGGTTTTTAATTCTGAATTATATTTTTTATATTAAAATATCAAACTCCATGTTGGGCGGCATTTTTTGTTTTATATACCGCATAATATGGATATGGGAAGAATATTTTAAATTAAATTCGCGATTGTCGAAATAAAGAGAATTTAATACGGATATAAGTTGTTTATCTTGTACGTTGGAGATTTTGTCTTAAAGGTGTGCTCTTAATTAATAATATTATTTTATTTAAAATATGCACTGTGTAGTCACTAAACTAAAGTAAACTAGCGCAATATAGACTCAGCGCTAATAGGTTATACTGTGTCATTTTTTGCACAAGGTGTAGAATTTCGTGCCTATCGAAAGGAGAGAATAGATGGATTGGCTGACATGAAGTTCGTACCAACCGGAATTTTAAAACGATATTCGATTTAACCTTTGCACCGTGAGTTATCCGCGAAAGAGTCGAGTATAAAATCTAGATTCAAAGCATACTTCGATACTATCTACGAGTCTTAAACTAATGCAATACGCGTACCAAAAAATTGCGTTATAACCAGAGGTTAAATATTGTAATATCGCTAAATTATAATAATTCGCGAAAGCATGGTGTTTATACTTCAAATATAAACTCCAATTGTTTTCCATATTTTTGTAGTTTGGTCAGCGCAGTCTGGCGAGGCAATGGAATTTTAAAATGTTTAAAAATTTCATGAATTCTTAAATATAATTCAACGTGTTTAAAATAAAATCTATTTTAGTGAGTAAATTACTTGGTTTTTCTTTAAACGCAAATTTGAATGTAATTCTCAATTCATATTATAATGCACATGATACAGTTGCAATGTTCACCGGCTTCACAATCAGTCATAAGTTGCATCAATTCGATTTAAATTTGATCTATTGCATATTTTGAAGCAAGCTATAGCGGTTTTGTTACGATGCAAAACTTACTTCAAAAAACGATCGAATATCGAACGTCAAATTGTTTTTCAAGTGTGTGGTAAAAAAATTCGATAAATGTTTTCAGCTAGCTCGATCAAATAGTTAAATAATAATAATGATTTCACTTGTTTTTCCTTAATCGTTTATTCTAAAATAAAATTATTTTCTTATTTTGAGAAATTATTCTTTAAACAAGAAATTTAATTCTTGAAAAGAGAAATATTTTATTTTTGTTTGTTCTAATACATATACAACAAATCTGGACCTACTGAATATGTTTTAAACCGCGAGTTTGAACAAAATTGTTTTCTATTATGCTTTGGAATGTCGAATTTCGGTAAAGAAAGAGCAAAAATAATGTGCAAAATGGCAAAGGGAAATCTAACACAAACAATGCTAAATGCTTTATAGAACAATGTTTTGAAGGACATTGCTAAATAATTGTGACGCCAAATTATTATTTATTGTAGTAATTTTGTTTTAAATAACCAAATTAATAAAAAAGCAATTCTGATGGTTCACAAACTTAACATTATTCGAAACAATAAATTCTTTAGTTATAAAAATTCGGTTGTCTCATCAGACTGCAGTGACCAAGCTACAAAAATATTGAAAAAGCTTTACCGAATTATTATGTTTCACTGCGTATTTGTTAGCCCCCCCCCCCTCTCCCCCGCAACCTCGAATTTTATTGTATGGGATTTCCATGTGAAATTTGGGTTATTCTGACCAGCAACCAGACACATCGTTTTGCAAATACCAAGACGTTGGTAGTTTGATTTCGACCTAATGAATCATTGAATTCTTCAGATTAAAAATTTTGGCCCTCATCAGACTGTTGTGACCAACATTTTCAACTAATAATGTCGATAAATACGAACTTCTACCTTCGAATATTGGCGGGAAGTGCTAATATGTGCTTTTTTAAAGTTGACAAAGTCAAGTTATTTTTTAAAATATTTATTTGGTCAAACGTCTGATTTATGTAAACAAATTATCTTTTACAACAAGCAAAATCGAAATTTCGGCAAATATTTTCGAGTATTTTGATTAACATGATTATTTCAACACCGGCATTTGTTATTAAATTGAAATAATTTGTTATTTTAAAGAATTATTACTTAAACATGAAACTTGATTCTTAAAATAAGAAACATTTTATTTCAATAGTTTTAGCGGTAATCATACAACCAAATGGCAGTAGGAGCTCTATCAAGTCACTGAAAGAGTGTTCCATACAGAACAGGTTATGTTCTAGGTCTTTATGTTATAAAAACTAGTAAAAACAATTCATTATTTGGACAAGCAAATTTGAAAACTATAGTGGCATAGTACTGAACCAGTCGTTTTAAAAACATGTAAGCTGTCCTCAGATAGTATACAAATAAAGTCCCGATATTTAGCCTACAAGTAAAAAGATTAATTTACGGATAACTCCACAAACCGCATCTTGTCCATTCACAACATCCTAAATTATTTATGTGTATTACTTAATTTTATATATTTTAGCCAAATATCTTAGCTAAATCATAATGTCTATATGGATAATAGTCAACCCGGGTAACAATCACAAAACTAAACGCAGAGTGATCAAGAATCTACTATTATATTAATTAAAACTTATTAAAATTCAATAAGGTTTAATTTTTGAGCTGCAGCTCCTTAGCACGATTACCACTCTCAATCTCTCGAATAATTCCAAAATTGCAAAAATTTTATTGGACCTCACGAAATTCGTGCAGTTTGATTTTTAAGCTGTTGTACAAATACTACCTATATGTTTACCATTTCAACAATCTCACGCAACTTGACTCGGCGATCATTGATATCGAGGTTTTCTTGATATTTTCTTCAGTAACCACCTCTTTTGGCCTTCCTGTTGATGGTATTGTTGCAGTGCTTCTTCGGCCGCGTTTAAATTCAGCAATCCAATATTTGACCATGTAATCTGAGGGAGCAGACTCACCGTAATGTTTATCGAGCTTTCCTTTTGTCACTTTCGCCGTTTTCCCTTTCAAATAATAGTGTTTAATCACTGCACGAAATTCGTTTTTTTTCATTTTTCAAGAAACACAAAAGTTGCTTACTTCAAACGACTACAACAAATAAACTAATCGATGAATTTGGGTGAAATTTTAACAGCTGACGTTTGACAGATTGCAATTTCTAAAAAACAAAAAATGTTTGTGTTTGTGCTGCCATCTAGCGCTAGGTAGTTTCATTTTCAATCCGCCTTCGTAGGCTTACCGAGTGTGTTCTATGTAAAATTTAATAGCAATAGTTGAGCAAGAAACAGTAAGTAGGTTGAGTAACGAGTAACTCTATTAACTGAATTAACCGAAACAATATCTTCAACTTTTATATAAATATTTTAATTAAGTGGTTTAAAATAGCAAAAAATCTACAATAGATCCAGAAATTCAATGATATCAAATAATTTGTAATGCTCAAAATATACATTTTTAATATTAAACCGATTAACCTATTATCAGTAATATTATTGTACTAACACCAATGCGAATATTAAAAAGATTTGTAAAGTGTCATTCTACCATTATAATTCTTTGTACATTATCACATTTGTATTTGTGAGGAACGGATAGACTTACAGCGCAGGTATCGACAACACCTACTAGCTGTAAATGTAAAATATTTGACTAAAATTTAGTTTAAAGCTTTCTGATTAAGCAAATTTTTTATTGTTTTTCTCTGAAATCAAAAATAATACAAAGGACGTCAAAAACATTTAGTTTTTTATCGAATACTTGCTTTTATACATATATGGGTTTAAACTAATTTTTTACCAATTTCAAATTAAAACAAAATTAGTTGATAAAAAAAATTTTGCTATGAGAAATATTTCTCCTTGAGAGAATCTACAATTTTTCTTAAATAAATTAGTTTGCCTATACAAGGCCTCAAAAAATGTAAAATCATGTAAATAAACCACTCAATACTAAGATCTATCATTTTATAAAATTATTTTGCAATTAAAATTTTTAAACAATTTTAAATTAAACAAAAGTTATTTGAGAAAAACATTCTTGAAATAAGAAATATTTCTCGTTGTGAGAATTTTCAAGTTTACTTAAAAAAATAGTTCGCCCGAACGAACAAATATGTTAGGAGGCAGAATCTTATTAAAAAGTCGTATAATACTTCAACAAACCATTATAAAATCATGATAACAAACCACTCAATGCACATAGACTTTAATTCTATTAAAACATCTACACTAATTTACTTCAAATAATAAAACATAAATTATATGGCAAACCAGATCTACCATTTTACAAAATTATTTTATAATTTACCGTTTTTAACAATTTTAAATAAAAAAAATTTTTCTGAGTAAAAAATTCTTGAAATGAGAAATATTTCTCACTGGGAGAATTTTAAGTTTTACTTATAAAATTTAGTTTGCTTTGATTAACAAATATGGCAATGGTCAAAATATCATTTAAAAGCTTATAAAAACTCAAAAAAATATAAAATGAGGTAAATAAACCACTCAATGCACCTAAATATTAATTCTATTAAAATACCTATACCAAATAACCTTAAATAATAAAACATAATTATAAGACAAATCTCAATTCAAAATGACGAACCAGATCTACCATTTTATAAAATTGTTTTACAATTTACAGTTTCAAACAATTTTAAATTAAAAAAAAAATATTTGAGAAAAAAGTTCTTGAAATGAGAAATTGTTCTCGTTGTGAGAATTTTAAGTTTGACTTTAAAAAGTAGTTTGCCTTAATTACCAGACATGTTAAAGAGCAAAATCTTATTAAATAGGCGTACAATATCTCAAAAACCATTGTAAAATCATGTAAACAAACCACACTATGAACATAAACTTTAATTCTATTAAAACATCTACACTAAATTACTTCAAATAATAAAACATAAATTATATTCGAAATAATGAAACAGAACTTCCATTTTATAAAATTATTTTTACAATTTACAATAAATGATTACGATGTGAACAGGCGAAACTGAAAGAAAAACAGAGAGAGAGAGAGACACGGATGACAATATACTAAACAAAAAGCTTTTAATTAAAATCCTAATCACATACCCTTTCTTACTGGTTTTTCTGTTCGTATACAAGACACGATACAATACGAGTATTTTACAGTATGCTCTTATGAATAGAAATTGATAAATTAAACAACAAGAAACATAAAATAAATATTTTTATTTAATTTAATTTATTTTATTACAATTGTTGTGTATGTGATTTTTTTCGAGTATAGTCGAATAGTAAAGCTACTCTATATATATAATTTTTTTCGAAATTTTCCACTTAACTGAGCTAAAATTTAATTTTCGTTTTTCAGTTCGTATTGTGTGTCTGTGTGTTTTTTGTCATTCAAGTTTTCCATCAATTTTAAATCTCATTCCGACTTTTTTTTCTTATTTTTTTTAATGTAAGTTGAATCGTACAATAAAAAGAAAATCCCCTTATTTATCTTCTTGTATATATATGCTTTGTATACACTTCTTATTTATATAGTTTTTATTACTGTTTGGTTACATAATTTGTTATAATAATATTAGAAAAGCTGCACACCCCTCGAACGTATATAATACGATATAAAAAACAGGAAAATATTTTTGTTATATAATTGATTTTTGGTTAGGAATTGTGTATAGTTGTTATCCTTGTAATTTTTAGATTTTTCGGTATGTTGGAAAATAAATTTGTCGCGTAATATAATCTTTTTCTACTTGTTTGGTTATATATGGATATCATCATGCCCTGAACAAAAGTATTATTGAGCAAAGAATTTTAACTAACAAAACTCGAAATACAACGGAAAGGGGGCATACACAAGTTTAAGGATGTGGAATGATTTTCCGAAAAAATGAACAACATTATGTATATAATAAAAAATAACATAAAAGGGATGTTAATGATAATGATAATTTTGTTTTTATGTTGTATCATGATGTTTAACATAAGGATGTGATGTATCTGATGTAATTATTTAAAATAATGAACTCGACTAAAATAATAAACTTTGATTTTTTGTGGAATTTATTTTATGAGTCCGGAGAGGGGTGAGAGAGCAAAAAAAAACAAGATAATTTTCACCGTGAACAAAACGAATATACAAAAACAACAAAAATTAATTAATTTTTCTTTCTATAAATGATTGCGATTTTTCCGGGTCCATAACGAAAGAGTGTTAAATCAAATTCAGATTTTAAACAAACAATTATCTCCCCAGTTATAATAGTGTTTCATTATATGTAATATATATTAGGGGTGATTTCTTGTGTTTACTGATGGCAAAATTTAAATTTAATCTCACTAATTCGGATAAATGGTCCAAACAATTATTAACTTAACCCCTCACCACCTTCTCATCATTATGCCGTCATCATCAGTAAATCACACCCCAAAATTTTCTTAAGGCAATATATATCTTTCAGTTACGCTCAATTTTTCATTGCTTTTGTGTTTTGTATGACTTGAACATAATATTGACAAGGCATAATATAAGAAGCAATTTGTACTCGGGGATTGTATATCATTTTGTGCTGTGATTTTTATTAGATTTTAAAAGGAAATCTGTGATTTATGTTTAAGTGATTTTTCTTTGATTTTCGTTTTGGTACGATACGCACATTTTCCAATGTTGATTTCTCACTACTGTATATATACTATATATACCTAATATTTTTGTGTTGAACGGGCAATAAATTATTGTGTGCTCTGTTGTCACCACAAAACTTCATTATAATTGAAATTTATTTTTTTGTTGTGTGTTTGGATTTGCTTTTCGAAAAACCTGAGCAATTGTGCGCAGCGGATAAGAAGAAGAATATTAAGACAAGAAAATTTATTATAATTTTTATTGTAATAGATTTGTTGTCATCGTTGTCGTCTATTGTAAACACTACCATTACGTTTTGCTTAGGTGAGAATTAAATAGCTGATTAAATTTTAATGAATATTATTTCAGTAACCGGTGTGGAAGACAGATTAATTGCCCGAGGGCGCAAACTATAAATATTTATACTTCAATGTTAGAATTGATGGCCATAATTTATTGTTTGCCATATATTACTAAAATCCCAGTAGCAAAATTTTTATTCACGGCATTTATTGTATTTGTCTTTATTCGTATCATAAATATTAAATATAAATTTTATTAGAGGCAATTCAAGATTTGGATATTTTTTGGCTTACATAATAAAATTCTGAAGTTTAATTCAATAACACGATCAAAGTTTCCATCTGCCAAAAAACACAAAATTTAACCAAGTACGTTTTGTTTTTATATTGTCGATGAATAAGCAAACCGAAGTGTCAGAAACAATTTTAAATATAAACAATTAATATTATGGAAGTCATTGTCACTAATTAATTAGAGTACATTAAATGGTTGCACATCTTGAGGGTCCAATAAGATGCCGCACATAAAATGTATTTATTGACTGTTTAATTGTAAATATTTACACCTGTAAAATAAGTTTTAGGAATGATGCACCTGCGCGTTACAATGAATTAAAACAAAAAATAAAAATTGATGATGAGAAATAATTTTAAATGCCGCCAAATAATAAATTATTAATATCGCTTACACATCTCAAAAGGTAAAGATCGTAATAGAAATTAACACGTTTTCTGTGAGTCTAACCCTTCGTAAAATAAAGATATTATAAGAAAGCGGATGTGGTTTCGACAAAGGTACATTACTTCCTCAAATTAACTAAATTATTTTCTTTTAAATTTTCAACAGTGTTCACAAAATAATAAAATTAAGAAAAGATCAATCAATTCGATCATCTTACCAAATCTAATGACTTAATCATCCGGTTTGCAGCAGTCATTCTATATAATAGATACATATATAATTTCGGTGACAGCAGTGCCTATTCAAAATACATAATACAACAATATAGTTAATAAACTATTGTCATAAATAAATTATTATTTATCGATTTGTTGAAGCGAAATAACTTTATTTTCTATAATTTTCCCCGTGTATAACAGAAAATTATTTCAATTTCCTTGTTCTATTTCGATATACGAGTACAATATTATTATGAATTCTTTTGTAATCAATAAATAAATTTTCTATACGCCAATTAATTTTGAACACATAACGAAACAAAACAAATAAAAAAATTCGATTAAAACTAACAGCGGTTGTTTAATAACATTAAACTATAGCTTAACCAAAATAAAATAAAATAATAGAACCAAAAATTACAAGCACTAAATTGATTTGTTTATTTATTTGGTTTTTGTATTTACTCAAATATTTATTTAATTTGACACTCGCTAGAGTGGATATATATCGTCTATATACACAAACAACAACACATCAAAAAATCGAATTAAATTAATGATGGTGGGGCTCGCCACACCGACCGATGAAATAGATCACCGTGTAAGTTAATACGTTTATTATTTTGTTTGTATGTCCGCATTTACCTGTATAATATATAAATTTTAGAAAATAACTGTGATCGCAAGGTGTTCTAATAATTATAAGAAATAGACTTCTCGGTTATTTATATACACGTAGTATATCAGAGTTTTGATCACTTTTTATTGGGCAGGAAATTAAAAATCTACCAACCGAAACGCATAACAAACCTAAACCAACAAGAAAACAAATAAATTAATAAGTAACCAGATAAGCAAATAAAGAAATACAAAACAAACATTCAAAATGAAACGGAGAGAAAGATCAAATATATACATATAAATAAACAAATGAATGTACAATAAAAGAAAATGGCGGTGAATATATTTTTTGTTTATTTTTGTAGATCAAGATAACGATCACAGAATAATGAATTTTTTTTATACAGAATAGGAAATTACATATAATATGCGTAGGAAATAAAATACGGTTGTCATTTATTTTTGGTTGAATTGTTTCACGATATAGAGAACATTGCAAATTTTTTGGTTTAGTATGGAGGCTCTTTGGATTTTTAGCACTTAAACCAAAGAAAAAACAATTTTATCCGACTATATAGTGGCAGCCATTTTGTATTTACTTAATGTAACTGGAGCAGTTTAAATAGAACGTCAGTTTGGTAGGTAGTTAGTTACGAGGAGAAGTTAAAATTTTCAATATTCAAGCATACTCAGTGTTGTGCGTCTACGCGTATTTCCAAATTGTCTACATGTTAGTGTCGAAAATAGCGTAGACAATTGATTTTTGAGTAGACAAGATTATTACTTTTTTGTTTTGTTAATTGTTTTTCTGTGTGAAATTTTCATCTTCTAGTTTTGCAGTTTAAATTAGGTTTTACCTATATTTTGTTAACTGCCAAAATATTGGTAATTCAGATTTTGTTAAACAAATAGGTGAAATTGAAAATCTTGGTCAATCGATGTCTTCAATATTGGTACAACCATAAGCGACTTGCTAGGCTAAATTCGGTTATGGTTTCGCTGTACCACATGTGCCGTCTGTCTGTCATGAACATTTTTGAAACAAATATTTCATTTCTGATTTTAACGTCCGATTTTGTTCGTTTTTGTTGGGGTTTCTACAGAACATATAGCATAAATGAGATTTGTTGATTGTTTACTGTTTTTGGTTGTATTTTGATCAAAATTAAATACAAAAAAGATGTTTCGTGCAGATAATGTGGTTTCCAGACAAAAATTGTCTGATACTGGGACGATGATCTCGTCTTAAGCGATATCCATTTTGCTCAGGTTAGCTCAGGATTACATTTGTCCCAGAGATTCGTCAATTGATTATCAATCGACGTTTGAGTTTCCTGGTCCTTTTTCACTGGAGCTATCTTTCTTGAAATTGAAACACAACAACAACTTCATCACCAACCTCAAGCAACCATTGCTTGGAGTATTAAAAATTTAGATGACTGCATGGGAACATCATAGAAAATTGTGAATTATGATTGGAATAAACACCCTTTCCCCCCTGGCCCGTACACCTTACTCAGAAGGCTTGGAAGCTGGCCAGGATTCAATGGACCAATCATTCAAGTATATTCAATTCATTGGAATATCAAAACTCTAACAGAAACGTGAAGGCCTAGCGCAACAATTAGAGAAAGAGAAGAAACGAAATTCTCGGCCTTAGTGCAATCAGATAAACAATGATGAACTAAACACAAGCAAAATTACTTAAGATATTCTCTCTATTAATAACAACTAAATCAACGAAGGCATTATTGGAATAGAAACCGGCACAATAATCATATCATCGTAACAAGACTCCATACAAAAATACAAACTCCATCCTTTAATATTAAGTGATACGATTCAAAATAATAATACAAGAAGGATAAAATCTCTCCTTCTTGTGCATGCAGAATTTTGAACATATAAAATCGACCTGATAAACCATCATATTGGTGGTAAACAATCAATATAGTCTTTGTGCGTAATAATAATGGAGGTGACTCATCGACTACTGCATCACAGACCAGATAATTTATAGAAGGCAGTAAACTTCACTGGTAAAATATCATAGATCAAAATTCAAAAACCTGTCGCTGTAAAACGCATCAAGATAAAACGGAAAAAACTAAATACCAATGCAGCAGCTATCGACCCAACAGTGGAAATAAATCTAAGAAATCTATATCGAAACAGTTCTCAACACACTTGGATCGACCAAAACATGCGCGTACTACTTCAATCAATGCGTGTGCAATAATCAATAACGATTCTCAAGAAAGGTGACCTAAGAGAATGTACAAATTGGAAGAATATATACCCCTTACCAACATAACCATAAAGATATTAGCAATGGCCATTCTCTATACAATTTCACCGACAGTCAACCCGAAATTGAGAAAGGAACAAGCTGGCTTTAGACCAGGGCGAAACCCCAATTTTATCATATTAAAACAAAGCGCATCTTCATTGAGCAGTCTAACGAATGGAATTCACCACTGTACCTACTCAAATTATGCAAAGTAAGTTGGCCTCATAATAAATATCAGGAAAGCCGGACAATAAGGCTAAACACACCAATGAAATCGTATACGTTGGTTGTACTTTAGCGAAAACGGGTGGCACAGATGAAGTTATAAAGAAACAAATCAGCAAAGCCAGAACAACATTGAACATGTTACACAAAGTCTGGAAAACATCTGTCCTATCCCGCAAACGCCAAACTAATAATGTTTAATTCGTATGTGAAATCAGTGTTGCTGTACAGAAGCAAAACCTGGAAGCGTACACATACATATGATCAACAATAACACCACAGGTGTTTGTAAATAAATCTTAGGAGAATACTGAGGTGCTTCTGGCCTCAGTAACTGGCCAAAATAAAATATTGAGCTCCTTGAGATTTATTGTTCACATTGAGGAAGTCGCAGAATTAAATGACAAGCAGGTCTTTGAAATGGAACCCACAAGAGAGAAGGAAAATCGGACGGCCAACTTTAACATGGAAACAAACGATGCTAGCACAAGCGAAACAACTCGGAAAGTCGGGGGTCGAAATTAAAGCAATAGAACCCAACAGAGTTTGATGGACCAGCTCAATATTGCTTAAAATATCATATTTTGGCATTTATTATGATTATGAACTCGAGAAACTTGTACTCGTATGTTCATTATTTGCCACAAATTTTTTTTATGTTTTACCATTTTATTGAGTACTATTGATGTTGGACATTGTAACGGATCTCTCAATAGGGACGCTCGAAATTTGTTAGGTTACAGTAGCCAAGATGTTAGATGTTGTCAAATCTGTTGTGAACTGTTCAGTAGTGTATGGCAAATTACCATGGAAGGTTTTTTTTAATGCAATCTGTTCTAGAGCCGAAGCGGAAGATGGGTCGGCCCATGAATTTTGCACGCCGAAAGGGGGTCGTAGTTGTGATCCTTTTTATCACAGATCGTAATATGATGATGAAATTTTCCTTTTGCATCCTGCCCCTATCGGGATTCGAACCCGGTATTTCCCGATCCAAACGCCAAACCATTGAAGGTTGTACCGTTATCTAGTCAACAGGAATTGTATTCTTTATCGGCCGACATAACTTTCACGAACAAGTGGCAAATTCCAACAACTCTCGTCGATTATTTAATCCTCTCAACATAGACCCTGTTTGCTACCTAATTGTTATCGTATTTTTCACTTTAACCGAAACATATAAATGAAGAAAGAAATAATAATTTTCGACATTGTCTACATTGTCGACGCCATTTTGTTAATTTTCTACATACATTGTCTACACATGTAAAATATTAATTATCTACGCAGTGTAGACAATACGGCACAACACTGAGTATACTCTAAAATTTATATATTAAATATTTGCGGTTATTCTGGATGGTAGTCAAATGCTTAGTTAAAGTTATAGATCCCGTTAAAATTAACGGTTGGTTAGTTGGCTTCAAAACGATGAACAATTAATTAACATGTCAACACGGTGGTTCTTAGTGGTCGTGTTTTTTTAGAGAATCAGGGAACAGTTGTAATTTAAAAAGTTAAGAATTGCTCTGGAAATTAATCTTAAAGTAATATCCAAAATAATTTGTGTTACGCGTCTTTAAATTATTTGTGTTAAAAGAACGAGTGACTGAAATAATTAAATAAGATCAAGTGAAATATCGAGTAAATATAGTATGGAAATTTACCATATTCCATTATTTATTTATTTATTTACATTACTTTACATTGCAATTTTATGAACCACTTACCCCATTTTGAGCATATCAGCTCATTTATAATGAAGTGTACAGTTCATTGTCCAATTAGATGGTAATTGTTTGTTCAATGCCATACTCCACCAAGTACTTTTTAGAAATCCCCAATTTATTTCGTGTTCTGCTGGATGCTTGCCTTTTGGTGTATAATTCAGATACCATTTCAAGTATAACTAACAATCAATTAATATTAAGATAATTATCCGATTTACGAACGGAAGGGTTCTGGGGCAGTGCAGAATGCTTATCGGCTATTTCTATTTGAAAAATATTAGAAAAAATGTTCATCGAAATGGCGCACAGAACCAAACAATTTTCATTCCTGAAAGTTATAGACCTTTGTATGAAATAAATTTGTTATATAACGGTGTGCATTATAATAGTTTTATTCCTGGCCAACGCGAGATCCGTGCAGCTAACAATCCATATATTCTCGAAAAACAATCCCAAGCTGTAACACCATCAATATAAAAGAAATTAATTTACTTCTCATTTGGCATCTGGAATACAAAAAACGAAGCGGTAAGGTATCGCCATTTTGATTCGAAAATCTTCATCCATCCACTAGACTGATCGAAAGACCTACCTCAAGTGGATCATATTAAAAACCGGTTTATCATACATCGATTCAATCAAAGCGGATTCAAATCGCTTCTCAGCAATGTTTAATCAAATCAACTTTTATAACACCAAAGCCCAGACGAGCACTGGTCCAACGAGGGCTCTTTATTTCAAAAATGTTCATCCACATAATGTCATAGCTCGTAATCGTTTGAAAACTGTCCGGAATACCTTAAGGCAAGCACTTGCTGAAAACAAAATTCTCGAATGTCAGAAGTTCTTCCACAACTTATCTAGCTATAAACCATCTGAGCGATTACGTAAAACGTACTCATTTTTAAACAGCATCAGAGAATCACAAATAGTAACCAAGAACACTACATACCAATTTAATCCTGCTACGCTGAATTATAAAAAATCAGAAGGTGAATGGACATTGGGTCCACCTCCGTACTTCCCATTGGGTCCACCTCCGAGTGAAACCGAAATTAGAACCACAATTAAATATATCCGATCTGGAACTGCCCCCGTTACTGATGGCATTCGGCGTTATTAAGACCGCTTGGATAAAAAACGAGCCTCCATCAGAATGGACCTTGACAATTCAGGTTCCGGTACCAAAAATAAAAAATCCCAGATCGGTAAATGATTATAGAAGAATTTCTCCTTGTGGGATATAAAATATACACAAAACTGCTGCTGCAATCATATCAGGCCGCTTTCCTATCGAATCGGCCAAGCGAAGATTATATGTATGTCCACTATCCGTAGGGTTATAGAAGAGGAATGGTGATCCTCTACCGATCTATCCAAAATATTTGACACCGTTAATCTTGATGTCATATCGGAATGTCTTCAACAATATATACCAAATTACTTGGTTAATCGCATTATTAAAACTGTTTTTGGGAGCATTCCATAGTGAAATGGTTTAATATCACCGCCTCGAAAATATCCAAAAACAATGGAGTAAAGCAAGGGTGCCCAATTTCTCCAAGAATATTTAACTTCATATTAAATGAAGTGCTATTGACAATGGCAGATCAGTTTGCTGAACTTAAATTAGAACAGCGTGACAACCTGGAATTACCAATGATTCTCGCATTTACTGATGATATCATCTTGTACTCGTCAAATCGATACTATTAAACCACTTATTCCTCATTATAGACCTAAATGCAACAAGTGAGCATCCAATGAGCGTTCTTTTAACTGGGATTACATTCACCGTTGCCGAAGTGATGCGATACCCAGGGACTTACTTAACTTCAAAATTAAGTCGACCGCTTACTATACGAGGCCGATGTCATCAAGCACTTGGCGTTGTCCGTAGTATGTAAAACTTTATCAAAAAGAATATTTCATTTAGGATGGCTATTAAAATGCACAATACTACTATTGCCCCAATGATGATTTATCGACTTAAAGCAACAGCCCTCACCTCAGGAAGGTAAGAAAAAAAATCTACGAAAAAAGGAACATGATAGATGTAGAGGAAATACAAACCTTAGAATTTAATTTGATTTGATATTTTTAGGAGAATTGGGTTCATTATAAATAGTTAAAATTGATTATTCTGATTTTTGTTTATTATTCTGTAATATACTAACCATTGTATTTTAATTTTAATTTTCATTAAATTTATTATTCAATATGACCAATTAGCTAATTAATTTAAATTTCAGAATGCGGATGGATTATGTCTCGTTTAATATAGGAGATGGCAGTATCAATTATTGTTGAATTATATTTTAACAGGTTTTATTCGGCAAAAGTGAAATATTTTATTCTGTTTAGTATTTAAAAGAAGTTAAAATTCTTGTAATGATAATTTTGGTTCCGCTTAGTCTTTATAGATATAAGATTCTGGCTGTATTTGTGCTGTTGGCAGTGATGAATAGTATTATACACTAATTGTTTGGTGATTTGAATTCGAATAATTTTATTTAAAATTTGTCAGGAGAATTGAACTGGATTAAATAAGGCTAAACATTACATTACAATTACAATTTTTAGGATTCTGATTGCTAAGAACTATACCATATTTTAAATAATTACGTCTTGTGCTAACCGTCTCATATTATATTTCACTTTCGCTTGAACTTAAATTTTATTTTACTTGCATGAACAGTATCTACCCGGGAGATATTTTTTTATATCATGTGAAAGCTTCTATGTCATATATTTGTTGGTGGTTTCAATGTGTTTTATTGCCTGTTGTGTGTGGATTCTTCGATGAGTGTAACTTGCAATAATTTTTTATCATTTGTTTAGTGCGAAAGGGTTTTTTGAGAATAAAATAGTATAGAAGAATTACGGGGAATCACCAAAATATCTTCTATGTTGTAGGTGTATCGTACATTGTACAATAGAGAAAATATATAATACTATGTGATTTTTATTTAGTGTTTATCTAAATTTTGAATACTTCGGTTGTGTTTTATGGCAGTTAGTTTTTTAGAAAAAATAGCCTTAACATGGAAAACAACGAAAGTGATTTTAAATTTCTTTCAAATGCAGCTGTATTCATGTAATTATTTTTATTTTTAATTATAAATCCAAATTGAATAACTATAAATGTTAAACAATTGGAAATAGTAATAGCTTCAATTTGTTTCAGATTATTGTATGAGGAAAGGTAGGATTATTATGCAAAAGTTCCTAGAGCAGTTGACTCCAATGACGCCGAAGAATTAGAAGAAATTGATGAAGATTGCGACTCTGATGAGGACTATTTGCCTGAGGAAGCATCTACTGATTTTGATGCTGAAGTAGATAATTCAAACGAAATTATGGGAAAGTCAAGGTGCTTCTTAGTCAGAATTTGACGACGAGGAATGTTTGTAAGGCGAGAGCGTCGGAGATAACGATGGTGGAACATTTTTAGAAGCAGTTGATTTTTTACAAGTAAGGATAGAATGTCAGAGGTCGCATGCTGTTTTTCGTGATACGTCGTTTGTGGGTCCCAATCCGGCTACCAAAAATATGAATTATGTGTAATATCACACAAGATATTATTTGCAGAAATCCGAATAAAAGAGCAGCAAAAGATTATAATGAATGGATTAATCAAAATCCCAATAGAAATAAACTGATATGGAAACCACTAAAAGAAGATGAATTTGAAAATATCGGCGTATTTGGAAATTTTGTTGATAATGGGATGCCATAAGAGTTCCGCTTCGATCAGTGTGGATGACCGCTTGTTTCGTTATAGAGGACATATGCAATTTTTGCAGTATATGCCTTCAAAGCCTGCCAAATATGGAATGAAGTTTCAGTGGGCATGTAATTTAGCAACCTACTATTCACTAAATGGTCAAATTTGCACCGCAAAATTGGACAATGTAAGAGATGTTAATCAAGGCGAGTGAATTGTGAAAAAAGGTTGATCCTTTCAAGAATAGTGGTAGAATTAATTAATTGGAAAATGTCAATTGTTGGTAAATAAAAAAAACAAACGTTACATACCGAATGAGTTCAAGGCCTCAAAAAATTAAAAAAAATTTAGTCGACTGCATTTGGATTCGGGTATTATGCTCCTACGTATCTAAAAAGGATAAGACTGTGGTTTTGTTATCTACATTAAACCGAGACAAAACTGCATCCGGCGCACAAAAGAAGCCAGAAATTATTCTTTATTATAATCAAACGAAAGGTGGAGTAGATTCTATGATCAAAATGTGGAGCCAGTACATAACAAAGAGAAGGACCGATCGTTGGCCATTACCTGTGTTTTATAACCTGCTGAGCACTGATTCACTTGCAGTATACACAATATATGTCAAAAATAATTCCCAATGAGACTGAGCTGTAAAACAGCGTAAATTCCTACAATATTTAGGTAACAATTTTGCATACCTCAAAAAGGAACGAGATCGCAAAATCGAAGAGTAGTAGGGAAATTTACTATAAGAAGTGCAATGGGGTGTATTTTAGGTGAATCCATCGGAACAGCCGAAAAAACGAGCAACCCGCCATACCAAAAAACATAATTAGGAATTTATTTTATTTTTGTGTGAGCATAAAATAGAAGTATATGTATATCTAAACACATCTAAAAAAAATATTTACCGCGGGTTGATATTGTTTTTTAGGAGAAGATAAACCATAAAAATCAAAACTAAGTGTTAAAGAAAAGTGAAAAATAATTTTTTTTAGATTTTCCGAACTCAATTGAAAAATTAGTCATGATTTGATGAAAACTCATTGAGTTATTGAAAAATAAAAATTGTGAGATCTACCCGGGTAGATACTGTTCATGCGAAGGTTCAACTAACAATTTACTAACTATTGACTACTTAGGTGTCTGAAACCGAGTCAATTTCCATAATAATACACCTTTTCTATCCCTCCATCTTGTTATGGGTAAAATAGTGTGCAGATGGGCCCGTTGTCAGCCGGGAATCTTACAAAGATCAACGCGGTGGTTCTTAATACGTAATATCTTATAAAAAAATAATATGAATATAAATATTAATTATAAAATCAAAGTTTCAATTTTTTCTATGAAAATTAAATGTTTGAAAAATTCCACGATTCATAAAATGTTTCGTAATGAGTACTGTGACTGTGAAATAATTGCATATGCATTTGAAATTAATTCTCAAAATTATGGTGTTGTAAAAGTGTTTGGTCAAGTAAGTTAGTAATTCTGGAAAAGTGGTTGTGTGCCGATGTTGGTGAAATAAATCGTAAAATATTTAGCCGGCAACCAAACTTTTCTGTAAAGTTTAACCGGGTTCTAAATTTAATTTGTGAGTAAACGCTTAATACTAATTTTCATAGCTATTACCATCTCTTTGGAGTTTTATTATTATCTAAGAAATTTAAATTAATAATTGATTTCCAGAATTACATAATAAAAAATGTTATATCCAATATTCATTAAATTTAATTATTTTTAAAATTATCTTTTTGTTTCGGCACAAATGCTTAAGTCTATTTGAGATATTATGTTGGCTTCAATAATAGCTGCAGATTCTAATTATACTATTCAGCACTAATTACAATAAAAATATTTCGTAAAATGATCTTAATTTTTAGTTTTACTGTCAGCATAATACATAATTTGGAATTACAAATTTTACTGTTTAAATTAACTTCCAGAAATTATCATGCAGTATCTAGTGGATTCTTCCATAAAATTACCCACAATAATGTTAGATTAGATTCCAAATGTAGAATGAGGTTTGATTATTTTCTAATATATTTTAATTAAGGCTGGCACCTGAAACCATCCTATTTGTTTTCACTAATTTTGGTTTGAATTTAATTAGTTTTATGATTGTCATGTTTTTAGATGCAAATTTTAAATCAAATTAAATTATAAATTGCTTATTTCGTTGAATGTACGTTTCTGTTAAACCTTCCGCGTGGAATGACGTACACGTGTACGCCATGCATAAAATCATCTCTACTGCGGAGTGACCGTGAACTATTTTAGATGCCATTTGCATAAAGTACATCCATCATATTGTGCACAGATATTTGGGCACGACTTACGACAGTATGGTTTTATAAAGAATTCTTCAACGGAAAAAGCCTTAATAGCATTTTTGTCACTTCTGCACCGTAATTTGAATGATAATTTAAAATCCTCAGCTTTATATTCATTGATATTTCTAAAGCTTTCGATACTGTTAATCATAGTATTTTATTATCTAAATATGCAATATTGGTATAAGAGGTGTTGTTTGAAGTTGTTTAAATCGTATTTTGTCAATGGTAAGCAAAGTGTATGTGATAAGGATCAGTTCTGGGACCATTGCTATTTCTAATCTATTGTAATTCAATTTCCAGCCTGGATGATATGGCATTACTGTACTCTGGTTCTAATATAGATTCCATATAGAACATGATGTTAAGCAAGACGTCGTCTTGTTGAAAAAATGGTTCTTTGTGCATAACATGATACTGAGTTACAAGTCTAAATTAATGAATTTTTCCATAGGTGGCACAACGTCTGATTTAAATTGAAAGGGAAATCAATTGGAGACTACTGAAATCCAAGAGATCAAATAAGAAACCAATAAAAGAAAGCAACCCAAGCAAGAGGAAAACCAAAAGTGCATGAGCCAGAAAAGAAGAAACAGGTTCCAACCCCGATCAATATTCTAGGAATAACAAATCACGGTAGAATTCAGAAACTGATGAAAGAAGTAGAACGAAATGACTACAGAGTAACATCGCTCAGTAATAATATTTGGAAAATAAACACAACAGGGTTTCAAAGCTCTAGGTAGCAAATTAAATTCTGTTGGTCACCAGTGGTATACCTACGAGGATAAAAATGATCGATCAATTAAAGTAATGGCAAGAGGTCTCCATCCAACTTGTTCAGATAATGAAATTATTGAGGACCTGCAAAACAAAGGCCTGAAAATAATCGATGCAGTCATCATCATCAGAAAAGAGAGACGAGAAAATTGGGAAGGAATTATGAGAAGAGGACCCCCATTTTTCATGCTAACCATCGACAATCAAGAAAAAATCGAAAATATTTATAATATTAAGGCTGTCCTCAACCTCAGAGTTAAAATAGAAACACCGAGAAAGGTCACTCGACAAATACCTCAAATTAGAAATTGCCAAGATTATAATCATACACAAAGGTATTACCATCGTGAAGCAAGATTTGTTAAATGTGCAGGAAAACAAGCTGGAAACGAATGCACAGTTCCCCGAAATACAAGACCGAAGCGTATCAACTGTAAAGACCAGCATCCAGATAACTACAGAAGATGTAAAGTAGCAGTAGAACTACAGAAAATGAGAGATAAATAACGCAAACCAGATACATGTACAATCTATAAAAAAAACCACGGAGCCTAAATCGTCAACTCCTAATCTCAACATATATACACAGAGGGCGAGTAAATGAAAACGTTGCGTATGCAAAAATGGTACAGCAAACAGAGCAGAAATAGTTAAAAGTGGATCTCGTTTTACAGGACATACTGAGAAATCTAGAGAACCTCAAAAAAAGACTTATCTCGCAGGAAACGAGTCTGCAGAACACACTAGAAGAAATGAAATCACAAACTAGTTTCAATGAAAGAGTAGAAGAAAACCTTGATCGAGTGTATCAAAATACAAAGTTATTATGATACTTAGCCAAACAATGTTTATGAAAGAGAGCAATCCGAAATTAATGAGCTCCAAAACCAATTGTAATCTCTTCCAAACACATTTAACAGAAG
Organism: Nephrotoma guestfalica; assembly: GCA_963691935.1. Classification (NCBI taxonomy): domain Eukaryota; kingdom Metazoa; phylum Arthropoda; class Insecta; order Diptera; family Tipulidae; genus Nephrotoma; species Nephrotoma guestfalica. The sequence continues at coordinate 197,274,918 of OY829913.1, read as the reverse complement.
GAATTAGTCTGCTGAACCCAATACAGAGACCAGCCCAAATAGAAGACGAACTAGATAAGCTCATCCATAATACCCAAAGTGCTGCGTGAGAAAGCACTCCTAATAATAATAAGGAAATGAAGCGCAATGCTAGGTTTCCAGAGAAAGTGAGAGAACTTCTTAAAAATAAAAAAAGCACGGAAGAAATGGCAAAAACACCAAAACCCGGAAAATAAGAGGATATTCAGGTTCCTTCAATTAAACATAAAGCAAATTGGACTCGAAATGCTAAACAAAAAGCAGATTTGTTTGCAAATCACCTTGAAGAAACATTCCAACCTTACCCCAAATAATCTGAATGCGTATAAGGCTCCAGGATATGGTCTTATAACGGGTCAGATAATAAATGTGTTACCGGAGAAAGCGTTGAGGAAACAAGTGCATATAATTAATGCAGCATTTCGACTAAGAAATGTACCAAGACAATAGAAACTTGCAGAAGTAATTATGATACTAAGCCGAACAAACCGTTGAATGATAAAGTTTCATATATGCCAATTTCTATGCTATTCCCCCACATCAGTTTGAATTTAGAAAAAAACAATCTATGATAGAACAAGTACATCGAATTTCTGATGTAATCGAGAAATTACTAGAAAGCAAACAAATATGCTCAACTATATGCCTTGATGTAGCGCAAGCATTCGACAAAGTATGGCACCAGATGTTAAAATTCAAACTTCACCGAAATCTTCCAGAGCAATTTTTTCAAATTCTAAAATCATAGAGAATGAATACTCCCAACTACAAAGGATAACAGCAGGAGTACCACAAGGGAGTGTTCTTGTTAGTTAAGTGAGTTAATTCTTTAACCCTAACATTATTTGTATGTTAATTGATCTTGTTTTGGGTTCTAATTTCGGTTTTGGTCGATTTTCGATTTGGGTTCTGCAAACTTTAGATTAAATGATCTGAAGTTTATTGTCAAGAACGAGTGGAGCCTATTTTTTAATGGGACGTTTGATTAGGCCATAATGAGCCTAAAATTATTTGTATGTCAATTGATCTTGTTTTGGGTTCTAATTTCGGTTTTGGTCGATTTTCGATTTGGGTTCTGTTAGCTTTAGAGCAAATGACCTGAAGTTTGGTCAAGATTGGTTAGGCCTTAATGAGCCTAAAATTGTTTGTATGTCAATTGATCTTGTTTTGGGTTTCAATTGCGGTTTTGGTCCGATTTTCGATTTGGGTTCTGCTAGCTTTAGATTAAATGACCTGAAGTTGGGTCAAGAACGAGTGGAGCCAAAATTTTTGAATGGGACATTGGATTAGGCCTTAATGAGCCTAAAATTATTTGTATGTCAATTAATCTTGTTTTGGGTTCTAATTTCGGTTTTGGTCCGAGTTACGAGTTGGGTTCTGCTAGCTTTGAAGTGATAAGCCTTATGCTTTTTCTAGAATGAGCAGGAAAAAAATTTAAATTGGGCATTTAATTAGCCTAAAGTTAACCTTTAATTTTCCAATTGTTTCTAAATCATTTTTTGATATGGGTTGTGCTAACTTTTTCTAAAGCTAGCAGAACCCATCGTTTTAGTTGGAAGGGGTGGCATTTTTTAATAGAGCATTTATCTACCGGACAAGTGGTGCAGTGGTTAAAGCTTCGGCACTTGGACCGGGAGGTACTGGGTTCGAATCCCACCAGAGGCTGTATGCAAAGCGAGTTTTCGTCATCGATTACGATCGGTGATGTTAATAAACACAACTAAGACCCTCTGTTGGAGTGCAGAATTCAGCGCCGACCCACCGTTCATGTCAATGTACAGGTTGACATGGAGCTTGCAATGCGCAGGTGTAATACTGTAATAGTGTGAATGGGTGGTGTGTGCGTGAATGAAATGGAGGGTATTAATTGACCTTCAAGGGACATTAAATCCACTGGACAATTAATACTTTCTTTTCTTTTTTCTTTTTTTTTAATTAACCTATAATTATTGACACTATCTTACAATGTTCTGCTGTCTTAAGGGGCTGGGTTCTGCTAGGTTAAGGGACGTTAATTTTTTGCTCTTTTGTATATTTTAATTTATAATTTATTTTTCATCTTGCGACTACTAAACTAGTTTTTTTTCTAAATTTTTTATGTCGTTTTTGTAATTATTTTATATTTTTTATAGAAATAAAAGCTAGGTAATTAAAAAAAGTAGTTTATGGACGCACTCCGTTTGCAATTAACGATCTCGTGATATGCTTATGGCCTTCGCAGACCTAAAACTCTTGATTTGTCGGATTGATTTGAATTAATTTGAACTTTTTTTAGATTTCTTTCTAAATTTAAGCGACAGTTTTCAAAACTTAATGTTGTAAATTCATTCATCACCATTTTTGTATTGCGATACGTACACTCGAAAAAAATTCAATAAATTAAGAAATTTTTTATCGATTATCTATATAATTTTAAGTCTTTTAATTAATTTTTCCGCCTACACATGATTTATACGAGCATTCTACGTGGTGTTGTTGTTATAAAGAATTAATGTAGAGTGTTGTACTATTATATGACGGAGTGAAGAAAAATTATATTACCAGACATGAAATTAAATTATCATTTTTTGTCTGTATATACGATGTGTATATGCCTGTGTAACAACTGTGTGTTGTTTGTGGTTGCTCGTAAAATATAATTGATAGATTTTTATTTTTATTAAATATATCCTCATTCAAGTGATAATCAATTACCATGAATATAATTTTTATATTTTTAAAAATAATAATTTAAAATAATATTAAAAAAAAATTTATTTAACCGACGAACCTTTTACCACAATTTTGTTAAATATTATTCTGTTCAGTGGTGTGTATATTATTAATAAATTTTATTTTTATTGCTCTGGTTTTTTATGTTCCTTGCTAAAGAAGGATCTACTATGTATATGATGTGTGTAGCTAATATGTATAAGAAAATGGAAAATACGAAACAACCAACAAACAAAAAACGATCAGTGACTTGGAAAATGTCAATTTTTCCACAAGGATGCTTTATACAATATAACTTATACAAAACATGAGGGTTGTAATTCTAGTCCCTTTTTAACACCTCCCCTTATTTTTGGTTGGTATTCTATTTTATTTATTTATTTATGGTGTATATAACGCCTTGTCATTCGTCCCCTTCAACGACTGTGTGTATTGCATATAACAATATGTTGGTTGTCATAACTCGTGTACACAAAAAAAAACTATAATGTTTATTGTGGTTTAAAACAACATAACATCTCATATATTTACCGTGCACATCATAAATTCACATAATTTATTTATATACATAAAATATTTTGTTCATGTATTGAAGCATAAATAAATCATGATTTTTATTTTTATTTAAATGCTTGAATGATCATCGATGCAAACTTATTAAATAATTTAAGATTTAACCATTTGTATATGCATATCGGCAACAAAGTATGCAATGTGCGGTTTTGAATTTGGCCGGCCGGAAAGGGAACTTCTGTAACCGTTTTTCTACTCTATAGTATATAAATAATTTTATCGACAGCAATATTCTCGTAAACACTTCTCCATATCACATCACACTTATCTATAAAATTAATATTACAGTGACAAAGAACATATATTAGTCCCTGGTGGCATACTTGTACAAACGCGAGCGATAATTTTATTTAATGTCCCAAATTACGATATATATACGATTTGTTATATATTCTTTCGGTCATAAATATTTCAGTCAGTGCGTGATGACAAATTATTGTATAAACGATTACGACAAAAATAGACTCGATTATGATTTTTGGCACCTTTTAAATATCAAAATAATTTTATCGTCTGGAAAATTATTACTCGATGCGTTATTTTGTCGCTGCTATTCGGTACACAAGTGTCCATGTCAAATTGCATTAATTTCAAGCCCTTAATTTTGTGAAATTTATTTAATAAAAAAATAAAATGTGCAGAGGGTGAATTTTAGACAAAGTAATGATACAAATAATTTCTTAGAAAAAAAAATTTGTTTATAATTTTTTTTGGCAGGATGCTGAATCTACCTCATACTGTGCTGCGATGGGAATATTATACATTTTATTTAAAAATGTCATAAATTTAATAATTATCGTAAAGCTTCTGGTTTTAACACATTTAAATGATTTATCTAAAATAAAAACAAGTTCATGTAACAATAGTACTAATTCTTCATCAATTTCGTTTCGTATTAAAAAAAAAATCTTAATTTTTTTTATTTTATTTTAATAAACAAGATTAGACATACAAATAACAACAAATACAATAAACGAATTTACGTATTTTATACATAATACAAAACACAAGAAACACAAGTGTCGGTCCGACTTTGATTTTCTACATATAATATACTTCAAGACGGCTAAGAAGAAGAAGAAGAAGACGACGACTGGTGTAGTATAATAAAGATGAACGCGATCATAATGAATCGAAAAATTTTAAATGCGAAACGAAATTTTAATTTTTTGTTGATTTGTTTTTCTAATTAGAAAAATTAAGTTAAAAAAAAAAAAAAAATTAATTTTAAATGAATTGCGGAATTATTAAGGCGCGAGTATACAAAACATGTAGATTAACATTCAGTTTACCGTCGGTACATATAAAATACCTCATAACATTATTCATGTTAAGAAACGTGCCTATATAGTGACATTAAATATGCGAAATTTGATATTTTATCACGATACATAATGTCCAAATATTTATATAACACGATTACACATATTGCATACAAGGTCAAGACCACAGTGTAAGGTTCCCATGGTGCGCTCGTATATACCCATAAATTATTCGAGAGGAAAAATTTATTTTTTTATTTTATTTTGTTTTTGACCTGCCTTTAACATCAGATTATGAGAACTTACTTAATAGGTACTCAAATTACTAAATTGGAATTGAATTACCAACCTACCGACGGGTAGTGATCGATTAGCAATTTGTTATTTATCTAATATGCATTAGGGATGCTCTTTACATTCCAGACAGAATGACTTTTGTGCTGTGCAGGTGGACTGTTACAAATCGATTATATCCTCGTTATAGATTGATAGTTTGCAGAATTTTTTTTAGTTTTGATTTTGAATTCTGCAGCAGTTAAAATGTTGTGTTTTAATGTGAATCAATCAATCTCGTCCTATGTAATCTAGGTTGTATAGCCATAGCCAAAAGAATTTAGCACAACAAATTAACTAAAATTTGTTTTATTAATAACTTGGTACAAAATTAACAACAAGAACATTAAAAATTATTTTAATAACTTTAATTAAAAGAAACATGACTCAAAACAGCAGTAAATCGTAGGCCTGTATAATATTCTGCAGCACTGCTGTTTCCAAGGGATTTTTCTTCATTTAATATTTTTGATATTTAACGGGGACACATTTTCCAATCTTCTTTTAACACAAGCTTTGCCAAATTTAGTATGTACCAATTTAATGACTGCTTTTAACATATATAACACCCTACATATAGTTTAGAGGTGTGTAACGAAATCCCGGTTTGTATAAAAAAAATTCTGTTTTTAGGAAATTCCGGTTTGAATTTTTAAAATTTTACATGTGGGAAAATGGTACTCTTAAATGATTTTTGACAAAATTCAAAAATGAGTTTGCGATAAAGTTCTAGAAAATGGCTAATAGGGATGGAACTAGGCCATTTCTAAAACGATTTTTTTGAAATTCTACACGTGCGATGGAAATGGATTTCTAACGTGATTTTTTGATAAAGTTCTGAAATATGACCGTCGCTATGGAACTATTAGTTGAAATTCGACATGTAAATGGGATTCAAAAAATGCGTTTTTGATAAACTTCTGGACTAAAGTGGATAGGGATGAAACCTGGCCATTTCCTAACCGATTATGTAGGAAATCAACATGTGGGATCTAAATGGGATTTTAAAATGAGGTTTGATAAAGTTCTGGAATATTGTCCTTAGGGATGGAACCAGACCATTTCTTAATTATCTTTTTAGTAGATGTCATTAGTAGATTCTATATAATCCGCTCCTACGTGCGGCACGTGAGAGTTATGGAAGCCGTCAGCCTCTACAATTATTGCATTTAGAAATGTTGCATGCAATATTGCTTTAAATATAATCTAATATTTTAAAATATTAAAGTCGAAATTCGACCATAAATTCGATTAATCGAAAGTCGTTGTAATTTGACAAAAACAGTGCGAGTTCAGTTTTTTCCGACTCCGACTCCGATAAAATAGCATCGACTCCACGAAACCGATTCCAGCCTCTGACTTCGCAATATCTTAGTTTCTGTTAAAATATTATTTGTCCGGCCGGTCTGAATTAATAACTTTTTTTTTCAAAATCAAAACTTTAGAGAACTAAAAAAAGAAAACCGGGCTTTTGAAAACCAGGATTTGGAAAACCTGGATTTTGAAAACCGGGATTTTGAAAACCGGGATTTTGAAATCCGGGATTATGAAAATCGGGATTTTGAAAAAGGGATTTTGAAAACCGAGATTTCGTAGTACACCCATAGTTTAGTCATGGTTGAAACAGTACAGCAGGTTTTAAATCGAAAGCTTTTAAAAATTTTAAACGTTTTGGTAAACGGTAGAATAAATGTAAATACCTCGAAGTATATGGATGGCTCAAATTTTTGATTTTTTTTAATAAAATGCGTACCGATCAATTATTCGTCTACGCGTATTTACGAATTGACTTCTTGGTGGTGTCGAAAATAGTGTAGACAATTGGTTTTTGAGTATACAATGTCGAGTTTTTGTAGAGTAAGTAGACAAAATTCGTGGATAATGCAGATTATTTTTTTTATCATTTTTTCAGTTCCAAGTTGTCATCTTATAGTTTTCCAGTTTAATTTGTGGTTTACCCAACAAATAGGTGAAAGTGAAATATCTTGGTAAATCGATGTCATCCATAAGCAATTTCAATTTCGTTCTTGGAATAAACTTAAATTATAATTATTATATTCACAGATTTGAATAGACATCTCTAGAATTACTTAATTATAGACTACAATATACTCCAACACTTTCTTATTAAATATCGCAAGTGGAGTGGTATTCTTATATCGGTGAGAAATTTTCCGACGGTCGCGTTAATATGGGGGTTACCAAAATTAATCCATAAGAGTACACACAATCCTAGAGCATTCACAGAACTGAATAAACATCTCTAGAATTATTTGATTGTGACCTTTAACCAACCTCTACAGTTTTATATAAAATGTCGCAAGTATAGCGGTTTTTAAGATCAGTGAAAGATTTTCCGAGTATAACGGTAATGCGGTGTTTAACAATATTTATCGATAAGAGTACACACAATTCAATGGGACTCACAAATTACAATATTCATCCACCTATTAGAAACTTCGGTTTAATATAAAAACGTTTAACCGCATAGACATATAATGCTTTTTTTAATTAAATAAAAAAAATTCAATCCTGCTATATTTTCTTCTGTGTATAACTACACTCTTGATTAATTGATAAATAATTACTTGTGTAGCTGCACTTTAATAATTGATTAAAACTTCACATCGGTCCGACCATCGCACACGCCGCCAATTCGCCCAATGGGCTGAAGCACAAATTGATATTGATGTTGATTTTCCAAAGAAAATTTTGTTCAGCGATGAAGCTTACTTTTGGTTGAATGGGTATGTTAATAAACAGAATTGTCGGATTTAGATTGAAGAAAATCCACGAGCCTTTGTCGAAACACTATTACATCAAAAGAAAATCACGGTTTGATGCGCCATGGACAGGCAAAATGTTACAGCCGACGGTGAACGATATAGATACATGATTTGGCTGGCATACATCTAACTTAATCAAAGAAACATTTGATGAAAGACTAATTTCACGTAACGGTTCTATTAATTGGCCACTGAGATCGTGTGATCTAACCCCATTAGATTATCTTCTTTGAGGATATGTTTAGTCACTTGGCTACGCCGATAAACCAGAGACGATTGAATAATTGGAACACAACATATTAGCCAGATACGGCCGCAATTGTTGCAGCCGCGGCGCCACATATCCGAAATCATATTCAAGCATTAATGGCATACAATTATCTATCCAATACATGTAGTTTCACTGATATTCAAAATGTTTTTCTTTGGTCTATTTTAATTTAAAATTGTGAACCTCTAAAAAACACACTTTACATTCTCGTAAATTTGTTTCATTTCCATTTAAAAACTTTGAGTTTAAAAGTATAAACTCTATCCTGAAATGGTTCCATTAAAAAGAAATCATAGAATTTTGATAACAAAAATTATAATTTTCGATATTGTCATCATTCTGTACTTTGTTGACGCCATTTTTTAAATTTTCTACATATCTGCATTTGTAGAATATTAATTATCTACGCGGTAAAGAATATACGGTACAACGCTGGCGAAGGGAAATTTGCTCGCGATTTTAACTTTAATTTCAAATCGAAGCTTAAATAAATTAGTGAAGTAGTACCGACGGTATCACACTACATATCAAGCACTACACATTAAGTAAAAGGTATGCTTTAACTTTCTTAAGTAATGACAGCGACTTTAATGAGTTAGAGAATCATTTTACAGACTGTTAAAGCAAAAATGACGATTAATTTTACTAGTTTGAATAGTTTCTTTAAATATAATTAATGTAAACATAATTTAATAAAATTAATTTTTAAAACGAATACATTGTTTCTTTTCGACATGCTTTAACAATTTTGTGAGCTTTATTGCACCAACAACTTTTTTTATTCAAGAATATTCCAGTTTCAAGGAATAATTTCTCTAGACTTTTTGTTGACTGGTATTTTATTTTTTTGGCTCCAACCCCATTGTAGTCGTAAAAAGTTAAATAGTATTTTGTTATTTTGAAAATTAGTAAATAAACCGCAAACTAAACAGCCAGTGTATGTTTGTTGATAGCCCCAGGAGCCATTCCCGGATTCGATAGTTTAGAAAAAATACGATTCTTCTCATAATTACTCTCACGCCATTAAAAAACAACGAGCACACAAATAGATTCCTTTAGATCGCTAATTCGAAAGGGTTGAGCCTCCGATCTGAACTAGTTTTAAATTATGTAACAATCTGGACTGATCCGAAAAATTATTTTTAATACTCAAACTATTATTTGAAAACATAAAAGCTCACGCGAAATACTCAAACCGATGGAATCATTGTTTGTAGATTATGCAGCCAAGATTTGTATACATGAAATGTAATTAGATCGCGTTTTAAACGAATATGAAGTTTGTAACAATTCATAAACAAATTAATGTATTGTTAATTATTTTTTGTTAAAAAATATTAAAATTAGAACCTATTGCAAGTGATAAAAAAAAGAAACTTGCTACTGCAATTGCAACAAATTTTGGATTTCATAGAAATAAAATTCTGCAAAGAGAGCCACAATTATTGGCAGCTAAGATAAGGCCAGAGCTTTAAAAAATTCTAATAGACTAATCATATGGAGAAAGAAGGAAGCTTTTATTATTAGCAAAACGGAACCTGGGTTCATTTTTTAATTATTTTTCATCGTTCAACTACTTATATGAAAATATCTGTAAGGAAGTTTTGAAATAATAGGGCTCGATTGCGATGGGTTTGGATTTCGGGAAAACTTGTTAGGAATCCATCGGTAGGGCCCATGTAATTTTTTTCATCTCAAACTACATATAGCAGATAATAGCTGAAAGGGCATTTTCGAATATCAGGATTCGATTGAGATGGGTCTTGATTTAGGAATTCGTTTAGAAGAGCCATCGATTAGGTTCGAGTCTCTTATTAACTTTTTAATCTCAAACTAATTTTTTAAAAATAGTTGAAAATGTTTGGAAATCCTAGCCGGTAACAAATGCTTTCTTGTTTGCGTATTGACTTGTCACTATTTTTTAAAAATAAGCACAAATCATTAAAGCTAACTAACAGTATAAGTGAGAGCTCGAGAACATTCTGTGGGTTGGCCAATCTCCAGTAAAATCATTCATAGTCAATTTTTTAGTCATTAACAAATGTAGGAAAGTGCTTTTGACCTTCTGTTTTAAAACTAGATTAATATGTTAAAATCATATTCGTTTTTCTAATGATATCGGTATTCCGAACTGAAACAAAAAAAAATTCAACCACGAGCAGTAAAAGGAAAATGAGAATTGTAAAAGTTTTATATCTTAAAGTGGTTGAGGTCACATTTTAAACTGCCATTGTCTAGTTAAACCTATTAAAATTGAATCTGTGGAATATTAAAAAAAAGGATGTACATATTTAAATTTAATTTATTTGGTTTTATCGTTTAATCAAAATTTAACTTCCAAATTCAACTTCTTCTAAATGATCGATGGAGTGACAGGAAATATTTGGAATACAAATCAATTCGGTCCGTGTTCAAAAAGTGGCTCTGACTATAATAAATTTTTTATAGCGACAGTTGATTTCCGTTGTTTCAGACAGACTAGAAATCTGCCACTAACATTCAGTTTGTATTGCTTTGAGTTTCTTACAAAACGTGTTTTTACGGTATTGAATATTGCGGATTATGTGATAATTAAACAGCATTTGCGGGAAGTGTTAATTTTTTGTTTTAATTGGAAAAAAGTGCAGTTGAAACACATCGAATGATTGTGGAAGTTTTCGGTGAAAATACTCCAAATGATAAATCATGTAGAGAATGGTTTTAACGCTTCAAAAATGATGATTTCAGTGTTGAAGATACGCCTCGCTTGAGACAGCCAGAAAAATTCGTAGACAGTGAATTAGAGGCATTGCTCGATGAAGATCCGGCTCAAAATCAAGAGGTGCATGCCGGTACATTGGGGGTGACCCAACAAACAGTTTCCGTACGATTGAAATGTATGGGTATGATTCAAAAGGAAGAATTATTTTGGCACAATTGGATCGCATATGAATTGAAACCACGAGACGTGGAAAGGCGATTTCTTTCTTGCGAGCAGCTGCATCAAAGGCAAAACAGAAAGGGTTTTTTACACCAGATAGTGACTAGTGATCAAAAAAGGATCTTCTCCGATAACCCCAAGGGAAAAAATAATACGCTTTGCCTGGTCATTTGTTGCCATTGACCTCAACATAAACACCAAAGACGAACAATCATGGTTCGAAGGTTATGCCGTGTATCTGGTGGAACCAAAATGGCGTTGTGTACTACGAGCTGCTACAACCTGGCGATTTGTTTGAGCCGTGCCGAAAAACGAACGGAATATGAGGAAAGGCATGATAAAGTTATTCTTCTGCATGACAACGCCGACCCTCACGTTTAAAAGTGGTAAAAAAGTATTTGGAATCGCTTAAGTGGGATATTTTACCGCAACCGCCGTAGTCTCCGGACATTGCTTCTTCTGAATACTGGTTGTTCCGGCGGATGCAACTTGATTTGGCAGGTCACCGGTTCACTTCTTTCGAAGAAATTGAAAATAGGCTTCAAACTTGGATCGCCTCAAAAGACAAAACGTTTTACCGAAATGGGATTCGCAATCGAAAATTGCCTGAGAGGTGGGAAAAAGTTGTAAACAGCGATGGACAATATTTTAATTAATCTGTTCATTAATTTTATTTTAAAATAAATGCATTTATAAAATTAAAAAAACGAACCGATTTAATTTGTACTCCCAATAAAATGAAGCTGCAGGTTCCGCTATAATTTCAATCACGAGCGAATGAAATGGATTTAAAAGATTTCAACAAAATATTTATAAAACTTTTAAGCTTTATGAATCCGCGTACCCGTATTTCCTCAAGTAACAAATTGTTTTCATCCGGAATATTTTACCCAAAACTTAAGATCAGGTAAATATTCACCTCAGGAAGAATAAAACCTTTAGCTCAATTTATTTTTTAGTATTTCGTTTTGACCAATATTTGCCAGAGACTGCCGTTTACGCGTCATTTACTAATTTTTACGCGATCGCGTAGACAACTGTTCGATAACGTCCATAATGTGCAATAATCGTAGACAATGTCGATTATTTGTAGAAAACGTACAACTACTTGTAATTCACGGCACACCATGGCACTAACAATAAATTAATTTAATGATGTTCGTTTAAACCATAACTGAGAATATTTACAGTACCGCCTCTTTAAAAATGGTAAAACAAAATCAAATCAAATAAATTTTGCTGACATCTACTAAGATTACGCCAAACTAAAATATGAAATTGAATTGAGCTATAAATATTTTGTTCAGTGAACTGACAATTAATGGAAAAAATAAATTTTATCAAATTGATTCTATGGCAGCTACTGCATTTGTTTCTTAAATATTGTGAGCTAATTAAGTTTAAGCCAGGTATATTTAGGATGATACTGAAGTAAATTATGATTACAGATGCTAGACTAAACTAATGGAGATATAGGCCAACTATAAGGTATATGTGTTCATAATACTACCCGTGCACGATGAAGATGTTACTCGGTCACCCGGGCTTGTGCTATTATTGACCATTTAACGGCGATTGTTGTTAAATCGCCTTCTTTTGGATAATTTGGTGTTCAAAAAAGTTGATGACTGCCGTTTTAACAGATGACTACTATGTTCTCGCAATGTGGTGCTGATTACAATGTACCTTCAGGGTTGGAGGTCAATCCGAACATTTTTTTCAAATTATTAGCGATAAACAACATACGAGGTCGGATTGAAAATGAAGCTACCTAAGTAGGAAAACAAAATTTTTTTTTGCCAAAAACCATTTATTTCTCAACATAGTCTCCATTTAGTTCGACACACTTAGTAAGGCGATATTCCAACTTTTTTATACCATCTGAATAATACGATTTCGGGAACCCCTCAAAATACGCTTCCACCCATTGTTTCGATTGATTTTTGGTTTCAGGTGTGTAGTGGTGGACCCACGTTTCATCAACAGTAATTAATCGACGCCAAAAATCAACAGGATTACGCTTTATCATGTCCAAACACCGCTGTGAAGTGGTCTGTCGAACTCGTTTCTGTTCACTGAGCAAACGCGGCACCCATCTTGCCGATAGCTTTTTCATATGGAAATGTTCAGGCAAAATGTTGAACACACGTTCATATGATATGTTTACCATTTCAACAATCTCACGCAACTTGACTCGGCGATCATTCATAACGATATCGAGGATTTTCTTGATATTTTCTTCAGTAACCACCTCTTTTGGCCTTCCTGTTGATGGTATTGTTGCAGTGCTTCTTCGGCCGCGTTTAAATTCAGCAATCCAATATTTTACCATGTAATCTGACGGAGCAGACTCACCGTAATGTTTATCGAGCTTTTATTTTGTCTCTTTCGCCGTTTTCCCTTTCAAATAATAGTGTTTAATCACTGCACGAAATTCGTTTTTTTTCATTTTTCAAGAAACACAAAAGTTGCTTACTTCAAACGACTACAACAAATATACTAATCGATGAATTTGGGTGAAATTTTAACAGCTGACGTTTGACAGATCGCAATTTCTAAAAAAAAAAAAATTTTTGTGTTTGTGCTGCGTAGTTTCATTTTCAATCCGTCCTCGTATAACCCAACTCTAACTAATATTTATACCCCATTTATACTGTACTTTTGCGTTCGACCCCGGAGTATAGAAATCGTTATTTTTCGTAATTGCACGGCCTCTGTCGTAGGAGTGTGTGATTCATGCTCATTTGCGTAAATGAATATACATAAGCATGCCAATCCAGAGTGACAGTTCTCTAACAGCAATCCTCCTCATTGCAAATAACGTCAAATCATTAATGTCGAACAAATTAATAACCCGCACCCAGGGAGAACATAATAGAACTGAACTGAAAAAGGTTGGGCATGGTGGAGTGTGTGTGTCTAGTCTTGGTCTCCCCTATAACACCGGACTGATATTGTTCTATGCTTATGATCATTTGAAAATAATCGGCATCACGCAACTGAGTTTACGAAAAATAATGTGGGTGGCATCGATCAATTTAGTTCCACGTCCGTCGGTATTTCTATCCCAGCCAGTTAACGAATTTTTTCTTTAATAGTGAGCTAATTAATCGTGATAGTGCTAATATTCTTATATTACATCGAGGTCAAATGTTCGCCCACAAAATATCAGAACTCATCTAGGCATCTATCTAAAAATCTGGATATGTTTTATCACACACACACACTTTGAACATTTTTAAGAAGATATGTATACTTCCATTGGCAAGACTTCATAATGAAATGTTGTGAAATGTTCGATGTATGAAAAAGTTTATTTGATAAAAAATGGCGCGAAAATTCATACTTCATTGTCAATTTTTTTTAAATCAACTTCAATTTTTTGAAAAGCAAAGTCGTATTTTTTCAAAATAACTTCAATTAAATGTAGAGTAAATCCAAATATTTTTAAAACAAATTCAATTTTTAATATTTCAAATTCGTAAATTTTTACATTTCAAAATCAAATTTTTGCAATCAGTGCTTCCAATTCTTAACTGATTATGATGGGATTGAGTATGCTGGATGAAAACCGGATTCTTAAATGATTTTTGGAAGAAGATTTGGAATATGGCCACTTGGGACGGAACTCGATCAATTGGGGAATGGGATTCTTAAACGAATTTTGGAAGAAGTTCTGGAATATGGCCACCTGGAACAGAACTCGAAAAAAAATTGTATGTCATTTGCAAAATCGTGAATTTAAAGTGCAAAACCTATAATCTATTAAGATATGTTTATTATTAGTAGCTATTTAATATTTCCATTCCAATGGTTCAATAAGATTAGGTCAGATTAAAAGTCGGTCATTTTACTGGTGAGTAATTTATGTGATTTTGTATCAGAATGAAAACTTCTTTGGACTCTAGGATGTTAGACAATTACCAAACAGCTGGACAGCAATTTAATGAGACTACTTTCTATAGTATCATTTCCAAGGTGGTCGATGTTGTTAAAATCGTCGACGCCATAGGCACAAGAAATCGATGTATGCAATATCTTATTCCGGTATGCACATTTAATTAATTCTCAGTTAAGTAACGTCAAGGTCGTCGTCAAGGTCGACATCGACTGGAAAATTATTCTTTCTTGGGAGTAATTCACGTATTGTTTTCACTCGGGTAACAAAGTAACAAGTAAAAACCGGATTCGAACAACTTCATTAAGTCCTCAGATTATTTTTTAGTACCAAGGAAAAATTACTTCACGATCACACGCGGAACTTTCAACATTTATACCAAAATATAACATCAAATTCCTAATTTTCTACAATCAATTTAAATTTCTAACATAACACGATATAATACGAGTCAAGACACATAAAAAATTTATTAAAATACAACTTAATTTTCCTATCATAATACTCCGTCCGGCCATATGGAAAAGAGGAAACAAATTCAATTTAAATAATTAACGTGTCTATTCATCTCTCTACCCATAATACATCGTAAAAAAAACAATTCCCTAATTTCGTTTATATAAATTAAAATTAGATTTTCTCTCTTTTCAGCTATATACTAGTACAGTCTCTAATACACACAGACTCATTTTGTTGTTATTCAATGAAAACGCGAAAATCCACTCTATGCACAACAAAAACGGTTTTCTTATAACCATACCACATTATAACGATCTCAGACTGTGATTTTACATACATTTTTTTAATTTGTATCATGATTTGTGTTTTCTCATCGTGCATCCAACCAACAACAGTACAAAAATCCATTCTAAGTGGTCAAAAGAAGGCCGCGGCCCTAGGTGTCGGCCGAGCTAATTGGAAGAACATGAAACGATGCCGACACAATATAATCGAAGAAGAAAAAAATCGTTTTCTTCTTTCATTTCTTCGCGTATATATGTATATATATTCATCTTCTGTGTATCTACATTGGTACATACATATAAACACGTGTAGAAGAAACAAGTCTTGTGTGTAGTGAGAGATCAGTGCTTGTAATAACTCTATCATTCTATATGGGAGGTCAAACACAATATATAATAATAATAATATATTTAAGAATTTAAAAGCAAGATAAAACGAAATAAAACACAATTTGATGATTATAAAATGTTACAGAGGTGATTTAAAGAAAGCAAAAAAAAAAATATAAAGATTTTCATCTTAAGATATAATATTGTGTTTTAATAAGATCCATTATGTCATCTTAAATTATTATTATTATATTGATGTGTATGTTTTAGGTATTCCGCAATATGACGTCACAAATTACGTTTAAACAAATTTGCATATCAAGGGCGCGATCAAAAATATTTTGAATACCACATCGATCCTTTTCAAAATGCACCACCGAAAACAAATTCCTCTATTCACTTAGTTATTTGTTAAAATGTGTTAGAATGTAATTATTCCTCTGTAATTACCTGATGTTACCGCTCTAAAATTAACTTTTATTTTTTTTTTGTGTATTTGTATGCATGATGCGCGGCCCTAAAGAAACAATCAATGAAGACCATCCACAACAAAAATAAAAGGAATGATTAATCAATTATCCATCCATTGAGTTAAATACTTCTTTATTTCTTGTAAGTTTTGTTTCGGCTTCAAAAGAACTTTTACATATACGTATAAACCAGACCACTACAAATAAACCTAGTATAGTGTATTCTATATAAGAGAAAATCCAGAGAGTGGTAGAATATATCCATAAGGAAATTAAATAAAAGTAAATTTTAAAATCCGTTCTGGTGTTGGCGGTAAAAGTTTTTGATATATTTTTGTGTTTCTTTATAAAATATAAAAAAAACCTTTTTATTACGTTTACGTCGATGTACGCCGGTATTCAAGATACGAATTTAATTTCATTTGATTGTGACGTAGAATCCTCATAAATATATTCAATTGATCGCTATAATAAATAGAATAGTAATAATAGTCATCACTATACATAATAAGCGTATACACAGCACGCAATTCAATTTTAATTCAATAAACATAAACAATTAAATTCTTACAAAGTTTGCTGTATATCTACTTAGTTTGTAAATTGACATAATTTTAATAACAATTCGAGACCATTTAAACATTGCATGCAATAATCATTAATGCAAAAAATTTGACATCAAATCATAAAATAAATTTTTTATGTTAGATATAGGTAAAAACCTTCTTCGTCGTCTTCTAGGGTATTTTACCTATCCGTATGTAGTCGTTTGGTTCATGGAAATTATTTTTTTATTTTATTTTATTTTTGCACGATCATAAAAAAAAAATTTAAATTGGTATTGTCATTTTTTAAATATGCAAATTGATTTCAATTTATAAAAATACAAAACAAAAATTTTGTATATGAAAATATTCACTTTAGAATAGTTGAAGTGGTTAGGTTGTTTAGAATTTCATCGATTTGCTTAACGTGCACATGAAGGGGAACGTATTCTGTCTTGTTGTAAAAAGTAAGCCAAATTACTCTGTCATTTAATTTAATTTAGTTTAGTTATTGGAAGATATCAATCAAATCAGGATTTATATTGTGCGGCCAAGTAAAAAATACTCCGATTCTCATAAATAAATATTCCGCACTAGAGATTTGACTAAACAAAACTTGTTCAGTTTTCATACCCCGCTTTTCCCAAGTACACTAATTTATCAAAAAGCTCATAAGTTTAAATTCTCATTATAAGATCTGTTTAGATACAGCAAACAAATTTTAAGGTTATTTTGTAAAACATTTTTTAAATTAACTTTCTTAACTCCACTAGGCCTTTATTTGAGAATTTTTTGAAATTTAAAAATTTGTTGAGGCTAGGGCCGTGTATCCGAAACTCAAAACCACAAACGAAATGGTTTCGAATTAATTTTATTTTCCGAGACAGACCCCACGAATTTAGAAAATTATAGGTAAGTTTAGTTTATTATTATACAAAATTCTCAACAGATGGGAGTGTAGTATTTAAAAAATATTAAAGTTATCTATTAGCATTTGATATAAAAGTAATATACCAAATTATTAAAAATTTGAAATCGGTCCGAAAGAACAAGGTGATCACTCTAATATTAGAAATCGCTCTTTTGAATCCACATGATCGGCAATACCACAGAATTTTGTTATTCGAGTTATAAAATACTAAAAAATTTCTGTTTCACTAAATAATACACCTCTCTTAATGAGAATTATTCAAGAAATTTGAAATAATTTTAAGAGAAAAAATAAATCTCTTAAAATTATTTCCAAATACGTTTCTACCCCTCTGCTCTAATTCTCTAAGCAGTAAGATAATTTGTAAACATAACTACGGTTTCCATTTAAATTTCAATAATAATTTTATGGATACAAGTTATTCTAAATAGCAAACCAACAGTTCAAGTTGTTAAGGGTTGTGGTATGTGTAATTTTACAGGTGAAAATTTTATACAATAAATTATCTTAGCAATCGTATTCTCCAAACTTTTTTTTACCCAAGATAAAAATATTGGGCATCAAGCAAAAAAGACAACATTAAACGTCAAACCGAAATTTTAATTAACTTATATCCTTGATAACTCAAAAAATACAATGTTGAGAAATGTAAATTCTTGCATATACATCAAAGCCATCTAGAATCACACATACCCGCAAAATCATATTGAAAAATAGCCGGAGTCGGGAGTTATTTGATATAAAAAACACGATACGGTTTGATAAACATATATAACAAGTCAAATATTTGAAAAGAACATTACAAAAGCCAAAAATTTCTTTACTTCGTGTGGTAAAGACGTATACAATCTAAGTCTTATTTACAATTAATCCGTTGAATTTTGATTTGTATACGCTGAACACTGTAAACGCTACTCTTTATTCTAAGTACAAAATCACATCATTCAAATCCAATCAAATCTGTGTGTGTTAAGCAGATGTTAATTTCAGTGTAGTTCATTGTTGAAGACGAATGGCATTTAGCACTTTCCGCTCGTGCCAGTTAACTAAGTATAATAGTCGGATCTTGGAATCTGGAATATTTTCTGTAAACCCGGGGTTACCGTACTAAAAATGTAGAATTTCGAGTAAACTATATAAACTATGCGTTTTGAACATCGAAGCTCATTTAGCCATCAAATTAGACTTAGTCTCAGGCACACAAAAAAATTATTGGATGAGAAACTCGTGAAGTTCGAAAAACTCGTTGTGACTAACTAACAACGAATTTTTCGAACTACACCAGTTTCTCTTCCAATAATTTTTTTGTATGCCTGAGACTAAGTCCTCAATGGCACCGAAAATTTATGAATCGAAACCATTTCTAGTTAAATGGTTTAGGTCTAGTTCTGGAGAGACGTTATAGATTTATCATTTGTTTTTTATCTTTAGTTAATTTTTAATCTTTGTAAAATGTATGGGTTAATCTTAAGGATCGGCAACAAGTAGGAGGTGAAACTTGGATCAATTAACTGTTTCTTTAGAAATCGATTTTATGAAATAGACATCGTGTTTGACCTTAGTGCTAGTTAAAAGTTAGTTTTATTGCATAATATAATTAAATTTTGTACTCATTCATTATTGTTATAAATTTGTTCTAACTATAAATTTCCCAATCAAGGGACTATTAAATAGTCTAAACCGCCGTATTTATTGTACCCATCGGTTTTCTTAATTGTGAGCAAGTGTGTGTAGTGATGAAATTATATTACAAGTGCACAATAAGTTGAAAGCTTTGCTTGAGCAACTTAAATGGATTTTGCAGTAATCCACATACCATCTTGTTTTAGAATATTCTACTCCTTAGGTCTCCTTAAGACGAACAAGTAAAATATCCGAATGTTTGACTTTACTGAAAGAATATTTTAATTCCACCGATAACAGTCCATTTTTATAAGTTCACAAATTTACATTCTAAATCGAAATATTTTTATTACTTTTTAACTGAACTAGCGATTATTTTGAGTATGGTCACTTCTGATTTGACAGAAAGTTCCGCTTAATGAAAATGGTTGTGAATTCGCTTCAACAACGCTGGGAAATATTGAAACATTATTTCGAAAATCATGGTAATGTTGCAGAATGTGTGCGAAAATTGCGTGCGGTTTTCGGAAGAAACGAAGCACCGGGAGCTCCATATGTGCGTTATTTTGTGAATATAGTTAAAGAAATAGGCTTGCTAATTAATAAGCCAACACGAACCAAGCAGCCAACCAAGCTTAAACCCGAAAATGTTGATGCTGCAGCGGAGAATGTGCGTGAGTCGCCGGGAACATCAACTCGTCATCGTGCTCAAGAATTGAACATTTCACGCACAACATTGCGATGAATTCTGCATAAAGGTCTTGGTATGACACCGTATAAAGTTCAATTGGTTCAGGAATTGAAGCAAAGAGACCATCCATTGCGTTTTAGATTCGCTGAGTGGGTTTGCGTTCGACTTGAAGAAAATGCCGATTTTGGCAAAAAACCATCTTTTCGGATGAGGCGCATTTCCATCTTGCCGGCTATGTAAACAAGCAGAATTGTCGCATTTGGGGCAAGGAGAACCCGCACGTGACCGTAGAGAAGCAGATGCATCCTCAACGAGTGACTGTTTGGTGCAGATTTTGGTCCGGTGGCATCATTGGGCCATTTTTCTTTGAAAATGAGCAAGGAGCCGCCGTTACTGTCAATGGTGAGCGCTACCACGCCATGATAAACGATTTTTTGTTCCCAGCAGTTGAAGCGGAGGGAATAGGCAACATTTGGTTTCAACAAGACGGCGCTCTGCGCCACACAGCACACATTTCAATTGATCCTTTGAGCACTGTCATCGAAGGTCGAATTATCAACCGAATTGCTGATGTGAGTTAGCCGCCTCGGAGCTGTGTAAAGATAAGTGTTACGCCAATAAACCAGCAACGATTGACGCTCTCAAGAACAATATTCGCATTGCCATTGAAGACATAATGCCGCAAACCATCGAAAATGTGTTCAAAAATTGGACCGGCCGTATGGCCGTACGTCCAATCCAGCCGAAGCAGTCATATGAATGGAATAGTATATTCCATAATTAATCGGAAGGATTGTTCTTTGCAATTCAATTTATTCAAAAAATAAATTTGAAAAAATATTGAGAACTTTTTGTTTTATTGCATTTAAAAAAAAAATATTTGGCCCACTCTGTACTTGCCAGGCGCAGTGTATATTTTATGTCTCTCCTCTCTTTTCTGGCTTAGACGATTTTCCTCGATTCTACGTTTCTCTACCAGGGTAATTTTGAAAGTTAATTTTTAATACTTTTAAATCACTGAAGTACGATTCTTTATTTGTTGCAGTGTTTAAAGACAAAGAACTTATAATTTATAAGATCCAAATGTTATATACTTCACTTACTGATTATGTTTTGGATTAGTCTGTTATTTTCTGTGCATGAAAATAGAAAAATGAGAAAAGTTAAATTGTTTGTATATTTAATCTTAAATTCCATATACTAGTAATTATTATCTTATAAATTATGGAATTGCATAACCCTCAAAGGATTTTATATCAAGGAACTATATAAAGCGTTTAACGAGGTAAAAACCTAGTGGAAGAAATAACTGACCACCAAAAATGTCATTTCTGATGGTGTTTGCATTTGCAAAGTGATTTTAGTGAATAATTAATTGTCATTAAAACCAAATTCCTTAAAATTATATAAGTCAGAACCTCAATTTTATTAAAAGTTTATTTTGGAAATGGCCGGTCACTATCATTCCTTATCAAGAAGGCGGTTCGTTTAAAATATTTACTACCAAACAATAGATCTCTTAAATAAACGGACTCGTCCAGATCGGTTTCTGTTCAATTGATTTGGAATTGGTCGATTTTCGCCAAAAATTTGAACGTGCAAATAATTAAAATTTTCCAGCTGATTTTAATTTCTGAAAAGAATTATCAACCACCTAAGTAAACAAAAACTTCTGATTATTAAATTTCATTCAAAATGATCTAGAATTTTTTAATTTGTATAAACGATAAAATAAAACAACGTACAATACGTACAAATAAAAAAATACCTTTAGAATTCATTCAACAGTTTTTAATATAAAATTTTGATACTAATTCATTAAGTCAACTATTTTCGACCACTTCTAGTTAAAACATAAACTTAGATTAGATCCATAAAAATAACAATCAAATTTCGTAAGCTACAAAATAATTCGCTAGTACTACTTTTAAAAGTCGCGTCTCTTGATATATGGCCAAATATTCCAGTGTACGTAACAAAACGTCAGTGGCAACAGCTTGCTAAGATGAAAGATTTTTTCAAATCAATAATTTTATCAGATCGAAATTGATTGTAGTGATATTTCCAGTTTTTGATTTAGATACGATCACTCTGATTCTCTAGAAACGAGGATAAATTGTTTAGGTTAAAAGTGATAAATTTTAAACAAGATAAATTGTTTTTTGTAGAAGTCAAGATTTATATTGATTATATTGATAGCTTTAATTGATAACCGTAAAGCACTCGAATATTTTACTCGATCAGATTCACTCATACCTGTGCTTAGTTTTATCTCCAGTCTTTCTAAAAATACAGCAGAAATAGAACTATTAATCATTTTATGTTTAAAGTAGAAAAGTATAGCAATTGACTGTTTAGATTTGAGGGAGTAGACTTAAGGAATAGAAGAAATTGGATTTGAGCAATTTTCAAGAATAACACTCAAGTGCTCCAAGTGATTTGACAAAATCAATGGCTTAGTTCTTATAGCCTCTTTTAGCGCCATGCCAAACAATCAATTTGTTATGTGCACGAAATATTTTACTACAGGCTGTAGGAAAACAAAATTTGAAATAAATTTATGGGACACTATTGTTGCTCAACAAACTTTGAAATCGCACGATGCTATAATTCTAAACTGGCACTAAGATTAAATGATGACATTGAATTTTATATTGCTGTGCAATTGGAGAATGCCAATATTAAAAATAGTGAAAACTTTTCGTTTACCCGTTTACAAATTATAGTACTGATTAGAAAATTAGCACAAGCTCTACTGTAATATAAGCTCTACTGTACATATCAGCTCTACTGTATACACTCGTATTTACCGGGCCTGATTGTATGAAAATTGCAGCTTTCGATATGGACACCCGAAAAAAAATGACTGTTCGAAAATAAAATTATTTGGTTAAATGTTTGATGTACAAGAGTAGACAATAATTATTATTAACTGAATCTGGCTTAAATATCTTTCCACAAAAAAAGGAGAAGTTATATAAAATAATAAAATAAACATTATTTTAAAGATATTTGAAAATATTTGAAAAAAAATGAATTGTCGACCCTCTGTTGGAGTGCAGAACTCAGCGTTAGGTGTTCCATTCTTCCATGTCAGTGTGTATAGATTGACAAGGGGATTGCGTGACATCAATATCGTTATGTTCTACTTTTTTCCCCAACCGATTGTTACAATCGAGATTTAAACCAAAACAGTATTAAGATTAATCAAAAATCAACACTTTGTCGCTTCCACTGGTCGTACTCAGCAGGTTCAGATAAACGTAAGAGTTTTATTAAATATATCATTTTAACTTAATAACATTATTAAAATATTTTTTCAGAGATGTCTACTTTGCATCCTGATGAGAGACCGGGTTTTTGAAAATAACTTAGTTGTAGTTTTTTGTTAGGATTATAAAGCATTGTGCCGTATGGTCTACACCGCGTAGATAATTAATATTCTACACGTGTAGAGAATGTATGTATACAATTAAAACAAAAACGTCGACAATGTAGATAATGTAAACTATGCCGAAAATTATTATTTCTGTTAGCAATAAACAAATTTTTCTCAATTCCTTTGTTATTGGAACCATTTGGCTTTATTTCTACCTCACACTAAAAAATTCGAACTTAACCCCACTCCTATTTAATATGTGGTAATATACTCGAAATGCGGAATAATAAGAAAAAATGAATATTTCTTGCGTAAACCTTAGCTGTGTTAGTACAATTTTAAAATATTCGAAAACAGCTATACTCAGTTAAATTTTTTAACCAAATTCAGAGCTTTCAATTTAAGCTACTTCGAGCCACGGAACATCAATGAACGGATTAATACGAGCTATCAATCACACTGTAAAAATTTTATTCCGCAAAAATCAGTCAATTACCCTAATTTTTACATGTAACTTGTAAATCCAACAGGCAATAAAATTCAATTGAACACAGAACCCATTCGTGTGGCCGCCAAATCTGTATGTCGCCCTTTTACTTAAGAAATTGTGGGGTAAATGGGTAACGAAATTGGATACAGTATTCGCTTCGAATATGTACATGACAGTCGGCATTGCACAGAGAATTTCTTTCATAGCCGCAAATTTAGAATCGTAGTGCGTTATGTAATTCGATACCAACTAGAATTGAGAATTCTAGTTTTTTTAATGCAGTTTGTATATCAAAAAATGTTACAGGATCATGATAAACGCCGGTGATTTAAGTTAAGGAAGCTATCGGTGCACGTTTATTTACAATATGCAAATCATTCGAGTTGCTAGTTCTATGGTGTAAGCTAAGTTTGCGAGTGATACACGAGAAATAGTTATTGTGCCAAATTCAATAAATAGGCGTACACACATCTTAATCTAAACATTTAATAATTATATAATTCATGTTATGGGTCCTAGATATGAGATTTCAATGGAAATGAGATTTCAATGGAATAATATGGAATTTTAAAATACTGGTTTTGGACTAAGGCTGAAGGTGTCCAAGTGGATAATGGTGTTTTGATAAGGATGTGCCAAGTGAGGAACAACAATTAACCAATAAGTAGACCATTGTTCAGACAGACTCTTGTATTCGTCAAAAAAACCTAACATTACACACTTTAGCGCAAGTAGTGGCTTGATTGACTATTTTAACGCATGTTGGTATCACGCTTAATAAATATTGAAAATATAAAACCCCACAAACATTTTTAATTGTGACGACACTGGTTTGTTTTTCCAGCGTTTACCCAACAAATCTTACGCACAGTCTAGATTATTATAACTAGCACTTAGATTGGATGACAAGTTCAATTTGGAAGGATTCTTTGTCAAAAATTGACGTACATTTTGCTCGCGACAAATGGAATGTGCTCCTATTTTTACATATGTGTCCTTTACACCTCAAAGGGGCTCAACCAAATTAAAAATTTGTTAATCTAGAATATTGTCCACCAAATATCACAAAACCTTAAAACTACTATAGGACAAAAATTGTGTGTAAGAGGCCAAAAAGAACGAAAGACCACTCAAATAGCGTCAACGCTACTATGGTTTGGTTACTATGGTTAACTTTTTTGATGTCACAATGTTTGTCGACGACCAAGTGGTTGTGGTGGAACTTTCATCACCTGTTAACATTACCTGTATACATTCGACGATGGTGAAGTTGATGAAATACATTATGAGAAATTTTTTAGATGAATGCAGGGTGTACCTGATTTGATGCACTACTGCACTCAGACGGTCACGAAATTTATCGACAAGCAATAAACAGACTAAAACAACTGATTTGATTTAATCGTGGCGAAAATAACTTTTTTTATTTGTAAAGAACTTAAACTTGATTTTTTTTTTAAAAAACCGGAAGACATTAACTTAAAACGCATTTTCCAGTACAGAATGTATTTTTTTAGAATGGACAAAGTATTAAAGTAAATACTTCATCCAAGAGATACGAGTATAATGACAAATAGTAACGTTTTACATTAGTGTCATTAAGCAGTGTAAAATAACTGTGCAGAGAAGTTGAGAATTAGAATAGCCAAGCCAAACAAGTCAAACATAAAAATGAAAGTACAATAGTCCGGGGTGGATTTAAAATAAATTGCATAATAATTTGCGAGATCAACTACAACTTCATACTGCTTACTTCCTGTGGGATGACAACTGTGTTTTATTGTATCTGCAGTTATTTATAATTGTTGAGAAATCCAGCGTTACACCAAACTAGCAAGTGTCAACGAATTATGTGTTCCTATGGGCTAAAGCACATGGTTATTAGATCATATTAGGAGTTACTATCAAATTGAAAAACAAATGTAAATAATTTAACTTATTGAGACCAATTTGATTATATGTCAAAACGAATTTTCAATGAAAACTTGATAACTAAATGAAAATTTATTGTGGGTCGTGGGTGTATATACAGTGTAAAAATTATGTTTACGAAAAACTACTTTACAAAAAAGTGAAATCTTATAATTTAAAGTAAAGTCATAAAACGGCCCTGAACTTTGGACGATAATTTCCACACTTGACAAAACTCTTCTATTTAACACTCTTGATGCATAATCTACTATTACATTATAAAAATAAAATATTAAATACAAATAATTAAATTTTTAATATTTTTAAATGACATTAGTGCGAGAAAGATCATTGCCACACTAATTCGATTATTCGATTGTCGCACTAGTTCAACAATCCTGTATTTTTCATATAAATTAAAAATACATCGTTAAGAATTTTGTTAAATTTTTGTTTGTTCCACTCTACGCCACCCCCACTTTTAAAAACTTTAATATTAAGCACATTAACTAAACATTTGGTTTTGCAGTGACGAACACCTGTTAGAGATAATGTAATTTAAATCAATGTTAACTATTTTACAGTGTGCGCATAAAAATGTCAATAATCCCAGTAAATTATCTTTTACAATTATCATCAAACTTAAGCTTGACATTTCTACAATTATCGTGTATAATTGCATCTTATGCATATTGTTGTTTCACCTTCATTAAAATACAACTATGTACAGTAACACGAGTAAATTAAAATGTAATAATTCATATATATTACAAAAACAAAAAACCTTTTAAAATGTTCATATTATTTTATAAGTATTTAAATAGACATTAAATTAATTTTATTTATTTTACAAAACTGCATACGATCAGATCAATCAATGATGTAATTTAGCTTAATTAGTATCGATCAGCACACAGAAAATATTATAATGATCTTGATTGTCGTATAAGACGACAGTAATTACCTAATATAATAAGACCGATCGCGTTTATATTAAATACATTCCATATTATAATGAAAATGACAGTTAACTGATCTGATCGCCTTAATATTTATTTTTTATTTTTTGTGTAATAATATAACACACATATAATGTGATCATGCATGATCAGACCGATCGATTATTTTTTCGTCTTATTTTCAATTGATTGACTTAATCATATTAAAATAATACTTTTCGGTATTCTGTTTTTTTTCTGTACTTCTCTGATTTAGAGATGCCGTTAAAGATTATATTACCTTCGTTTGGTATTGTATTTCTTCACAGATACAAAAAAAAAGTTATTTTCACACCTGAAGATTGAAAAGAAATGGTTGAATGAGTTAAATTTCTTTGATCTTTTTCGTCTTGTTTTTTGTTTGTTTGTTGTGTGTTCGGTGTTTCTTCAGGTTGTTTTTGCATAGAAGAGGTACACACCGTGTTTGTTTATTTATTTATTTTGTTTTATTTTTTTGTGTATGTTTAGCTTTGAGCACAGTAGATATGTCTGTAGATATAGAAGAAACCACACACAAATATTTATTTCGAATACAATTTTTTTTGTCTATAGTTTCCGTCTAATATAATTCTAATTATCCTATTAGTTTCATTAGCGAGTTAACAAAATAGAAAGAAAAAACGGTAGTAATAAGACGGTCACCTTTTGTTGTTTGTTTGGTGTGTGGTGTTTATGTTATACATGGGCTTGAGAAAATGGTTTTAACTACACCATATCCATAAATACAAGAATTTAATCATGCCATTGTACTATTGTAGCTATGTGTATAGCCGTAATTAAATCCAATATTTATTACATTACAAATATTTTTTATTTCAAAGTAGCTTAGTTTCACATACACGTTTGTAAGAAATACATTTTCGTGTTCTTTATATGTACGCGATAACAAGAAATCTATTATTGCATGCTATTTAAGAAAATCGTGTAGAAACAACTAAAAACTATTATACATATAGTTTGTGCAGAGGTGTAATTAATAATAATAGTAATTAATAAATCAATAAATTTTTTGTATTTTATTATTAACCCTCATTTGGGCATTTGATTTATATTATACTTTCTAAAAACATTACACTGTACTTTATCCATATTGACTGGCCTTAAACTAAGTATAGCACTCTAATCTCAAACCCAACCTACGTACTCTTTTTCTTTGAATAAATCGGTTCTGTCACTACTACTTAGGACAGTAGGCAATTTATTAGGAAATTTAACTTATAATATCAGGTTTCTGTTCGAAGAACATTTCTTTTAAATATTAATTTAGATAATTTTGGGCAAACCTCAATATAAGGGTACAGTAAAATCCTCAAAGACGGAAATCAATAACATGAAAACTCTTCAACATCAGAAAATTTCAAACTTACCAATCGCCAGAAAATTATCACAAAGTTTCATATATTTAATTCGTAAAATCTGGAAATTTTATTTATACAAAAGAAAAAACAAGTGAAAATAAATAACAATAAAAGATAAAAAATTTGACTTATATAAGAATTTTTCATAAATTTTGAAGCAACTCCTTAAACCGGTAGTCCGAAAATATTTCCGTTTTGAAGAGGATTTCGTTTATCGAGTTACAGTGAACAGTTTTTACATTTTCAACTTGTGCACTACCGTAAGACACTCTTTCAGTTCCTAAATAGTCCAAACACTAAGTTGATTGGCAAATAGGAGAAAAGAAATAAGTGGCAAAGTACCGTGTTTTCGAAGTTTGCAAAATCAATATAGTTAATAATTTTAAATCTAATAGTAATTAATAGTTCAGGGTATCATGAAAAATAAAACAAAAAATTAGATGTAAGGAGAGGAATGTAAATATATAAGTTTCTAAATTTCTTCCGCTTGTTAGACAAATTATATTTTTTTGTATTCACAATGTTTCCTATTTTTTTAATCATTGAAAACAAAGAAGCCATTTACTCACAATATATCTGCCACAAAAAGTAGAAAATTTTACTCCCCCCCCCATTTGTAGCCCCAGTACACAACCCTTACAAAAATAAGAACTTTATTAAGTTTGTTCTTGGCAGTTTGATGTTGTACTGATTAAATATTGGTCTCCTCACCAGGTTTCAATGACCAAACTACAAAAATTCCACTATTGCTTTGTGCCTATGGTACAACGCAAAAACTTATCGATTTGGTAAATTATATCACCAAATCAAAAAACCTCTGGAAAGTCACGCTATGTGTGTACTAAGCCAACACTAATATGATTAAGAAGTCTGTATTAAATGATTTATTTAAGATTTTTTCGACTTTTTAGACAAAATATTATATTTAATGGCATCCACGAAGAAACTATTTACTCACAATATATCTACCAGAAAAAGAAGAAAAATGTATTCCCCCCCCCCCCCCCCCCCCCCTCCTCTATTTAAAGTAAAGTAATAAATATTAACATATTATTTTTTCATCTGGTGGTAATTTTTCAATTGAACCAATTCAAAAGACCAATGAAAAAGCACAAATAACCGGTCCACAACAGATGCAAATAATATAGGCAAGTATTTTGAGTGAGTTTTATTTTCTAAAAGTCAGTTCATCAAAAGTTGTTTTAGTGATATCAACTAACGACTCAAAATTCCTTAAACACTTCTTTCATTTCTATGAGGCACTTTACACTATATATTCCGAGTACAACAATTTGTTACTAATACTTTTTATAAAATAAGTGGAATTTATTAGGTATCAAGTTTTCCTTCAATCACATTTCTAAAGGATTTTCATTTTGGCAAATTTTGAGCAAGCCTCAATATAAAAATTCAGCCTAATTCTCTCAAACGGAAATTTAATAACACGGAAAATTTCAAAATTATAAATCCGTGAGATATGGACAGGACATATCCTCTTTGAAAAATGAAAATGTTAACATTTTTAAGCCGCAAATTTTAATTAACCACAAAATTTCATATCCAATTACGATATTCCGCTTTATAGAGGTTTTGATTTATCCAGACTCTGGCAGTGAAGGGGTTTTACATTTTAAACTTGTACACTTCCGTAAATCACTATCGTAAATTATTTTTGGAAAAGTAATTATACATATTACAAATTCAATATAGTAAATCATTTTAAATCTAATAGTAATGAAGAGTTAAGAATATCAGTGAAAAATAAAACAAAACAATCGACGTTCGACGTATGGAGAAGAATATCAACATATAATCCAATTTGAGTAAACAACGAGCTTGAGAATGCAAACGTTTCCGGAGTCAACGTTGTAAAGGAGTCTTAAATTGTTTACATTCTCGGATGCACTTTAATCGAAATATTTAGAAAACACAAATCTTTCTTTTAATTTATGGAATGTAAAGTGATACTACCAGTCTAAATTATTTCTTCTGGTGGTAATATTTCAAATGAACCACGGTATATTCTTCAAAATATTCTTTCAATATGGAACCAGTGAAGAAGGATTAATAACCGCTCCTCAACGAATGAAACGAATATGGGCAAGCATAAATGGTGTATAGGCGCAAGACAAAAAAAACATATTCAGGTGAGCATTAATCTCTTATGTTCCCTTTTTGATGAGACCGAAATTTAATGAAAATTCTATAAATTGCTTAAAATTCATCAAAAGTTATTATAGTGAGGCCACAATTGATTTAGAATGTTGGACTAAATCTACAATTCAAAAAATGATAAAAAACAAACGAAATAAATACTCGGCCAGAAAAAAAACTATTGTTACTACAACAAAAACATCGGATAATTAACACGAATTTGCAACGATGACTTCAGATACTAAATAATTTCAACGATTTAATACTTGGATACAGCGTAAACCCCCCGGAGAGCCTCCACCAAGTCTTCGATCAGCAACAACATCGTCTATCACAGTTGCTACGGGTTTACTTTCTGCCAATGCAAATACTTCGATTTGGTTTTGTGATCAACAACCGTTGTGACAAATTCAAGACCCACAAACAACCGGATCTGTATACTCAGATTGCACACACATTACTCGAACATCTCATTTGTGAACGAACATGCTCCAACGGAAATGAAATCAGAACATGCTAAAGACAATTTCCACGACCACCTCGAAAGTATTTAAAACACGATCTAATCATTTGTTTGGGTGACTTTCACGCACAGACCGCATTCATCGAGGTATCATAACCCGTGACTAGTTACTTCTTAAATAAAACAACAACGGGATGCGGTGTGTGTGGTAGCAATCATATATTTCATACACAATAAAAATATTAAGACCAAACGTGGTGCCAACACCGATTCTAGCCAATTTCTGGTAGTTGTGAAATAATAGGTCTTCCACGTATACTACCCGTTTCTTACGAATCAAGTAACCCCGGTCAACTTCACAGCTAGCATATCGCAATCCCTAGACAGCCAAGCACTAAATCAGTAGAAGATCAGTGGAACATAATTTAATCGGCGATAATAAATGCTTCAACTGCAAATTTGCCAACATTGCATCAGCGTGAAAATAACACCACCACTTGGTCCTACTTACGATGAAGTACAAAGCAACGGGTGAGGATAACATCTGTAACGAAAAGATTAAAAACGGCGATGATTAGCCCTTCTACCGCATGTTTGAGCTGGTTTTATCGATTTGCTCCGTTGAAAATAACAAATGAATTTAAAAAAGTTCTAATTCGTTGTCTACTACATAAAAGAAAGTCTCCGGTGAATTGAAAAACAATCGGGGAATAGCTTTGTTCGGATATAAGGTCTTAGGTAATGAAGTTGCTCACTCAAACTCTTAGATGCTTTCAAAATAACATCAAGAGTGCAGCAAGAAGACCAAATGGCAATATATTTTTTTTAATGAAACAGTTCACGGTGCATTTTTAAACCAAAAATTATTGATTTATCTGTCTACGGGAATTAGAGTTAACCGAAAATATTGTATCTAGAAGGGGCAGGTTGTATTTTTTAATTGTGATTACTTTTATCCGATAAAAGTAATGACCATCAGAATAAATACTTCTGTCGGATAAGAAAAAATTTAATCAGATCGGTAGGATATTATTTAACATAGATTCGTGGTCATAGGAGAACACAGAATTTTTATATGTGCAGTTTAACAATAAAAATTTTAAGTTTCGCAATATATCGCGCAAAACAAAGTTTGTATTTTACAAAGCGCTGAATAAGGCAAGTAGTAACTTTTGGTAGTCCTGGACACTAACAACACGGAATTGCCAAAAGCTGTTTTTGGGCAAAAATGAGTACATTTAGGTCATATTAAGGATGAATAAAGGTATCGGATGCGTCTGAATCTGAGATCAAAAATGAGTCGAACAACTTCGATATAATTGGAACAATTAAAACTTTATAATGCCTAGGTTTGGAGACGTCCTAAGCTCCAACGACCTCGAACAGGACATTCAAATTCTTGGGCATCGTGTCTCTCGCCCTTTTGTTATCCGAATCGTGTTATCTGAAGGAGCTGAGTTAAGGTGACCAAATATCTTCTTGTGATATAGCGTTTGCGAGGAAGAGAATTGATTTTGTTTTGGTCAGATTTTCTTATATTTTGTAACTTCAGCTGTAATTCGTATCTGGTGCCATTTCTACAATGAACATATGGCTGGAAATACGCCAAAGACCTACCGTATCACATTAATCTGCAGGAACTACCATCATACCTCACTGAATGGAGAATCTACAATCTGACATGCCTGGAAAATAGAAGAGAGCTTTTGAAGTATTCATTTATTGGATTTGCCGACGTTACTTGTGTCTATTAAATTAAAAGCACAAAGCAGAACCTTAAGAAATTTTGAGTTTCTACAACTAAATAAACACTTGACAAATTATGGTTGCCACAAACCCGGTGATTATAATCTGCATGATTTTTAATAAAATTGACCATCTTTTTGACTTTTGCCTAAGAAATAACGAGATTGAAATATATTGAAAAAAGTTGTATGAGTTGACTATTTAATTTAATTTTGTGATAAATCCTTGATCCCCTTTTGAAATTTAATTCAATATTCATCTCTTGTGTACCTCTTATGTTGTATATAATTATTAGCATGATTTTTGTTGGAATTCGAGAGTGATTTCTACTACGAGATTTGAGAGACTAACATTGTAAGATATTTTTAATGTAATGGAATACTTTCGAAATTAAATCCAACGTTTTGAAATCAAATTAAGTCTTTTTCTTTAAGTACTACTGAAAAATTTACTAGGTACCTAGGACCTTGGTTTACTATGTATTCCGAAATAACAGTGATTTTATTGGAAATCATAAATATTTTATCACTGATAAGGAATCTGAAACATAATTTCCCGGTTTCTAAAATATCGGATTGTTTATGTTCAAAATTCTAAAATTTTATAAATGGAAATTCTGCGTTTTACATAGTGGTTTACCCTACTCGAGGAATAGAAGCCAGATAATGTCAATGATATATTACTTGCTGACAACTTTATAAGCAAGATCACCATACTTAAATCGATAAAAGTGAAGTCGGCTACGTTTTTCAAGTCCTATGTCTGATGAGTAATATTAGTGTTAGAAAACAAGGTGAGTTAATGAAAATCATTATTATTTTAAAATGATTTCAAAACGCCATTACCTTACAGGTGCTTAGACATTACCTAAAGACAGACATTAAATCAAAGTCGAACCATCATCATTCGAGTAAGTTAAATCGCACTACAAAATGTTCATCAGTCCATGCAATTCAACTTCTAAGAACAGAAATCAAAAACAGCTGCAAAAATACTTCAGAAACAGAAACATAGTAAGCAAACAAAACGGCGTTCTAACCTGCGAAAGATTCAACAAGCAAACAATTGGTTGGACCCCAAACCGGATCATCATAGTTGAAACAACCAATTGGCTCTTATCCCACATTGCGGGAAAGTAATGCTGCAGGAGTTGAGTGTTATACATGTCTTAAAATTAAATTAAATCTTTGTAGCTTTAAAACATAGTAACGATCATAAACCATTAAGAATTTGAAACAAATTATTACAGTAGGTTTCAAAGTTTAGAGTAAAAATAATCAATATTATCATCACTCTCCAGTCAAGAATTTTTTCCTAAATTCAAGAATCGAAATTAAATTTAAGAAATCTTAAGATCATATTGAGAATAAATTTACGTTCAAAAATCAATGAAACTCCGCCTTCTCTTCAGAGTTAGGTGAGCAAAATAGAATATTATACACTAAGGTTGAGAAGTATGCTTTTATAGCCCGAGCGAGTTTATAGTAAGCAAGGGCTATAATAGCACTTCTCAAACGTGGTGTATATACAATTTTTTCAACTACTTGTGGCAGAAGGCACACCAACCATTAAGGTTTTTTTTGATAAGAAAACTAATTTGATAAGGGAAACACTTGCTCTATAATAATATTAATTATGTCGTAGTAGCCCGAATTTTTTACTTAATTGCAGTAAGTCTAAATTTAAAATGACACTGCATTTTGTTTTGTTATTTGAAGTTTTAAGTTTGTTGAGTCAAATTGGCATTCTACTAAAAAAAAAATAGAGAATGATGATATAATCGGCACGCCGGCTGAAATATGTGAGATAGTCGAAAATATAACAGACCAGCCTGCTGCATCAAAAATCGAGGGACATTTCATTTTAAAATTTGGTCAATCTTGTAAATTTTATTTGGATTTTTTTTTTTTATCAAAATCTACTTTATCAATATGGCGGGGGGGGGGGGGGGATAATCATAATCTCCCTATGCATTTAATCGCAAATATAAAATATTATTAACCACTAGCCGAGACATTTTGTTTCTCAGGCTACTAAAATACATAATAATGATGCCTACTACGACTAGTAGTTGAAAAAATAAATTACTTACGAGTATACTGCATATAAAATTATTGATTGACTTCAAAAAAAACTTTCAAACTTTCTCAAAACAAGAATATTTTTTTCTAAAATGGAGAATGAATATTTAAACTGAGAAATTTTAAGTTCACTTTGAGAATAATTTTTTTCTGTCGAATTAATCAAAACTAAATTTTAACACAATACCATTTTTGACAGTTCCTTCTCAAAAAATCATAAAAGACCGGTTACACTTTAGGGTTTGTAATGATCATAAAATAAAAATCCTTGACTTGCATTTATCTGATCCACTATATATTACTAGAAAGTGCGGTATTTTAGCTCTAAATAAATTAATTATTAAATCTTAAATCATTATTTGTCATAAAGCGCAAATCTAGGCAATTTGCAACACGATCTGCATAAAAAATACTGGATATGTGAATTTATCTGTTCATTTATAAAGATATAATATATGAAAAACAATTTATCTTACTTGATGTTGCCATTTAAGGGCACCGGAGATAAAATAATAAAAACATTGTATATAAGACTTAAGAGATATAATTATGATTTTTTTTACAAATATCGCGCACTCTCGTACACAGTACAGTGATAGATTAATATATTTTGTGTTAAATGTTTCTAATTAAAATGATTATTATAAATTGCATTTGATTATAATATATTAGATGCTCACTGCAATTTAAAGATATTTATTTATATAAAACGTAAATAAAGGTGAGGAGATGATTGATCGAATGTTATTAAATCAGCTGGGAATAATTTTGTGATCGCTTTGTCGACCGGTATTTCGCCCTGGAATATGCATCAAATTTATCTTCATTTATACGATCGAAATACGTGATCATGCTTCTGAAATGTGTTTTATAATATCGTAAAAAATATGTACAATACCATTCACTTAAAGAAGACGCAAAATATAAAGAGAATCTGGGCAAAGTAAAAAAATATTGAAAAATGCATAAATGATTTAGCTCTAAGTATAATATTGCCGAAAATATTTAGCACAGTCGTGAAATAAATTCGCTAGAGTTAAATAAATCAAATAAAAATAATAAACGTTGTAATTAAATTATTAATAGTAAAGTGGATAATTAATAGTGATTGTTATTAAATTATGGATTGAGAAATATAATGTTTGGTGTATAGCTACGGTTGGTGCCAAAAGGCAAAACAATTATAATATTTTATATTGCACAAAGTGTTACGGTTAATAAACTGCGGTCGAGATGATTTAATATATGATCGACCTTCCATGCCAATACTGTATATATGTACGTAAAAACCATATCTTCTTAATTTGATTATGCGAAAAAAAAAAAAAATTTAATCTAGAAACGTGATTTTTATACCCAGATTCCGTCTGTGTTCTTTGTTTTATCTTGTTCTCTGCTGTATACGACGTTGTACAAGATGAACCGAAAACCGCATACAGAAGTCAATTTAATTTTTTTTTCTGAGTATATTATAAAATGGTAAGAAAAAATATTCTGGAATCCTCAATTTCATAGTCAATTTGACTTAAAAAAATGTATATAATCGTCTTCTTGAGTGATATGGTTCAGTTGAATAAAATGACCATAAAGACGAGTTCTCATGTTTCATTTTGAATTAGCTACATTTTAATTTTATTTTGCACAGTGGTGGTGTGATAAAAATTTGGAACACCTACACACTGTGAGATGTTGTCACTCAATGTAAAATTTTGTACAAAATACATGTTTGATAATAATAGTTATTGGGAACAATTTTTTTTATTAGGTATAAAGTGATTAGGAGGACCGCACACATCACGCAATTAATTCTCGACAGGCGCATGTAAATCTACATATAATATAATTGGTGTTTTCGTACATTTATTATTGAAATGTAGACGCCAGCTCACTTTGTATATTTAAATTGCGGGTGGCCCAGTCTCGTGGCCACGACATATTTATTATTTACCATCCGGTTTTCATATTACACCATGGTACCTTGAACCGAGCGCACGATTTTATAAACATTTAGATATAAATAGAGAAGTAAATTTATTAGGTATGAATATATAAAAGCGTATACATGACTTATTACACAGTACAAAATCAATTATAAATTAATTTGTCATACTTAGACGAAATTAAACAAAAATTTTGCGCAAAATCACATTCCGAAATTGGAATTTTTGTGTGCAAAACAAATTATTTAGACATCTTACCACGTGATTAAGAATCGCATACCTATATAAGAAAAAGAAAAATATTAAACACCCATCATCATTATTATTATTATAAACCATGTATGATTAATAAAGATGATGATGAAGAACAAAACACAGCATCAAAGAAAATGTACCGAAATTATATTTTCTTCGTACGTAAAATGTTCGTCATATTTAAAAAAAATTGGTAGTAGTTTTATAGTGCATTTTGATCGATCCTTCTGCGCGATCGAATATTTATATAATCTGTGTAAGGGATCGCAAAGCGCATACAAAAAACCGATAGCAATTAGTTCGAGTTGATTAAAATATTTTTTTTAGTGTTGTGGGTTATTTTTAGTGTTTTTTAATCTTCCAAATCTAAATATGTTTCGTATATTGGTATGTGAGTATAAATCCGGAACCAAATTGAACAATTTGTTTGGTATCTTCAAGCGCGATTGATCTTTTGTTTGTACATTTTCAGTGAAATACACTTTTTGCTAGTACATTTTTTTGCAAATGTGGAAAACACGATTTCAATTTACTCAACCACCACCAAAATTTAAACTCTCTGTAATTTTGATAGCGTCGGAAATTTTAAATACCTCGGGTCAGTCCTAATATCATCAAATAATATGCAAGCAGGAATAAAAGCCCGGATCTCTGGCGGACAACGAGTTTTCTACGCCCCGATTTGATTTAAACATCTATCAGTCTTGCAAGATCGCACGCAAGATCGTATCGAGCAACTTCAATCGTGTTAGATGACATAAATAAAGTGTTTAAACAACAGCAAGACGGTTTACGTTATAGAGGTAGCCATCAACTGCAATTGGCGATGAATAGAGACGAATTGAGGACCACTGTGCAAACAACATAATCCATTCCTGAGATGAGACAGAGAGATATTTCTGACATGCCGAGATGCTAGAGCATGAATATAAGTAAAAAGTTGAATAACATTCCGATTTGAAAATTTCCGTTTTAAACAGGGCAGAGTTTACATGACTCACATCAATCAAGATTATTCAAAGCATAAAAAATAATTCAAAGCAGCCGTACATATAAAAAATGTGTTAGTGATTTTTATGGACAATAACCTTAGAAATGGTAAAGCAGATCTAACTAGGCCATCGTAGTTAGCTAGGAGCTGTAGGTAAAGTATCAAATTCATTATTCTAATTGTGTAACGTCTCAAATTTTTGTTTTTCGATAATTAAAAAAAAGGGGTTTTCACCTTTGTTGACAGGTAATCTTATGAAAACCGAAGCAGGTCGGAGTAAGCTATACCTTAAATTCCAATGACATGTAATCCTAGGCGAGTAAGCAGGTTTGACCAAGCAATTATGACATTAAACCTGTTTTAATATTTTTATGATACACAATAAGACGATTTTTTGTGAAGACGTGAAGTTGAGCGAAATAAAAAAAAATTGCATTTGTGATGCAAATTAAGAAAAAAGATTTATAATTACTGCAATGGTAAATTAAAAGCACAAAGATAGGCTTTAAATATACTTTGACTGAATTGTTGCATGATTCAAAAAATTTCAACGACTTACAACCCGTTTATACAAAAACAATGAAAGAACTGTAAATGAATACCGTGGTATTGAACAGTTTTTGTAGATCATTTTATTCTGTTAGATACTGAATCCCCTTGCAGCAGAGACCTCAGGCACTTTCGGATTCTCCGAAATAAAATTAAAAGAAAATTGGCGAAATATATTTAAATCACTTAAGCCATTTTCGAGGTAGAGGTCAAACTTGCATACATCCGGCCGTCCAGATATATAGACATTTGTCTTATAGACCGTAATTAAAATGCTTGAAAGATGGAATGAAAAAGTATAGATACTTTTTACGGTTAATAACAGGCAATTAAATAAGTAATTCTTAATTTATGTAAGCAGATAGAAGCTGCACTTTTTGCTAAGATAACGTGAAATCGAAGAAGAATAGCAATTAAGGCCTACGTTTTAACATGAGTTAGTTCAATGATTTCCAAAATATAGGTCCAGGATCAATCGTGGGATTGCTTAGTTTTCATTTAGGACAGCATAATAAATTTAAAATTAAGTTAACTTTAATTTTATTTAAGGATATAAATAACGTTTACGACCGAAGCAATAATTCACTCATCGTAACCCAACGAGAATTTTGAAAAACATTCCGACTACAATAGGCGCTTATTGTTAAAAAAAAATCGGGGCCCGATTATAACAGGATCACGATCAGGTTGGTCTGTGGTAAATGTTAACTATATTAGTAGAAGAGATGGTAGGCTTTTAGATGCAAATTCGCATAACATCGTCACAGAATTATGCAACGCGTTTTACATCTTGACCTTTTCAAGATAATTTCTTCGATTATTTTGAACCCGTCTAGCACTTTATAAAATGTAAAACCTAAACACTAAACCAGAAGATTTTTCATCAAAGTTATCAATGTTAGACCAAGTTTAGTTGCCTTTATCTACTTTCTTTAAACCACTACAGTAGCTCTTACATGTTTGATAAGCTAAATTAGTATTTTAAATATTTCATCCCTTAATACAACTTCGCATCAATTGTTCATGAATTTCTAACAGACGACCAAATTTTAAACTCATTGATAGCTGTGATATATTGAAGGACTCAACAGTACTCAATTGATTGCAATTAGCTACGATGGTGTTTAACTAACCCGATGATCCCTTTTTTAATTAACGCAATATGAAGCTTAATAGCCTACCTGCTGTATTAAAACACAGAAAACCTAATTGACCGCCAAAATATTGCTTTACATATAACAGCGCTACGACTGCCCCCATAAATATCACCGATATCATATTGTGAATTTGGCCACGTTGCTTTGTTGATTTTGTTCAATTTATCGAAAATTTTCGAGGGGAATTTAAAAGGTTTATTGTTTTGGCAGCCAAGGCTAATTGAAAAGTGAATGTAGAGAACAGAGTTTGAAGACCAGACAAAATCGGTTTTAGTTTTGTTTATTAATGCCATCGTTCCGGTCATTCATCGCCGTTCCACTCTACGATCCTTTGAGTTGGGCTGATCTTTGATTTATCATATAATTATTTATTATTTGATCAGATTGGTTAGTTAGGGGCTTGGTGGGTTAAATCTTATCTTACAAAACAAAAGTTATGCGTGTATAGAGAATTACTCGCGATGCGGTCGATGCACCTTGACTACAAAGAAAAACTGTTCTTTAAAATTTCCTCCTCTCATTGGAACACAAATTGAAACGATTTTTATTGCCAATTTCTTGCACCCACTTATAATCTCTTAGTTCTTTTTATTATCAAAATAAAATGTTTAAAATTGTTTTGATTTATAAAATAATCCCTCCTTCTAAAATAAGAAAAAATAAGTTGACCGTTTTATACAGGTCATAGTAATTACTTTTTTATTTCTAATTAGCATCTTAACCAGAGTTTTAAAGTTTGCTGAAACATTTAATAGCCTCGGATGTATGCTTTATCTGAATCAATTTATTACATTTATTCTAAGTGATTCCATTCTTTTAATAAAGTTGTTGCTATTTTTCTGTTATTGCTTCTCGCTCACCCATATAAAATGTTGAAATGGTTAAATTAGCATCTTAATTCGAACTTACTTCAACTAACGGTCGTATTTTCCTAAAGGTCCCGGAAAGGTAAAATATTAGGTAAAAAATTTCCTAAAAATGTTTGAAGATTTATGGTACAATCATCTACAATCAAGTATAAGGCAAAGAGTTACCATGATTTGCAAGATTATAACACACGCTTTTCAAAAACAAAAATAAATTTTACGAATTTTGACAAAAACACCCTGAGTTATGAACTCTGGAAATTTTGAAGATGGAACAAATGAAAAATTATTTGGTTGACACTATGGAAGCTTCAAATATCAATAAATTCGCAACTTTAACTGTGGAAAACCGGAGAGGTTTTACAAAATAAATTTTAAGATATATCTAAGTTCCTCATAAAAACTCAATATATTCAAAAATTATTTTATCATCAGGTGTTAAAATAATTTTCTTGAGAATAATCCGAAAAAGTTGTGTCCATTCCAGAATTTTCTAGAATTAGGAGCGATAGGATTAATAACGTGTGGAATTTTCATTAAAAATTAAGTAAGAGCCAAGCGACGAATATTTTAGCAACAATTAATTGAAATAAGAAAACTTCTTTCAGGTTGTTTTGGAACAAAACTATTGGCCAAATAATTTTATGCGCTGTTAATCAGGTTTTCAAAGTTGATTTAGAGTTCAATGCTACCCATTTACTATTATTAGTATACTCGTATTCTCCCTGCTCCTCTTCTGAATCTAGTTATTACGAAGAAGAATAAAATAGTTTTTTGAAATCAAATATCGTTAGGGCGTTAAGTTTAAATATATCTAGTGAAATTTTTCTGTTAATGGAATATTATTTATCATCGGAATCTAGTGTAAACTCCACTAAACATGCAAAAATTTATTCCTTATCCCTAAACATAATTTTCCCCGAATTTTAATAATCTTCGTTTTATTCAAATTATGCCAATTTTTTGAAAATTTGACAAATTGGCAAATGTTGCAAGAACCAAGTTATTTCCAAACCGGTTGGATAATAATAACCGGTAGTTATTTCGTTATAATGAAATATTTTGGAAGATGCCACGGGCTTTATGAACCTTTGTATAAAGAATGGAATTTGTTATTTTCCACTTCCTTTGAACAGAAAGTTGAACCACACTATAAAGAGCCACACTCAATTTTCGAGAAAATTGAAAAACATACGTCAAGGAGAGAACGAAACTAACTAATGACAATTAATAGATTAAACATTTTTAATTCACCTGTTTTTGTTAGAAAAATCAATATATAGAATCCGCTGCCAATGAATTCAAAACTTAATCGTTTACATCAAATTTCGTGACCCCTTCTAAGAGTGCAAAATTCATAGCTCTCCAATCTTTCATGTTAGTACTTAAGACTTCGTTGATGTTATGCAAAGCGGATCAGGTCTAATATAATTAAAGTAAGACTATAGTTACAAGCTCTAAAAAGCTATTAAATTCATTAAAAAATACTTTGCTCTATTTAAGATAAACTCATGGTAGAGCCTAGAGCCGTGCATCTAAATTAGAAAATAAACGATTTTTATTTTATTTTAAAACAATCCATAAATATACAGGTAATCCTCAACTTGCGTTATCAGTTTTTCTATTTTTATTCTGTCGTACTCGATTTATGTTGCAAAACACTGAAACAAATTTTTTTATATCATCTTCCAAACATTTCACGAGATTAGCTTAAATTAACCAAATTGGTTTATATGTAATATACTTTTTGAAAAAATTTTCTAATGCAGGTTTACGCATTGTTATAAAATTTTGTAAATATCAGAAATATTTTATCAGGTAAAAGCACAAGTTCCTCGTACATCTTTTATTTTTCGTTTCTTCTATTCTTACAATCAAAAAAGGAGGTTTACGAGTCACCTACTAATTTTGTCGTAATCACATCGATAACGCCACGACAAGTCGGCTACTTATAGACAACATCGATAATTCGAAAAGCACCTCAACTACTCAAAGCCTACTTCGACGACTACTTGTAATTCAGATTTTTGCTAATGAAAATTATTCTTTCTATAAAACATATTTCCAAGCAAATTATACTGGGTGTCTCACACCGTTTGATTCGACTAAATTACTGAGTGTACAATGCTATTGGTGTTGTCAATCATCAAATTATATTTGCCAATTTGAATAAAATTCCAGTGTATTGTGTTTCACACCATCTATTAATAAGTGGTACGAACTCAGATTAAATTTGTTTAATTTTTGTACTGTATGGCTGACGTTGATTATTATCTCCAAATTGGCGACTACCTTTATTAATGGTTAGTTTATACCAGCCGTTAATAGATGGCACAAAACACACCGCGTCTCATGTTTAATTAAACTTTGTTAAATAATTCAGATCTGTTGAATTTTCAAATTATAATAACTAAGTTTGCAGTTTATAACCAACTATCAGGTTCATTTTGGTTTACGAGTTTTAGAGTCATCTATTAATTATTGGTACGAACTAGCCATCAATTTAGTTTGTCGGAAATTTAGAGAAATATATCATCGTGAGGCACTCGGCTTTAAACGTTAATTTAAAACTTTAACTGTGTGCTTGACATAATTTTTTTTACTAATTTCACGACTAACTAAATTGATGGCTAGTTC
Organism: Nephrotoma guestfalica; assembly: GCA_963691935.1. NCBI lineage: Eukaryota > Metazoa > Arthropoda > Insecta > Diptera > Tipulidae > Nephrotoma > Nephrotoma guestfalica. Next base: position 197,231,837 of record OY829913.1, on the reverse strand, counting down.
ATACCAGTTCTAATAGATGACTCTGTTGTTCATATACAAAATTTTGCCTGCCATTTAGTTCTAAATTGCAATTTTAGTTCAGATTCATCAGTCACTGATTAGAAATATTGTGAGGATTGAATTTTTTTAATTTATTTGGCCAATTTTAATTATACATCAAACGAGGTTTGTATTGTGTCATCTATATTTATTTACTAAATAAATAATTAAAGAAATCTATTCCGTGATTTACATGTATGATTTCAGAATTTAATTTAAAACAAAAATATTAAAAATTCAAATAAAGAATTTTAAAACACAAAAATAAAAATCAAATCTTGGTTTAACAATTATAAATTTTAAAAATAATTCTGAAGGATATTTTTGAAGTTGTTCTTTGATAAATTAAAGTCAAATAGGTCCTATGTACGACTGGAGTGAACAAACCATCAATTTAACTTGTTATAGTTAAAATTTCAGAAAACAAGAAAAGAAAAATACAAAATTTGTACCGACATCATTTTTAAACGGTCTGATAATTTACAAAAATTCGTTAAAACTTGTAACATGCAAACTCCCCTTTTTAGACTCTTTAAAGATCCTCTTCAAATTTTTTCTATTTCGACATTTTAATGGTTCCAAACAAAATAACATATCAATATTCAAAGCTCCAGAATTAATAACTTACAAAGCATCCAGATCACTTCAATGATTAAAGGTAAAATATCGTAATTTCAACATTAATACCGTAATTCCAACTTGGAACAGTATTTCAATTTTAAAATTTTTAACTGTGTAATTTCATTATCTCTTACTCTGTTCACGTCGAAACTGATTGTCGTGACGTGGTAAAGAATATTAAAGATATTGAAATCGCTTTGATTTACCATTTAGTTCTCGTTTTAGTAAGATCAATAATGGATAAGAAGATCAATAATGGATTTTATTTCAAGAATAACTAATTTTGATTTGCTGTAAGGAATGATTGGGACTAAACCCTTATGTCCCACCAGAAACATCACTTCCTCCAACCCGTTTCAATAGGAAAATACAAAAAGTTCGGTTAAAGATAAAAGTTGGCCTAAATATTTTATATGAAAACAAAAATTTTCCAAAATTGCTTTGACAACTATTCCACTATCGAGTAAATTTTTGAACAAAAATCTACTACCTGTAGAAAGCGAATAATGAAAACCATCCAACTGGTTAGTTATGCCCTAAAAATTAAAGCCACAAACTAACACTTACTTTAATAATTCTAAACGAGTACCTAATCTCTTCTAATCCCGTCCTAAAATTTCGAAATAGGCAGACTGCTTGCGATCGAAGTAATATCTGTAAATTATTGATTACAACATACGTTGTGTGCCTGATATCGATATATCGTTTTTAAGCTTTCAAATAATAAAATCTAGGTTAGTTCATACCAGTTAATGATAGATGTCTCTAGAGTTTATCAACCAAAATGTGCCTGATATTTAATTCTAAATTGAAACTGAAGTTAAGATTTATCAATCGCCGATTACAAATACATTAAACATTGAAAACTTTTAATTTATTAAGCAAATTTTACTTAGTGTTTTAGTGATATCTATGAAAGACGGGTATGAACTTACCATCAATTAGTTAATCGGAATTTGACAATAAAAATGGCGTATTATGGATGGCATTTAAAAGTATTTTCCGCATATTTTTGATCTTCAAAATATTCCTCTCATTTTAAAAGTCGATGAGCTGTATCAAAAGAATATTATAAATTTTGCGAAATTAAAAAGACTTAAAATTCTTGCCACTATCATCACTTGTTTTTTGACTGAATAGCAATAGAGATTTCGCTAAGAGAATCTTCCACATTTCAATTTTCCTTCCTACAAAAAGCTAGATCAGCACAGTATTCCCTCCAACAGTTTGAAACCATAAAAAACATTCTAAAATGATCAATATCATACAAATTCTTAATGATGCCAGGCGTACATTTTTCCTAGTATGTATTCGAAAATTAATTTACATAAACTAAAGCTAAATTCAGAAAGGCTGTAAAATACAGTAATAAATATTATTTCTTATTCGGTGTTTTACGAATTCGTCAATATATACTTTTCATAGGACGCAGATTGCAGCGTTTGATACTCAGTTTTGAAATTACCCAGCTCTCTAATCAGATTATATTCCGAAGTTTAAGGCACTCACCAGGTCACTATAAAATATATCCTTAGGTAATATTATTTTAATGTTGGATCGCTTTTGTTAAAGCTCTGAGGTTCACAAGCGACATCGATAAATAACGAAAAAATTTCTAGAGTCCTGTTTTTATGGAAATCAAACGTTCTTTCACTAAATGAAACACACTGATATTTTCACCAAAAAGGGATCTTAGAACAAACCAACCATTGCATTACCAGACCCAAGTCTATATTGCGTCTATAGAGACGACAAGGTATTTTTCAAAAGTTGGAATCTTCAGAATTTTGCAGAAAATACTAAAAATTCGGGATGTACCTTACAACGCTTGAAAATAAACGGGACAATATAAAAAGCTCATTTGTGTAGTTAATATTTTGCAGTAATTTTGCTTACAGTCATAATCCATACTAGCCAATGTACATGACGTGCACCACGAAATGCTCTTGCTCATTTTACATAAAACGACAGAATTGCTTTTAATGAAATGGTCTATTTCGAATTTTTGTAATTACTAATTAAACTTTTAGACTTATTTCCACATAAAAAAGTAAATAAAAATAACTTTGACTCAGATCTAGTTTTTGACGTAATTAATTAGTTTTTTAAAATTAAAGACACAGCATTCGCCTTTTACTATATATTTAGTTTTTTAATTAACGCGGTTAAAATGACTTATCCTGCAAATTTTATAATAATAATGGATTGCTTTTAATTAAAAATTTAAATGGCAATACCGCTTAGTGCCGATCCAGTTATAGAGTAAGAACTATATACATATTACAATGACTGTCTCAAATGTATTTTATATGTAGCAAAATTTCTGTATTAATTAATATTTTCTGTTAATTAACCGTTACTAATTTTTGATACAGCATTAGTTGCAAGATTACGGATTGCCATTAATATTTAAAAAATATATTTTACCGTTTTAAAATTTGTTAATTAAAATTAAATTTCAATTTGAAACACGAAAATTGTATCGTTCGTATTACATGACTGATTGGGAAGTTTTAATTAATTTAAATTTGAAGTACTAAATTTCTGATCTTTGACTAATTAATAATATTGACGTGTTTAGCGAAAAAGTTCACTTAGCCCACCATTTAGTTGAATCCACACTCTGATTCGTTCAAAAGCTTTGACATTCGTCAATCAAAATCGCAAAAGTACAATTTTCAGAATTCGGGATTCGGATGTTAAATTTGAATAAAAATTCCAAAATTTTTGTATTTTGCTTTAGATTTAAATTATTATTGGAATCAGTTGGTCATTTAACCCACATATTTTATTTAAAATAAAATTTTCAAAAATTTTAGCCATTAAGACCTAAAATTAATTGAAACAAAAATATTTTTAAAAAATTAAGTTTAACAAAATTTCTTAATTCAATATTAAATTTGTTGTCAATTTAGGAACGTCGGAAATTTTTTAATTATTGCATTGGTATATACATACTTACAGGTCAACATCGTTTAACGTGGGACTTTATAGTATTCCTTCGTAATGATTACCTCTTACGTATTAGTATAACAATCTCTAATAATTTACAGCTAATTTCAAGGTTGTTTCCTATTCATATCGAGTACTATAAAAATTAAACTCGAATCGACTTTCAACAATTTTAAATTTAATTGGCTATCAACTAAGTACACACACACACATATATAAATACTAACTTTTTAATTATAATTTGTTCCAACAAGTAAACCGAAAAGATCTACAGTTCAAAATGTCAAACTGATCACAGCATCTCAATTAATTATTTTGTTCGCTTTATGCAATCTGGCGTAATTAATGTAATATAGCTCTTGTTATAAAATATAAATTCGTTTGAATTAAAAGTCGTGGTTTTTTTCTACTTTGATTTCTGTATGCGGCAATACCGTCGCTAAATCTTAAAATTAAATTCCAATTGACCTACAGCGAATTTTAATAACCTTTTTCAATTATCCAATATCCTTGATAATTTTTTTTTTATTTATTTGAATTTTTTAATTCAGCCGCCTTTTATTAGGTGATTATAGGATGTTAAAAAATGTTCCTCACTCGTTTTAAAAATTAAATTAAAATTATGTTACCTGAATGGTGTTCACCTTGTGTTTCGTCGAACGGTTTATTCGTCATTTGAAACAGGGCATCCAACGGTGTACCATTTGGTTTTGTTTTTTGTTGTTGTGAACTAGAGTGCGGGGATTGTTGTGAACGATGACTTGAATGGTGATCGGATGAGGAACGATTTGTAATTTCCGGTGAACAGCAATCGCTCGCCGCCGAACTACTTCGATCCGAGCCGCTTTCCGATGGTATTATATCCATACTCATGTGTCGCAACAGTTGGGCCTGGGCGGTTAAATGCTCTTGCAGCTGGCGTTGATAATCGAGTGCTAATCGATGTTCGTAGTGTAACAAGGCGGGTGGAAGAAATGGTCGTACGGGCACTGGGCCACGCAAATGATCCCATGGTCGCACAATTTTTGTTTGTTGTAATAATTGATTATTATGATTTAGATTATTATTTAAATTATGCGGTTGATTATTATTATTATTATTACTATTATTATTACTACTAGTACTGTTCGATTGTGGTTCATGGCCTAAAATATCCGCTATCGAAAAACTTTTTACACCCTCTATACTGGATCGTGACGGACTCGATGAACGATCACGTATCGCGGCCGCAATCGGTTGTGCAGCTTGCCGTTGTTGTTCCTGTTGCAGGTCAGCCATTTTTAATCGTTTCAATGGCCGAAAATAATCTTCACCATTATGATGCAGATGGCTATGTGTCGAATGTTCGGTCACAGGCGGGGGACTTGGTGCACCGACGGAAATTTCGGAAATCGCGGGACTTGCAGGCGGTGGACTTGTACACAACATTGTCATGAATTTTAAACTATGTATAAATTATTAAAATTTTCACTAAACACTTAAAATATTTTTTCCAAATTAATTTTTGTTTTATTGCACAAATAATATATTTTATTTATTTATTTTTTTATTTTAATCACAGAACACATTTTACATAATATATTTTCACTTTTCAATCCAATATTTAAAATATTTCACAAAATTTTCAAAATCATTTTTGCACACAAAAATTTTCACACAAAATATTTTTCATTAAATAGAATTTCCTTCGAACAAATCACGCACAAAATTTTATATTCACTGTATTGCAACGAATTGAAGTGGAAACTAATGAGAAATATACGTTAAAAGAAATATTTTTTTTTTTTTGTAAATTTTCATGTAGGCTTGTCAAAGTGTTATTTTTTTTATTTAACTCAAAAGCGTTGTTTTGTTATTTTCACTCTACCAATTCCGTATGGTTAACGAGAGGCAACTACATTGTTTGGGTAACAAACAAGTTTCAAGAGTTATGATAAAATAATTTCTTGTATTTTGCTTTGTTTCTTGTATATTATGTCTTGGATTTGTCTGCGTATGTATTTTAGGGTACACCTCATTGACGAGGCACTCGCCGCATTATAACACGTTAAACAACACCAAACAAAATAATAATAAAGGCGGAGCTACATAAAATACTATATACTAATACAGTAACGAGTGAAACAAAAATTGTAAATTTTTTTTGTCGATTTACGACTAACCAATGAAAACGAATGAGATTGGGTATTGGTTATTTAATGCCGACAAAGGGATGTCGGCTTAAGTCAAAAGCTAATTTGTTAAAATTGTTAATTGACTATAATAAATACAACAACAACGTTTGTTATATTTTGTGTATAATGATAAATCGTAAAGTTTTTCCATTTTCCATTTTTGTGGATATCATAGTGTGCGTTGATATAATATTTCTCGCTCACTCTCTTCGCTTCGTTGTGAAAATGGAAAAGTGTTTTCTCGTGCCTAGTGTGGGTGTTAAAGAAAATAAGGTGGGCATTAGCAAAACGGTATACAAATACTAGCTTATGTCTCACTATACACATGCATTTACTTAGACTATTAAATGGATAATTTGATATTGTATTACAATTTTTTGGTGTTGTGATTCTTTTCATTGATGGATAAGTTAAGTTGGTTGGTTGGATGTTTAGGAAAATACATTTTTTTGTTATAAATTAATGAGATTTAATTGATTTGAAAGTTTATGTATATTTATTTATATAGAGATAATGAATATGATTAGTATGATAGATAAGGGTTAAAACAAATGCGTGGCACGCGTTTCTTATGTAGGTATATATTTGGGTTTTGCACGCAATTAAGATTTTTGTATGTTATGGCCGTAGGCGATTTCATATATACGTAATTCGCAAGTTTATCATAATTTTGATTAATCACGCGGATTTTTGTTTCACAAGACAAACGTCTAATATATAATTTGTAGCATAACTGGGGAACATGAATAATATTTGATTGATTGATTGATTTAATGAATGGCTCGTTCGTAAATTGTGCTGTACAATTTATGCCTATATGCAAGAATTAGATAATTTAGAGTACCTTAACTCGAAGTATTGTTTATACGAATATCTTGCGCTATAGTTTTGTTTAAAAAATTAAAAGACAGTTTAATAAATAAATTATTGTTATTACAATTTCTACAATAATCCGGTGGCGGAGTACTCATAGCCGTCGATACATCACATTTAATGAATCCATCGATCAATTATGTGTTAAAATTGTAATCAATAATAAGTTAGTACGAATTTACGTGGCGTATATTCCACCTGATTCGGCTACATCATCGTATCTCAAGTGCTGCGACACAATTATGGAAATTACCAATACGGCCGATCCATCAGACATAATTTTAATAACTGGAGATTTTAATCTCTCAAATATTAATTGGACCTATGATGAAAAAACCAACGAGATTCTGCCTGTAAACGTGAATTCGGATAATGAGTACCTATTCGTCGACACCATATTTGACTCAAATTTGAGCCAAATCAGCGAATTAAAAATGGACGATGCTGAACTTTGGACCTTATTTTTACTAATAAACCAGTTTTATTAAAAACAGAAGAATCACCAACACCTTTCGTAATTAATGATATTCACCACAAAGCAGGGTTGGAAAAATCCTAGGTTTTTAAAAAAAACGACACTGTGGGTTTTTTTTGGGTTTTTTGGGTTTCAGAAACAAGTTTAATAAAACACGATTGCACAGGAATCAGGAGTATTTTGAATATCGAAACAATATTTGCTTCTCGATCATATTTTACTTTGTGTCTGAACAGTTATAAGTTACAATATCATCTTCTCGCTTCTTGCTTATAAGCTATGGCAGAGGAAAAACTATTTGTGTTGCATTTATATATGTATAAGTTAAGTTTTTATATTCACAAATTATTAAAAAAAATCAAATTCTGATTTTTTATTCTTTGATTTTCTTTTCTTTCACTTTTATTTAATTATTTATTCAGTATGATTTAAAGTGTAACGAAGATCATACAGAATCATTATACAAATGTTCACTTAACTAATTATTATGACTAAATTATCTTAACATCACAAACGCTAGATTACAACTGCCTTACTTACAATATCCATACTTCGAACCTAACTTAAGAAAGTACTTAATCGGCATTTATTCCGGATGCGCGTGTAGTCTGATATATTTATTTATGCCACGCGAGTAATATGATGCTACTGCATTTTTGTGGGAACCTAATTATAGCATGTGTTAACTCGTCCCCCTTTAAAAGTTCGAGTGTCCTCATTCGAACCCTTAAAAAAATGGCGTTTCGTAGAATTTTTTGGATGTGGTGGCACCGGATTTATTAATTCTTTGAGTTGAACATTATTCTGACTCTCGGGTTTTTCGGTATGTTCTTTAGGTTCAGTCATATCTCCGTCTGGATTTTGTTCTTCCACGTCTGAACTTGTGACATTTGTTGTTGTATTGATGATTCGCAGTGTTTTACTGTGTCTTCCTTTTGCAATGATGAAAACAATGAGAACAATGATTGCCAATGAAAAAATACTGTAGAGATTGAGATTTGTTCGACGAACTTCTCCTCTTTGAGAAGTTGGATGTTGTCTGTGTTGTTAATATGTATGGCTTTCATCATTTGTAATGAAAGGACTTCTTTATATTCGTTTTCCTGTGGTGTTGGTTGTAGAAACGCTGGAAGTACTTGTACTGTTGATTTTTCCTTTGCAATGAATAATTTATTTCCAATAGATATTGTAGCGTTGCTGAATTTTACTAAATATGTGCCGTTGAGGGACTGCGTTTCGTTGTTTAAGGTTATGTCACCGTCGAATTGGTTGGCCAATATTAGACCGTCAGATATTTCATCTAGCGTTGCTATGTGTTGATTGTTGGTTTGATGGCATTATGCGGGTCGGCTTTTAAGTAGGTTTGGCAGACAAGAGGAATTACTTATATCTAAAATATTTTTATGATTACAAATTGGCATATAATTAACCGTTTTACAATCGTTAGCGGCACTATAGACTTTATCTTGATTTTTAATAATTTTTTCATATACTATTTCTGTAATTCTATTATTTTTCTTAACAGGTTTTATCAAAAGTTTATCATATAGTTCCAGAGTAGTTAAAGGAATATAGACAATACACAATAAGCAAAGTATATTACTGATAATTTAAATATTAGCAAAGTCTAAGGCTACTTCCGGAGTAGAATAGGGTAAATTTTATTTTTCTATTGTGTTTATAGCTAGTTTGATTTCGGAATTTGATAAGATAAGAGAATTTATGGTGCCGGCCTTAGCCCAATGAAGAGCATATTTAATATTGATTATTTCTTCTTTTATTAATCTTAATTTTTATTGAATATTGAGTGCTAACTGATCGGATAATTTATTTTCTTTACGGATCATATTAGTGATCATGTTAGCCATTTTCGTGATATTGTTAATCCGTTCATTGTATAGCTGATTTAATATAACCTGTTTGTTATTGTTTTCTATCAGGATTTCCCGCAATCCATTTCCAGGTACTCCCAATGAAATCTAGTAATCGTTTACTCCTGTGCGTCTTTATACTGCCTAACAATGTCTGTAGTTGTGAAAGTTCGTAATCCAAGTAGGGATATAGGGAGTGTTCTGCTGTAATTTCTTCGTTTAATATCGTACGTATTCTGTCTATAAAATTTTGGTGGTTGTCTAATTCAATTACATGAATCAATTTGAAATTGCCTTCCTGAATTTTTGCCCTGCCGGTACTAATAGAGATGAGTTGCGAATTACTTTAGTCTAATAATTGCACTTCCGCTAACACGTTGTTTGTTGCGTATCTGTAATTAAAGTGGGTCTACGATTTAATATTGCCTTTGTGGACTACCTTCCCTGTTTCCATTAGTATTTTGGTATTTCCGTTTTCCCTGACTATCTCGTGTTTATACCTTGCTGTTAACTTGGACCCTAACCTCACGTTTTGTTTTATGTAAACCGTTTGACCTACCTGATAAGTTTTAATAGGCTTGCGTTTTTTGTTATGATATTGCAAGTTTTGTTCTTGTTTGTCTTTGATTTTTTGTATATAACTGCTGCGAGCTTGTTCGAATTCCTCCGGGCTGATATTAGGAATTCTTCCGTATAGCTCCACTGGTTTTTTGTTAATGATAATGCATGCAGTTAATGATAACAATGCAAAATAGGCAACAAGCAATGCTACAAAATCAAACCCCTATCATCCGGAAACTAGAATGTGTCCGGTAAATTAACTGAACATATACCGCTGGAACGCAAACCGTATAAGCCAACACAGACTCGAATTATAACATTTCCTAGCAAAACACGAAAGTGATCTTTTGTTAGTTTCTCAAACCCACTTTACCGAAAACCGCAGTGTCAGAATAATAGTGATCTAAATGATTGGAGCATCGAAAAAATTCAAACAACCATAGTATGTTTTGACCTCGATAAAGAAAGGTAGTCATCGCTTCAATATATTGCCGCCGATGACTTTAATGTAAAACATACCTACTGGGGTTCAAGATTTTATACTCCAAGGAGACGCCAAGTAATAAATGTTATTTAAGAAAGTCATTGCGATGTCGCATCGTGTGGCCATCCAACTTGTTGGTCGGAAATCCCTGACGTCTTTGATTTTGCAGTCACAAGTAAAAACAGAGAAATAATCCACGCTTAACCATAGTTAGGGTTATCTACTGACCACTCTCTGGTCTTACTATATTGCAGGGCTGACCAAAAGCCATGTTCTACAAACAACCATCTATCAAACACCTTCACTAACTGGTGGAAGATCAAGATCGATATAAACATTGCTATGGAAAACTTTAATCACTTACTGTTCAACACAGCTATTACAGCCTCGCCAAAACCAAACAGCAAACTTACAAGACACACCATAACATTCGCCGAAATAGAAAAAATGTTGATAGAGAAACACCGCTTAAAACGCACTAGGCAAATTAATTGATCGCCAGATGCAAAACAAAACTTTAATCAGGCGAAAAGACGAACTGCGAAGTATAATACAAAAAAACAAGATGAATTATATGCAAAACTGTCTTAAGGAGTTATCTATCTCCCCATTCGGTCACAAACTAATCATTATAGAAGGCAACTAAATTAAATACCTTAAACGGCCAACCAAGGCCGTTTAAAATTGAGTACATTTACAGATGAAATGCTTAAGGAACTGCCTGAGTGTGTCTTTTGACGACTGGCTCAAATATTTAATTGAATTTATGAATCAGAATGTATTCCTAAGTGCTGGAATTTATCAACTATAAAAATGATCCCGAAGCTTGGCAAGGATCCTACCAAAGTTTCATCATATAGAACCATAAGCCTTATTACCAATCATTCGAAAGCATTCGAAAAAGCAAGTATCGAAAATATTAAACCGGAACTACAAAATAGCATCGCTAATAATAGATTTGGTTTCATTGCCGAGCACCGAACCATTGAGCAAGTGCACCGAGTAGCTAGAGGAATAAGGTCGGTATAGGAAGATAAAAAATACTGCACCGTCGTCGTCTTCTTGGATGTTGGCCAAGCGCTTGATAAAATTTATCACGAGGGTCCGCTTCTTAAACTTAATCTTAAACTACCAGAAATTTACCAACTTATGAAGTCGTATTTATGAAATCGTTCCACAAGGTGGTGTGCTTATCTCAATGTTATATTTAATTTTCACTTCAGGCATACCAACGTCTTCACAAATTATGACATCCACTTTCGCAGATGATACGGCAATCGTATGTACCCATAAGAATCTGCAACAACATATCTATGACATCGAAATCTGGCTAAAGAAAAGGAAGATAAACGTCAATGAAGAGAAATCGACCTACGTAACATTCACATTAAATAAGCTTAAGTATCCGCCTGTCACAATGAACGGAATATAAATCCCTCAAGCATATGGAGCAAAATATCTAGGCGTCAATCTAGACCGACGGTTAACTTAGCGAAAACATCATTATTGTTTTTTTTAAATTGCCGATGGCTTTATTCTTGAATCTTTCTACATTAGGAACTAACAAGGAGTGTTCAAATCTTAAGCTAATTACATTTTTTAAGTTTTAACCAATGTTATTACTTAATATTAGTGTTCACAATTTGATTTAAATCGTGGCTGTTTTAGTATATCCCGGGCCAATTCGTTGGGATGTCCCTGAAGTTTTGAGTAGTATTTCGAACTGAATTCCTTGATTGTTTCTTTAACGGTTTTAATACCAAGGTCGTCGTGTATGTTAGTATTTCGGATATACCATGGTGCCTTACCGATAAATTGGAGTATTTTCTCGGAGTAATCACTTCTCGCATATCAATTTCCAGCAGTTTCGTTACTTTTTCTGATGTGCGAAAAAACAGAGAGTCCACCAGTAGTAGCCCATGATGAAGCTTGGATTGGTTTTAAAACGTCTTGCGAAACCAATGATTGCAATCCAGTTTTTACCGCTGTTCTTATGGCGAACGGTAAAACGCGTAGCTTGAATAATTTGTGCTTTACGTTTTCTCTCAAACTACTGTCTGTTTTGTATGTCGTACAATGACCCAGAGTTGACGAATCAAATATTTTTGGATGACGTTTATAAATTACGAGCTCTCGACTCTCTATATTTTCGTTAGAGGAAATTGTATTCACGCTGATAGGTGACATCTTTACTTGAACGTTGTCATGGACAATCTTGAATAAATGTTAACCCATATATGCTTCAAATCGAGTCGTTGGTGGTTGACAGGCGGGAGAATTTATTACCTGATCATTGATGACGATGCGCAAGTGTCCAATTTAATTAAAACCGGTTCCGAATTAATGCGGACCATAATCCACATTTTCTGTTTCATAGCACCGCTGTTGATTTGAAAAATTGTAACGCATTCACCATATGCGTTGTTAGAGGGTTATTTGGACGACCTTGACGATGACCTCTAGTGTTACCATGTTGTTGTCTTAATGATTGAACACGTTGTACTGCAGGCATACATGCGGCGGAAATATGACCGAATTTTTTGCATCGATCACACGTAGTTTTGTAATACGGACAATTTGGACCATCGTGATTAATTTCACATTGGATGATGATTATCCACCTTGAATACTTGCGATGCCGATGAACTTTCACCCATAAACGTTGCATTTGTTCGCACAGTTGCTTCATACGCTTTTGATATTTCGACTACATCCTCAAACGTAGGATTTGTTTTCTATAGACAAATGTTTCGTACCTGTTCGTAATGGGTTAAAATAACGATAACGTCGCGGATTAGAAAATTTTCATATGATTGAGCGCAACCTCTTTTTGTGCAAACAAATTTTTACAATTTTTTGCAATACCAGGCAAATCAGTCGCCCACTCAGAATAAGTTTGGTTAGGTTTCATACTTGTTTTGTGAAACACATACCTTGCCAATAGCACATGAATTTTCGGCTCAAAATGGGTCGTGAGGCCAGCCGTAAATTTTGAAAACGTCTTACTTACTAGGCTATCGACCAGTTTGCTTAATATATTCAGCAAGTAGGATCCGGCGTTCAACAGAAAAAACGCCCTTTTTTGTCGTCGTTCTCCATGCCATTTGCCAAAAAGTGCTGATTGAGCTGCATCAGATACGTGTCCCATGAAGATTTCCCGTGAAAAAATAGCGGCACGTGTTTCGTTGCTAACGCCAACCGTTTGTTAGTAACTAGAGGATAGCAGATTCTTTGGAGCCCTCTGCAGTGTTATTACCCATCCTTGTATCCTCGTCGCCACTTTTATAATTCTTAACCAAATGCAACAAAAATGGTTAACTCGAATTATATTTTTTATTCACGATACGACTAGCGAGAATGACGTTTCACAATTGACTCGCTGTTTTATTCAAACATCAGATAAACTAACAAAGAGTTGACAATTATACAAAATAACGAAACTGATTGAAATTGGTAAGCGTGAAGTTATTAAGATGGGAAACTATTCAACCATTGACCTAGAATACAAACTTATCCTGTATAACATAATGATTCAACCGCGATTTAGTCGTATGGGTGTTAATTATGGCAATTCACCTAAAGTTCCAATATACGTCCAGCGAACACGGCCAAAAATTCTCAGAATGATTACAGGGGTGCACATTAATATCTACTAACCGAAACTATCATCTCATTAGATTATGCTCCCGCAGATTTACATATTTACCTTAGTGATTAAGATTTGACCACTTATTGTTATTTTCGAGTTGAAAGATTCAATAAATATATAAAATTGTTAAAAAAAACTTTGGATGACGAGTAACACCCCGATTCTCTTAGTCGTGTTACTTATCACTTGTAACGACAGACAAATATTATTATTCTCTTAGTCGATTTGAGCACCAATTTGTAATTGAAGCGACAAACATTGTATTCTCATAGTCATTTGAAAAGTTTCTTGTCACCGGTTCAGATTTGACATATAGGGTATTTTGGCTCTGGCAACACTAATGTCATTCTTTTATTGGCAGAAACTCAGTATATTATTTCAGCAATTGAAGCCCAGTGGGCCCGCGACAAACTTGAAATTGTCGAACTCGAAACAAAATTGTCGCATTTGGGGATCGGAAAATCGACAAGTATATGTGGAGAAGCCAATACATTCATTGCGTGTTACTCTTTGGTGCGGCTTGTGGCGTGGCTGAGTTATTGGGCCGTATTTCTTCGAAGATAAGGCAAGTGCGACCGTTACGGTCAACAGAATCAACTACCGCCACATGTTAACATCTTTTTTGTGGCCATTTCTTGAAGATATTGGTTTAGACGACCTATAGTTCCAAGCAAGATGGTGCGCCATGCCACACATCGGGCGTTACAATAGTGAAACTGCGCCAAAATTTCGATGGCCGCATTATCAGTCGAAATGGTGACGTAAATTGGCCGGTAACGAGCTGTGATTTGATGCCGTGAAGAACAAGTATTATACGGACAATTCATAAACAATTGAGCGTTTGAAAGCCAATTCACGCAATTCCTTTTTGGAATTCCAAATTTCCAATTTTCCTTTTCCTTTCCTTATCAGCCAATTCCTTTTTCACGCAACCATTGCCGAAATAGATCCGCACAAAATCCAAAATGTGTTCAGAAATTGGACCGACCGAATGGAGTACGTCAAGGCATTGCAGGAGGATTGCACTTTCAAACAAAAAATAAATTTGGAAATATATTAAGCCGTTTTTGTTTTATTAAATTTTAAAATTAACTTTTTATTGGGACAGTCTTTATACATATTTATCTTTTAGGATCAAAATTATGAATGCAAAACAATTCGAGTGTCTGGTCCAATTAATAGAACAAAATACGGATATTGCGAAAAGATTCTTCAGTTTTGGAAGCAAATATATTATGTTATATTATGTTTAAAATAATTTTTGAGGTTATGTATAATCTTAGATGTGAACCGACTTTAAAGGTAAAATATAAAAAAAATTATCTATTAATAAAAAGGAAATTACTGCCAGTGGAGGTGGACCTTGCAGACTTCAAATAATGTCTCCGTTGGAGGAGAGCGTAAGTAGGTTTATCTGCTTCGAGAAATTATTCGATAATCATTCGTCAACGGCACCACCGACCGCTGTGTCTCCTACCGTGTGACAAATTTACCATCAACTACATTAATAGCAATTGCTAACAATGACGCTTTGCAGGAAGATGTGCAAGGAAATGATGTTGAGTGTCATATGGAAGGGGTTGCTGAATTATCACTACCAAAGCGAACATCAAATAGGAAAAAATACAACAAATTCAAACCGCCATTGTCTTCTTGAGACACAAACGAAATATATGGAACAATTTTATGAAAGCACAAAAGAACGTGCGCGATATGCCAGGAAGAGCTACGAGTTAAAACAAAAAAAAGTAAAAATGTGGTATCACGTAACTTAATTATATGATGTTTTAATTAATAATTATTTTATAATAAATGAAAAAATAATGCAAATAACGCTTGGTTGTGTTTGATTTTGACAAGACAATATTGTGTCAAAAATTGGGGAAATTATAAAGTATTGCCCGAATAATTCAGTGATTGACGTTTATCGCATCACGTTACTCCAATCGACTAGCAGGACAAAAGACGAAGTGGCGTGACCACTGTCGCGGCGAATGAAGTGACACGACTAAGAGAATCGTTATGTATGATGATAGGATCCTGTACTTAATACAAAAAATATCCAGCTTAATAAATTAAAATAAAGCTGTCAAAACCTTAACCAACTTCATCAAAAAGTTCAAAAAAGTGAAAACAGACAAATACGAATTACGCGAAACAGAAACAATCGTAATATGCCAGGAATGAGAGGGCGCAATACTTACAAAGGGTGCATGGCGCTATTCATCGGTCTTACAATTACCAGTTTAATATTGCAAAATAACCGACCTTTTGAAAATGCACACAACCTTTAAACAAAAATTGGAATTTAATTTTGATCCCAATCATTCTAAAGACTCCATATCCATCACCATTATCATTTTGCTAACAATTTTTGACTTGGCATGAATACGAGTAACAATAACACGAGTATGTATACATATCTAGATAGAACTAACAAATTGGACTATTTTTATTATTATTACGACACTAATAGTTTTTTATTAATGATTATAAATATTTTTCGAAATCGTTGAAACTTACCAAAAAAAAAAAAAAAACACCAACAACACAACATTATTATAGTGGATGGCGATAATTTTTTTTTTGTTGGCTTCGTTTGGAGGAAAACCAATTTTTTTGTGATTAAAGTGTTAAGTGTTTAAATTATACTCAATACCGAACAGTCAAATCTTAACCAAAAATCACTTTTATCTTTATCGGCTCGACTGGCTTTTAATATGATATTTATTGATTATAATTCAGGTTCCATGATGATTTAAAATTTGTTTTTGTTTAGCAATATAATCACAACACAATTTCTTTTGTCGGCATTAAACAGATTTTGTTCGTCAATGGCTGGATACAAAGGTGTATTTATAGTTATCCGTTATGTCAATCATGTTAAGTGGCTTTAATGATTTAGTAAAGAAAACAAAATTGCATTAAGGTATGCTGATTTTGTGTGTTTAATGTGTATTGATGACATTGTGATGGTGAGCTGTATATATTAAAACTACACGTTTAACGCAGCAAAGTTTAACAATTTTAATGAACTTTGCCCAAGAATCATGTCGTGGTAATGATGAATCTATTATACATTGAAAAACTACTGTACAATTATATAGAACGATTCGAACGATTAATGAACATAATTAATCTAAGCCCATTCCATTATTTTGGCAATAAATTTTCTAACAATATACATAAAATGTATACAAGCATTAAACACTAAACGATCATTATAATCAACCATACCATCATTCAAATTAATATAAATTTCAATTAATTTTATTCATTTTCATAATATGAAAAATAATTTATTTTCCACATTGTTGTCAGAACAATGAACCTGAATACATAAAAATGTATACATATACCAGCTAACCATGTATTCGTATTATAGAAAATTTTCTTTATCGATTTCCATAACAAGAAAATGTGTGTGTATATTTTACATACACATATATACATTTATAATACAGAAAGCAGTTATCGTCAAGTTAATTTGAAAATACATTAAGCTTAATTAATTATAATTTTGTTTTCTCCTACTTTAGCACTATATACGAGTATTAATAAATAAAAGCTCATTTCTTAGGAAATTGAAAATTGAAAAAATAACGAAATCCAATTAATTTGCAAAATATTTATCAATTTTAAGCTCAATTTATTTAATTTTTAATAAATTTCTGATTTAGAAAATTAGATTGTGTAATACGAATTAAAAATTACTTCAATCAATAATAAATCGTTTCATGTGTTTAGGGCATCTGGCGTTCTCGTTAATCCGTTTAGCATAATTAATTTGTTTAATAAATTATGGGATGTAAAATGAGCAGGGCTGGACGCTTAGACGTCGATAACGTGTGGACAACTCGTCGATACCTCGTTCACAACTTACTGAAATTACGAAAATTACTTGTAATCTAAGCCAGTGGTGGTCGAACTCGAGTAGTGATTGAACTTCTGTTTCCGCGCATTTTAGTTAAGTTAAATTATTATTCCTAGAACATAATTTTCCAAGTAACAGAAACTGTATGCATCACACCGATTTTTTTTTACAAAATTACTGACTAAACTAAATTACAGTTAGTTTGTGTAAATGTAGAGTGCCTAATATTTAATCCTAAATTGAAAGTGGTAGATAAACCATAAATTAAATTTGTTAATTAAACATAATATTTAGTGTATTGTGTTTCACGCCATCTATTAAAAACTCGTATGAACTAACATTAAATTTGTTTACTCAGTAATTTATTCGACAAAATAGTGTTAGTATTAGAATTTTTAAACTCAAATTACATAAAAAATAATTGTCCGTGTCAAAAACATAATTTAGAATATCCCCCGAAAATTCTGCGACAAACAATTATGCGATAAACAATGCGATAAAAAACAAATAAGACAATTTAGTCGAAATCAAATTTTATCGACGGACTTGAAGTTTGTCCAACTTGTCCTAAACACAACAACAACGTTTCCAATTATTAATCAATTTTAACAGTGTAAAATATATTATTTCGGGAAAATAAATATTATAATTTTGAACAGATGGTTTTCAGACCAATAGAAAATAAAATCAAATTAATGATAAAATCTAAGGCTGTCTCTAATCTTAAGGCTGTCACTTAATTAAAAAACACAAAATGAATTACAAAACAATACATAATACAAAAATAAATTGAAATGATATAGTACTCCATAAATCGCAGTAAAACCCCCTTGTCCCAAGATACTTCGAAGAGGTTACAACTTTGAGAGTATTTGTTTTCACTTTGAACTATAGACGCAATCCAACTAGAAAACATGAGTTTTCCGGAAAAAGTAGGTAACACTGGGTCTAATATTCAAAAGTTGTAGCGGTAAAAATCGCAGCAAAAAGCCCTTGGTCCTAAGTACCTTTAAGAGGTTACAACTTTGAGAGGTACTTTTTCCAGAAAGCTCATGTTTTCTAGTTGGATTGGGTCTAGTTCAAAGTGAAAACACCTAATCTCAAAGTTGTAACCTCTTAGAAGTATCTTAGGACAAAGGGTTTTTATTTCGATTTTTACCTCTACAACTTTTGAATATTAGCCCCAGCGTTCGTTCCCCTATTTTTTTTTTCGGAAAACTCGTGTTTTATGGTTTGATTGGGTTTAATTCAAAGTGAGAACACATACTCTCAAAGTTGTACCTTTTTAGAAGTATCTTAGGACAAAGAGGTTTTTACTGCGACTTTTACCTTTACAACTTTTAAATATTAAACCCAGTGTTCCCCTACTTTTTTCCGAAAAACTCATGTTTTCTAGTTGGATTGGGTCTAGTACAAAGTGAAAAGACCTTATCTGAAAGTGTTTATTGCTTAGAAGTATCTTAAGACAAAGGATTTTTACTTTGATATTTTTCTCTAAATCTTTTGAAATTTAAACGCAAGTTTATTAATAAATTGATACTTTTTCAATTAATTATTAATTATTTATTAATTGAAATATTTTAAATTGTCAATAGTGTTTATATAACAAATATAATATTATTTTACATTGTTAACATTAGGAACGTCTAGGACAAAATTCACATTATTATTAAGTTTAGTGAATTTTTTCCTAAACTTGCCTTACAATTGTTGTTGGGTTTAGGACAGCTAGGATAAACGGATTATTGTGAAGAGATGCATAATTTAATTGAATCAAACTGAATTGCTATAATAATTCGAACATTCCGGGAAGTTATCGTTGGCGCGAGTGGTTGGCCCCAATTAATAAAATATATAAAACAGCATATTATTGGGAAAATCGATAAAATAGTTAAGGTAAAATCAATAAAACAACCCCTGAGGGTTGCGGTTATTGACGATCACCATATATAATCCAGTTAGGTTACTCAACAAGGTGATATATATAGAATTACGTAGACATATTTACGATTGATAGTTATTGGTTTTTGAATAAACGGATTTACTGTATTTGTGTAGTGCATTACTGTAAAATCGGTAAGACAACACCCGAGGGTCGCGTTAATTGACGATTATCACATATAACCCATTTAGGTTATTCAACAAAATGGCATATATAGAATTACTTAGACATCTCGACGATTGGCTGTTATTGGCCTTTGAATTAACAGATTTCGAGTATTTGTGTAGTGCGTTACTGTAAAATTGATAAAACAACCCCTGAGGTGACTCAACAAGGTGACATATATAGAATTACTTAGACATCTTTATGATTGACAGTTCTTGGCCTTTAAATTAACAGATTTCGAGTATTTCATAATTTTTTGAAAAGTGTAGTGGTTTAATTTACGCTTTTTCGCTGTTGTAAGATTTTGTTGTGAAACTTCGTCTTCTAATAATTTTGTCAGAAGCTTCAAAATAATTAAATATGTTGGCTTCTAGAAAACATTAAAAATTGTGTCTTTAACATGATTTCATATACCATTAAGCGTAGGCATCTCTACGATGCCTTGTCATTGACCATCAAATCGCCACTACACTTTTTACTATACCAAAATTTTAAAATTAAAAAAACCTGTGACTGCCCCACCGCATAAATATGTTGGTTTCTAGAAAATATATTGAAAGGTTATGGCTCATTGTTGTGGCTAAATTAGTTTGCGACTGAGAACTTATTTTTATTAGCAGTTTATTTCGTTTTACAAAACAAGTTTTTTTTAATGTGTAGATTTACACTTTGTGGGCTGTAAAGTTGTTTGTCATTTTTGGTTTGTCAGAAACTTCACTAATTAATCTAAGTTTGTCAAATCCAGTTTGTCAAAATCAGATTCTGCAGTATTTTAAAGATTTTTATTTTTTCCGTAAATTTCAGTCAGAGTAAAAGTCTGGTCATAGTACTATAACGGCTTTGGTTGTTGACGATTTTTCTTCAGTTTTGGATTGGCAAGGTTCGTAAGCTTTATTGGTTTTATCGGATTTCTCTAAAGCGTTTGATAGTGTTAATCATATACTTCTGTTAGGAGCAGTTTGTAAAGCACAGTGTTGACTGCTCTAGCATGGACAGAGTATCTTTGGGTATACCACAAGGATCAATTCGGGGTCCGTTGCTTTTTCTATATTTATAAATGATCTTCCATGGCACATTCTTCATTGATCTTTTCATCTCTATGCTGATGATTTACAGTTGTACATCGGAAGCTTTAGGGTTTAATGAGCCTGGCTGTAACCTGTATTATTTAGCCTACCATCATTTAGCCTAGCCATCATTAGCCTACTCTTGTTTTGTGTGAACTTAGGACTGATATTAAATTACAAACTTACTTGAAGTGACCATATTAGCACATTGTGTCAACGTGTCAACTATAGTTTATATTCGCTAAGATTAATAAAAAAAATATAATTCAGTTGCGAGTATATTTGATAAAAATGTTGGTTGTACCTATGTTTATGTACTGTGATGTGATTTATAGTGAATGTGATAGTTCTTCTCGGCGTTTACTTGAAATAACATTCAATAATAATTGTATTCGATACGTTCTTGGCCTCAGAAAATTTGATCATATTTCTGGCTTAAAAACTTCTACCTATTTTAGGATGAACTTTGTTCGAGTACTATCACTATAGCACAGCTGTATTATTTTAAAAATACTACCTCTGGGTTGCCTTTATGTCTTTATGAAAAATGTAGTTTTCCAGGTCTCGGCACACTAGAAACATCAACTTGCCCCTTAACAAAAGTAACTCGTTTCATAATCCGGTTTTGATGAATGCGTTTATTATTTGGAACGGTTTACCCTTTGAACTACCCTTGAAAACTTATATATTTAACTGTACAGAGAAATTATCAATGTAATTAAAATTTGTAATAATATTTTCATACCCTTTTGTAAATAATTTTGTATATAAATTTTTCGTAGTATAAATGCTGCGGATTATGCTTGTAAATATGTATATATGAAATTTGGGTTGTTTTGGTTGATAGCCAGCTGTTGCTTTTACATCTAGGTGAGGTTACAAAGACGTTAGAATGAAAAGCTTGGTTTCGAACTAATGAAACTTGAATTTTTTAATTTAAAAAATTCGGTCGCCTCTCAGATTACAGTGCCCAAACTACAAAAATATTGAAAATTCTATGCGCTTACATATAAAGTATAATCACAATGCTCTAGCGAATTATTAGGTTTCGCTACGCAATTGTAAACCCCTTCGTAAGTAACCTCGAATTTTATTGTATTTAACGCATACATGCGATTTCTATATGAAATTTGGGTAGTTCTGGTTGATAGCCAAATATCTGGCTATCTATCTATATCTATATCTATATATATACATATATATATATATATATATATATATATATATATATATATATATATATATATATATATATATATATATATATATATATATATATATATATATATATATATATATATATATATATATATATATATATATATATATATGTATATATATATATATATATATATATATATATATAATATATATATATATATATATATATATATATATATATATATATATATATATATATATATATATATATATATATATATATATATATATATATATATATATATATATATATATATATATCTTGTATATATCTTGATTGTTTGATATATTCAAAAATTGCTGAGTTATAACAACCAGTGAAAACTTCAAATCCATTATTTTTGTTCAATGAAATCAACGTTAGCCAATACATTATTGATTTTTTCGAAATGAGCTTTACGAAAATCGGGCCGTGATGGAGCGTCGAAAGCGGCATTAGCACTCCCTTGTTCATAACAAAAGAAGATTGAGATGGGAGGATGGTATTGATGATCTATAAGACTATAGATAAGACTAGATTAGCATTTTCTGTTCTTCGTTATTTTGAATGAACTGACCTTAAATAAAATTGTACGATCGAACCAACGCGTGTCAGAAAAGTTGATTTTATATAGATATTTAACACAGGATTGCAATGTTTTGCAACATATAATTAATTAATAAACTCGAATCCATATCATACTCGTAGTAAAATATTTAAAAAAAATTGTTTCTAAAGAAATGGTATATTGTCCCATGATCAGTTAATTTTTTTTAGTTTTTTGTGTTTTCACATTTTCTTCGATTTTTTTTTTGTCATTCATCATTCTCTATGTATTTGAAATCAAAACTCACGTAATCACGGAATTTTTTATTTAATTAATTGTTCTCGAATTAATGTTATGGTCTCTTAATCGTATAATTTTCTCCAATAATATTCGTGTTTTCATATATTTTAGTATTTGGGGCCAACCACTTGCACCATAAGTTCCCGAAATATTCGAATATTATTGCAATTCTTGATTCAAATAAATTATGCACTTCTTCACAATAATCCGTTTCAAAATCTACTCAATATCGAATTATTTTTATTACGATGAATTGTAAAATCTCCTTGGTAAATTCCTTTGGGACCCGAACAACGTGTGAAAACGAATTGTGCAAAGATACAATTCATGGAAAAAATTCATAATAACAAAAATGTCCAAATTGTTGGTTCAAATTTGGGCAGTTTCCCATAGCTTTAGGCAAAAATAAAGTTCTGCGTAATTGCTTAACATAGCCTAGAAAATTCCTATGGGAATTTTCATGTAGATTGGAACATTTTTGTCGACCAGCCTACTGTTCTAGATATAGAGGAAGAATTATAGCATATCCATGTTAAATATAGTATTTATTAGGTGTACAAGTAGAAACTCGGATCAGAAGTTGGTTGCATTAAAATATACTTGAACGCATCCCAATTGCTCGCCATTTTAGGGGCAGTCATTGCTGTTTTACAAGCTCTCGTTTCTTGCGCATCAGTTTAAAGAGACAGATGTCGGTCGGATAAGAAACATTTACGTCAATGCATTATATTCTGTTTTTAAATGAAAAAACAAAATCCCACAGAATTGATTAATTCGACTTTGAACATTCTTTAAGTGAATATTCTGTGAGTCATTCAACAGTAAAAAAAGTAGTTTTCAAGATTTCGTGCCGGCAATTTTAGTCCTGAGGACGATCCGCATCCAGGTGCAGTAAAACAATTGGAATACAAAGAACATAAAGTTTTACTGGATGAAAACTCGTGTCAAACTCAAAAAGAGTATGCAGAACTATTAGGAGCTATTCACCAAGCAATATCACTTCGATTGCGCATGCAATGGGAAAAATACAAAAGGAAGGAAAATGGGTTCCTCATAAACTGACCGAAGAAAACAAAAATCCAAGAGTCGACATCTGCATGAATTTTCTTTCTCAGTACAAAAGAAATAATTTTTGGCCCGAAATGGGTAAATTATGGGTTCAGTGGATTTTGTACGATAATCCGAAATGTAGAAAACCATGGGTTGATCCATGGTTCCAGCCATCAACATCAGTTGCAATCAGTGATATTGCTACATGATAACGATCGTCCACATACAAAATCAACCAAAGAAGTCGTCAACTATCCAACAGCTAACTAAGAAAAAAGGTGTCCTACTCAACAGGTTTGATTGTAGTTAGACGAACTCGCACATTAACTTTTTAATCAAAATCCATGGGCTCGTGAAGTACTCCATAGATTTTTCCATAGATAAGAATCATATACGTAAACAAACCCAATTGGACTTCTGCTAATTTCAATTGAAATTTTAAAGCCTTTTTATGTAGTTGTGTGGAGTACACTGTTATGATTTTTGATTTGCGAAGTTGTCAATGAGAAGTAAAATATTATGTTTGATTCTACATCAGTTTAATTAGTTTAGAAAGCATAGAATACATTTTAAAATAATTTATAAAATTTGTACATAATTTTAATTCAAAACATTGAAATAAACTAAAATTGAGATAGAAACAAGAGACAGGTATATATTCGTTGAATTGACGATCTTTAAAAACAAGCATACATGCTTTTAGGGCAGAACATAGTTCGAGTTAAATTCCTCCCATGCTTATTAAAAATAAAGCTGCCCCAAATGATTTACTACTATTCAAACCTCACCATTTATTCAAACTTATTATTCTACTTTCCTAATTACTATTGTCTTAACTAATGACGCTGGTATATCCATGTAATATCGCGCGCGATATGCCAACCTTCACTTTAACATTACATAACCTATGTAAATGCCCTCCTATACATAGATGGTCTAATGGGAAAGTGGACGAGGTACGCGTGTGCGTTTTCTACTGCGGCGCTTCCAATTTCGATGCAGGGTCATCACTAGAAACTTCCGGTTTGGTGGCCTTTCTCCGGATTTCCCACAATATCTTTAGCGTGGAAAACCCACTATTCACTAATTCATACGCTACATGACCTATTCGTTTGTGAATTGTGGCAGGTACGAACTTTTTGTCCAACTTCGCTGAGTAATGCTGAGCTGCGTTACTCTGTGTGAAGTTGCTCTTACTGGGATCCATAATTGATGGTATGCTGCCCGAATACTAAATATGAAGGGGAGTACCCTGTTGAGGAATGTGACGAATTCTGCAAGGCACTGGCAATCTGGGCTAGGTGTTCATCCCACGTCCGCTGGTCGTTTCTTATGTATGCGCGGATAGCTGACAAGACTTCTCGGTTCACTCGCTCCAACGCATTTGCTTGTGGAGAGTACACGAGGGTAAACATATGGGTAATTCCTAACTTGGGCAAATAATCCACAAAGAGGTGAGACTTAAATTGTTTGCTGTTGTCCGTGTAGATAATCTCAGATACTGAATATACCGAAAACACCTGCTCCTCCAGGTATTCCACTGCCCTGCTGGCTGTGAGGCTTAAGTAACACAAACTTGGAGAAATGATCCAGTACTATAAATATATAGGTATTTTCGTTCTTTGACCTGGGAAAAGGGCTCAAAAAATCGAGATATAATTTTTGAAATGGCCGGTCATACTCTTTGTATTCCCCCATCTTTGGTCTCAATAGCGTGTTCGTAGCTTTCGTCAACTTGCACATTTCACACCTTCGCACATAGTCCATACTGTCTTGAACCAATGTCGGCCAAAAGTAGTATCTCCGAATGAACTCCAGCATTTTGTGTTCCCTTATGGTATTCGATACGGAACTTATAGTCTTGGAGTTTTAGACTCCCCCTTGCTAATCGACCGGAGAGTTCAGACTGGTTCTGGTTCAGACTGGTTAACCACTGAAAGCTGGCATGGTCTGTCATTATTACAAACTCATATCTCTACATACGCTCGGAATTTCTTAATACTCAGAACAGCAGCTAAACATTCGAGCTCGGTGACAGTATAGTTCTGTTGATCGCCGTTTAGTTTATGAGAGAAAAAGGTGATAGGATGCTCTCCATCGTCATCATCCTTAAGGACTTAAGTTCTGCGAACGCCCTTAGCGTGCTTTCAGTCCATGCTACACTACCCTTGGACTTCAAAAGATCAGTAAGAGAGGCAGCTAGTAATGAGTAGTTTGGAAAAAACTTACGAAACCAACCGCTCATCCCCAGAAATTGACGAATATGTTTGACGGTCTTCGGAATTGGGAAGTTCTGAATAGCCGCCATCTTATATGGATCCACCAATACGCTACCGTCCCCGACAAAATGGCCTAGATACTTTAACCGCTTCAAGAGGAACTTCGATTTCTCCACGTTAATTGTAAGATTGGCGTCCGTGAGATGTTTTGCAACCACCTTGAGCAATTTTATATGTTCCTCAAAAGTAGATAATGTTACCAGTAAGTCATCAAGATACACAAAAACCCGCTCATGCAGATCATGAGGAATTACTCTGTGCATAAAATTGCACATGGTCTGGGCAGCGATACACAAACCAAAAGGCATCACCGTAAATTGGTACAATGGTCTGCTTGGTACCGTGAATGCTGTTTTACAACTTGAGTGTGGATTTAGGGGAATTTGCCAGAAAGCGTCCTTCAGATCCAGGCTGGAAAAATATTTCGTGTTCTCGAAACGACAGAGCAAACTATCGATTATCGGAAGAGGGTAGGCCTCCTTGACAGTCACTGTCCATACGAACGAGAAATCGTTCTACCGTAAGAGAACCCTTGTATCCTTCAAACCTCAACTTCCAGGTACTCATTTCTAGTCGGAGTTTTGCTCTCTCTTCATGCTTGACTTTTTGATTTTGAAAAGGCTCTGTTCTAAGTCCTCTTCCTCGACATCATCTTCTGACGACTCCTCAGTCCGTTGGATAATTCGCCGCCGTATTTGTACGGCTTACTATTGTCCTGGGCCGTTCGAACATAACCTGGAATTGGTCTTTGGCCACCTCTGTTGTTATTTGCTTATTCGTCAATTGGGCAACCACTGTAAGTAATTTCCGAAGACCCCTAATTTAACCACCCGTCTGCGCTTAAAATGCGTGCGGCACTATTGACGTTTTGGGGTAGGAAGCAACCCCCTGCCTGTTCTTCTTTAAGCTTCGCCTGAAGCATTCGCTTAAGCTCATCGCTTATTTCCCGCTTGGTAGCTTCTCCCATACTCTTATTTCCAACTCTACATAGAGTTCATTTGGGTCTAGGTGATCTATATTCATTCTTAGTTTATTAACCACAAAACAAAACAAAAAACACAAATAATTCTATAAATTTCAAAACATAACAAAAATAAAGGAAAACAACCACGGATCATACACTCTTCTCATGAGGCATCAATTCCACCTACTTGGGTCAAAATAAGGATAGAAATAAGGAAATGCAATGAACATTTTGATGAACCTGTTTTCTTGTTTTCCATCTCACAGCGGTTGTCTTAACCAAAAATCCAAGGTGATCCTTGCTGCTATGATGAACTTGAAATAGATAACATCAACGGTACCCAATAGGCCATAGTAAAATTCTTGCTCCCTTCCTTATCCGCAGTTGCCAGTCTTACTCTGACTTCAAACGAGCTCACCTACGTGGTTGGCAAAACATTACCATGTAAGTTAACTGATATTGATGAGACCTTTACAGGCGCTCAGACATCAGCTGATATTGCTGTCTATTGGGGATGATAACACGCCGGTTATCACCAAGGATTTCTGTAGTGTGTGGTATAACGGCATTAAACTTATGTCCGAACCGTCACCAATATCCGTTCACTGATAGAACACCGGGTTGGACAGCTAAACACAGTACACCCTGAACGCGCCTAAAACTAACAATGAGAGGACTGCCAATCCCATCCAAGAGGATGATAAATTTAATTAAAACAACAAAGTGGAATTTACGCAATAACCAAACTATACACTGTGTCTTGGAAATCCGTATTTAAAAAAAAATAATCTATCTTACGGCTTGTAGCAATCTCTTACTCATAGCCATAAGAATTCAACAGAGGAAAAATAAAAATTTTGGGGCAGTTCGGCTTTACGAACCAGGGTACGGAATAATCGATCTGAGAAAAGAGCAGCCCTTTGTACCACTCGATAACCTCTCAGCAGGAAAGGGATATGCCCATTACCTCAGGAATCACATAATTCTCCTTTACTGGTAACGCAAATGCAAAACTGTTGATTGCACATGGTATCGAAAACCGTACAACCTGATACCATTGAATCCCAGATGCCACCACGAATACCAGTTCATTCCCCGGAGTACGAGTTGGGACTAAGTCACAAACGAACTAACTAGACGAGGATCCAGCACTGGAACTCAACGATTACGAAACCTTCTGCGTGTGTCAGGCGTGCCACTAAGGCATGACCGTTGCCACACTCACACCGAAAAAGTTTTTCACTTTTCAATATTCAACTTCAGATAACTTGATTTGAAAAGTAGTTGTATAGAACGCCACTTGAAACAGTAGTTCCTATATAATTTTAATTAATTTTTGGAACTGGTGTTGTGCTCCAACTTTGGGCGCCACTTGAATCGGAATAACTTCTACTTGCGTAGAAGCACCCCTGTTTCATAGAATTCCCGTTATCTGAACGGTGCCCCATGCGGCGCCGGTTCTCGCAGCTCAAGCCGGTAGGGGAAAACAGTGTGGGTCTCGGGGTACTCAGATCACGGCCTAGATTACCGCTTATATATTTGAACAAGATGAGACGGCATGGATAATGCCGTCAAACTTGGGATTAAACAAAAATAAACGACGGGGTCGGAAAATGACCAAATTAGTTGAACTCATGCCCCACTTTAAGCATGTCCACCGGGGTTGTTTAATAAAAAAATTAGGGTAACATAATTACCCTAAATTAGATATGGAGTAACACAATGAAGAAACCGAATTTAATTATTTTGGCCTAAGGCCTTAATGATTAGTATGTTGTGTTTTATTTGGTAAAGCGTTCCAGCTGAAAAAAACCTGCGTGCTGAAGCACTGGTGAAGTTTCCGTTTTTATTGAAGCAGCTGGTGGGCCCTTTTGCCAAATGAGCTCGTTTAGTTAGTAGACTGATTATTTTTTTTTATAATTATACTTCTCAAAACCAGGTTTTTCCCCTATTCACTCGAACCACAAAAAATGTATTGGTTTATTAACACAAATAACTTATTTAGTTACTAAAACAAAAAAAACTCGAACTAAAATTAATCAATTCACGACAACAGCGTTCTTTTTCCAAAACTTAACTTGACTTCTCAAACCAAAATTTTGGCACGCTATTTATGCAAAAATCAATTAATCGAGAAGGGAGAGGGAAGTTTTAGTACAAGAAATGCACTTCCCTCCCCATCAATTAATTTAATTTTTGCACAATTAACAAAATATTGCACAAATACCGCCCATTCAAAAAGTGTTACAAATCAAATTAATATCAAAATTCGTAGCAATAAACCCGAAGTCGTGCATTATTTGCACTAGGTGGTTTTGGTTAGGTGACCCAATGACCAACTTTATATACTACCCAGAACTGAATCACGATCTCTGGGAATGGCCGATAAAGGCCATCCAAATTTGATATTCTTGGTGAACCGGTATCATTTTTACTCAAATTTGGAGGGCCATTATCGGAGGTTCTTTTAGATCGTGATTCAAGTCCGTGTAATACATGGAGTTGGTCATTGAATCACCTAACTAATACCACCTAGTGCTAATAATGCACGACTTCGGGTGTATTGCTACGAATTTTCATATTCTCGATGTACTGATGTCATTTTTACTCAAATTTGGAAGGCCATTATCGGTCAATCCGGCCGATATTATATGAAGTGGGTCATTGAGTCACATAATTAAACCATTTAGTGCTTACAATGCTTGACATCGGGCTTTTTGATACAAAGTTTTATATTCTAGGTATTCTATGTCATTTTAACTCAAGTTTAAATTTAAACCTAATTCTTGTTTTATTGAAATATTTATTCTAATCGTTTTAAAGTTCTAATCTGTTTTAATAAACATCTCGATAAAACCTACACAATACGTGGTTGAGTTTGTTTATAAATTTTCATTTTAGAAAATATTTTATATATGTTTTATTTAAATTGAGGTTTGAGTCATTTTCTAAAAAAACTCATACTTATATGATTGTACTAAAATTTCCAATACGATTATTTTTTCCTATTTGAATTTGAAGTAACAGTGTGATACTCATACATACTTAACATCTATGGAGATTCTGGAATACTTCATTCCCGTAAAATCCATGCAATTATAATGTCTGTGAAGCTAGCACGTAAAGTTAGCACGATATTTGCGATGGTAGCACTCTTGGTTTGAATCTTGAATATTACATATTTAGTACAAGATAGCACGAAAATAATTAATTGCTCAAAAAACAAAATTATGATGAAAATTTATCAACTTAAAATATGTATGCAAAACAAAAATTAGCACGAAAATCGCAACGGCTGATAATAAATAAGTAAAATAAAACATTTGATCAAGCTTGATATAAAAGCGATCCCAAACATTTGTCGTACATGAAATTGAATTTTAATTGAAATTGAATCTTTGATGAATTTCTTAGACAAATTTCAAAGCAATCGTATTGGTCAGACGTAAGTACTAGTGGTTTGAGCTGGCCTCTTTCAAGGATTTGTCCTTAAAGGAATCCTTAATGAACTTCTAAGACAAATTTCTAGCCAATCGTATGGGACAGACGATAGTAGTAATGGTTCGAGTTGGCCTCTTCCAAGGACTTGTCGGACATTAATTTAATTTTGTATTGTAGAAGAATCCCTAACGAATTTCTAAGACAAATTTCCAAGCAATCGTATGGGTCAGACAGTAGTACTAATGGTTCGAGCTGGCCTCTTCCAAGCATTTGTCGGACATGAATTTAATTTTGTATTGTAGCAGAACTCTTAATGAACTTCATAGACAAATTTCAAAGTAATCGTATGGGTCAGACCATAGCACTAATGGTCGAGCTGGCCTCTTCCAAGTATTTGTCGGCCATGAACTTAATTTTGTTTTGTAGAAAATTTCCTTACAAATTTTAACGAATTTCTGAGACAAATATCAAAGCAATCGTATGGGTCAGATGGTAGTACTAATGGTTCGTGCTGGCCTCTTTCAAGGATTTGTCGAACATGAATTTAATTTTTTATTGTAGAAAAATCCTTATCGAATTTCTAAGACAAATTTCATAGCAATCGTATGTGTCAGACAGTAGTACTAATGGTTCGAGCTAGCCCCATCCAAGCATTTGTCGGACATGCATTTAATTTTGAATTGTATAGCAGAACCTTTAATGAGCTTCATAGACAAATTTCAAAGCCATACGATTGGTTCAACGGTAGCACTGATGATTTGAGCTGGCCTATTTCAAGGATTTGTCGGACATGAGTTTAATTTTGTGTTGTAGAAGAATCCTTATCGAATTTCTAAGACAAATTTCAAAGCATTCGTATACCATCCGATTAGTTTGAAATTTGTCTTACAAACTCATTTAGGATTCTTCTACGATATAAAATTAAATTCATGTCCGACAAATGCTTGGAAGAGGCCAGCTCGAACCATTAGTACTACCGTCTGACGCATACGATTGCTTTGAAATTTGTCTTAAAAATCCGTTAAGGATTCTGCTACAATACAAAATTAAATTCGTGTCCGACAAATGCTTGGAAGGGGCCAGCTCGAACCATTACTACTACCGTCTGACCCATATTTGCTGGTTCAAAGCTGATTGCTTTGAAATTTCCGATTGTTCGCAATTTTTAGTTAATAATCTAACACGATAAAATTGTAAATAGTAGTTTTCAATTAATGTTTATTTCGCTTTCTAAATTATTTTTGATATATTTATTAAATTTTTGTTATTTTCATTTTCCTTAAATATGTTTAAAATTTCGTGCTAACTCTATCTAATACTCAAACCACTTTTAGAACAAAAATAAATTTATTTTTTTAATTAATAAGATGAATGTCTGATAAATTTGGATGTCTTCTTTAATTTATTTAATTGTATTCTATAATTTACATAATAATATAACTAATTTTCAAAATATTTAAATTATGATAATTTGTAATTTTTTTGTGTTTAGTACTATTTGATATAAAATAATTGGTTGACACCTGTGATACAAAATATTGCCGTACGTACAATTTTACAAAAATCGCGCAACTTTACGTGCTAGTTTCACAGCTTTGCAATTATAGCATCATTTGAAAATTCGATGAGAAATACAATTTATGTCGATTCAACATTAATTTGAATAATGGATGTACGCCAGATAACTAATAATATTCATCGGGTCATGTGCATATGTTTATTTTACAAAGCTATTATTTTATTTATTTATAATTTACAATTAAAGTAAAATATCAATTTTTTAAATTATACCATTTGTCCGATTGTTTGTTTTCATTTTAATTGAAATGTTTATTAATGTTCTATCTATGATTTTCATATACTACATACCTGCCGCTACATTATGCATTATCAGCTTATTGAATCAGAGTCATATGAGAAATGTACATATTCATGACACTTTAAATCAACCATTTTTAATGTTCTTGTATCAAAGTAACGGGTGATTTTTTAAGAGCTTGAGAACTTTTTTTTAAAAAAAAACGCATAAAATTTGCAAAATCTCATCGGTTCTTTATTTGAAACGTTAGATTGGTCCATGACATTTACTTTTTGAAGATAATTTCATTTAAATGTTGACCGCGGCTGCGTCTTAGGTGGTCCATTCGGAAAGTCCAATTTTGGGCAACTTTTTCGAGCATTTCGGCCGGAATAGCCCGAATTTCTTCGGAAATGTTGTCTTCCAAAACTGGAATAGTTGCTGGCTTATTTCTGTAGACTTTAGACTTGACGTAGCCCCACAAAAAATAGTCTAAAGGCGTCAAATCGCATGATCTTGGTGCCCAACTTACCGGGCCATTTCTTGAGATGAATTGTTCTCCGAAGTTTTCCCTCAAAATGGCCATAGAATCGCGAGCTGTGTGGCATGTAGCGCCATCTTGTTGAAACCACATGTCAACTAAGTTCAGTTCTTCCATTTTTGGCAACAAAAAGTTTGTTAGCATCGAACGATAGCGATCGCCATTCACCGTAACGTTGCGTCCAACAATCGACATTTCACGGTCTTCAGCAACACTCTCAGAAACAGACGCAATATTCTCTTCTGTACGCACTGTACGCATTCGTGTGGTTGGTTTAATGTCCAATAAAGTAAACTGAGTGCGAAACTTGGTCACAATCGCATTAATTGTTTGCTCACTTGGTCGATTATGTAGACCATAAATCGGACGTAAATCGCGAAACACTTTTCGAACCGAACACTGATTTTTGTAATATAATTCAATTATTTGCAAGCGTTGCTCGTTAGTAAGTCTATTCATTATGAAATGTCAAAGCATACTGAGCATCTTTCTCTTTGACACCTTGTCTGAAATCCCGCGTGATCTGTCAAATACTAATGCATGAAAATCCTAACCACAAAAAAATCACCCTTTACATTTATTTAAAGCAAAATTAATCCCGCATTATACAACACATTTTAATTATCACTTTGTAAAATTTTAGCATGATCATCGCCAACATGCAAAACGTTTACGCGACGACTCACTGTAATTAATTCAAAGATTTTTGCCCCTATACTTGTTATAAATGCCGTACATACATTAATTAACCGACATTTTTTGCCATGTTGTTATCTTTTTGTTAATTTAATTGTTAATTTATGTAATACTATCTCACCCCGCGTGTGCTTTTATGTATAAATACAGTAAATGTTAAACATAAAAATTTAATTAATATTTTCGAGATACAGGTTTTTGCACGTTTTTAAAACGTTGTTCTAAATAATTGAATTTCCAAATTTCAATTATACAATTTATAAATTCTCACGGCTAGCATAAATAGAATTACAACAATACGAACAACAAAATTAATTAATTCGTTGTTTTGTGTATTTTTGTGGTCCATTAATTCTGTAACTTGAGAGTTTGTATATGTATATATTTTGGAGTTTGAACCGAATTTCGTTGGTCATTTTCCAACCATTTTAATTCAATCAATAAACGGAAATACACAATGAATTTCAAATATTGGATTTTGTTTGTAAAATGGGTGATTGTGCAACCCTTTTTATTTTATGCTCAATTTGTGAAATTAAAATCTCCAGTAATCGATTACGGTATATATAAATATCATGTGGCCGATTTACTTGTAATTACACATTAAATTTTACAGCATTAAAACGTAAACAGCATTGAACGGTACGCAGAGATATAAATCACATCTGGTAAATACCATCCAATTTACCTTGAAAATAATTTGAGTCTATATACGGCATTTTATAAATTGCAACGCGGAGAAAGTCTAATTATCTCGACGTGGTAATGGTTTACGATTATATCTCGCGCTTCGATATAATTACGATTTTGGTATCATTATTATTTATTATTTTGTTTAAACGAAAAAAAAAATTATAAAATTCATCAACCAAAACTATCGCTGATACAAATCACATCACATCCATCCACCCTAATTATAATCCATTATGCAATTTTAAATTAAATTACGATTCAATTAATTAGAAAATTAAAGTGTGCAAAAATTTATAATTGGCTATTTGACCTTTAAAATTATTTTTTAATTATTTTAAATGGTACACTAAACATGAGTTACATATACAAAGCAGTATCTACAATGTGTACAAAAACAATTTATTTAAAAACATATAAACTAATAATTATAAATGAATTCTAATAATGTAATATTATTCTAATTAGTTCCTAATGGTACCGCATGTGTAGAGTTTTTATTTAGTGTTGTTTAAAAAATCTATTAGATTGATTAGTAGTGTTGACAGCGTTTGATTCTAGATTGGTGTACACATTTAATGAAATTGAATTAAAATATCGTTGGCATATACGAGTATGATACGATAGGTAGGCGGTATATGAGCTGAGCATTTTAATTATACTTGTTGATATTACCATATTCCGTCGCATTTTAAATTAATTATTTAGTGAGTCAGAAAACGACTCGTAGATACGACTATTGATCGATTGTTTTATATCTGAATCGGCTGGATTCATATCCAGAGCATATACTCGTATGATTACTGATTATGAATTTCTCTGTTTTTGACACTTGTCATGACAAAGAGCACTGAAAAATGGTTATACTTTAGATGTTCTATGTATATAGTTTAAATTTTTTTGCCTAACTAAATGTTTTGAATAATAAATATTTCCAGAATGCTTCTGGGGTTCTTGTGCTACTATAATGAGTAAGCCTTTCGGGAGCTATAATGTGTCATATTATATCACCAACATCTATGCTGCCAAATCCATACTCTTCGAAAGCAGGCCCAACAGTTTATGCGGGCCAATCATTGTTTAACCCATTTAGACGAAGTTCCAAATTATCAAGATCACCAAGATCTACAACTGGAAGTACATTTCAGAGCGAGAAGGAAAATGCCGAATTCCGTGGACAACTAAGAGAAATAAAGGAATTTACAACTAAATTGTAAGAAGAATTTACAATTTTAAAAAAAGAGAATGAAGAACTCAAAAAGCAATTGACACACCTGCAGAACTTGGGACGACACCTAGCCCTGTGCTCGATGATGACAGTAATCCATTCCATACGGATTAAGTAATATTAGAAAAAAAAATAAATTGAATGTTGAACCGGAATAAAAAACCAAGTAAGAAAAGAAATGCGCAACACTCACCAGAAATAGCAGTAATTTTACCATGAACTTCAAAAGAGGTGTCTAGAAACCAGTTAATCATCAAGAAATAACTAGCTCGATGGAAAACAATAAATTTTGTTAAATTGATAAATTACTGGTTTTCAATTTTTTATATTTTTTTTTTATATTTGATAAAAATTCGTTAATTAGCCATTTTATGAATGCTCTAAACCTGCACCGACCAAATTAGCCCGCCTCAATAAAACTTGTACTATAATTTGTTACACATTTATTACAATTTATTACAACAAATCCCGATTTTATTACAGTTACCGTTTTCGAGGAACGAGTGGTCGGTTTAGCTTAAAAGCTTGCCTAAGGGTAAATTTCACCCTAAAACGATTATACAGGGTGGCTGACACGAAGCGTTACCAAAACAAAATCGCTACAGAATTTTTATTTTTTGATGAATTTTATTGAATCAAAGTAAAACATGTTCACAAATATTAAAATTTTCGAATTGCATTAGCAGTTTTCGATTTGGCCACCCTTAGCCGCGATTATGGCCTTCAAACGACCGACAAAGCTATTGCATGCAGCACGAAAGTGACTCTGTCATTTCCGGCGAAGCGCTTGCTTGAGATGATCGACACTTTGGTATTTTTTGTCCCAACCTTGCTCTTCAAAATGCCCCAAACCGATAAACCTAGCGGATTTGCATCCGGTTAATTTGAGCGCTCTGTCATCGCTGGTTTGACAGCAATGACAGTCTGAAGTTGGTAACACTTCGTGTCAGTCACCCGGTATATTTCAAAAACGTCAATTTAACAACTTAAATAAATTTTTACACCAAAATGCCACCAGATTTTGGGAAAAATGTTGCAAGGAGTCTTGTTGAGAGTAGGTCAGCCTTATTCAGGTGTGTAATAAATTATTTGTGTGTGAGGATGCACGGAATTGACACCAACCGGTATAGGCTTCAAATAGGTGATTTATGGGTCGATTTTACCACCTTTAATAATTTATTACACCAGACCGCCACCAGTTATTGAGTCAAATGTTACTTTTGAACATTGTGGTGGGTAGGTCAATCTTATCCAGTTGTGTAATAAATTATTTTTGTGTTAGGATACGCGGAACCCTCCTAACAGTAGAAGCTTGATAAGGGTTGATACAGGGTAGATTTTACCACCTTCAGTAGTTTATTACACCAGACCGCCACCAGTTACGGGGTCTAATGTTACACTGTGGTCGCTGTAAAGGATAGTTCAACCTTATACAGGTATGTGTAATAAATTATTTTTGTGTCAGGATACGCGGAATTGACTCCCAATGGTGGAGGTTTCAAATAGGATATTTAAAAGTAAATTTTAACCACCTTCAATTTTGCAAAATCGACCTTTAAATTAAAAATTTAAAGCCTTTACCGTTCGGTACCAATTCCGTCTAACCTGACACAAAAATAGTTTATTACACAATTGGATAAGGCTGACCTGGCCAACGCAATGTCAAAGGAGTAATAAATTATTAAAGGTGGTAAAATCGACCTTTAAATTAAAAATTTGAAGCCTCCACTGTTCGGAGCCAATTCCGTCTAACCTGATAGAAAAATAATTTATTACACAACTGGCTAAATTTGACCTGCCCACCACAATGCCGAAGGAGTAACATTTGACTCAATATCTGGTCGCGGTCTGGTGCAATAAATTATTAAAGGTGCTAAAACCAATGTTTAATTATCCTATTTGAAAAATAATGTATTACACACCTATATAAGGTTGACCTGTCCTTTACCGCGACCACAGTGTAACATTAGACCCCATTAAAAATTTGAAGCTTCTACAGTTCGGAGCCAATTCCGTCTAACCTAACACAAAAATAATGTATTGCACAAGTAAGTAAAGTTGACCAGACCTTCACAACAACCGCGGAGTAACATTTGACTCAATATCTGGTGGCGGTCTGGTGTAATAAATTACTAAAGGTGGTAAAATCGCCCCTTAAATTACCTATTTAAAGCCTATACCGTTTGTAGTCAATTCCGCGCATCTTGATCCAAAAATAATGTGTTATACACCTGCAAAAGGCTGACCTACTCTCTTGACAAGACTTCTTGCAACATTTTTCCCAAAATATGGTGGCATTCTGGTGTAAAAAAAAATATTAAAGTTGGTTAAACTGACGTTTTTGAAATATACCTATAATCGTTTTAGGGTGAAATTTACCCTTAGACAAGTTATAGGGGCGGTCTTGAAATAACTTTTTCAATGTAATTAATTTATAATAAATTCTGGTCCAAGAATCATCCTGATATCATCAGGACATCAAAAGTTACAATTTTGGTGGTGCAGGTTTAATTTTAAGCTAAACCGGCGACTCGTTCCTCGAAAACGGTGACTGTAATAAAATCGGGGTTTGTTGTAATGAATGTGTAACAAATTATATAGTACAGGTTTCATTGCGGTGGGCTAATGTTGTCGGTGCAGATTTAGAGCACTCATTTTATACAGAAAGTAAGAAATATATAATTTTGCTATTATGTTTATGAAATTTACGTACTGGCTTGACAAATAATTTATATTTTTTATATACTGTTATAATACCTCATTGCTCCTAGAAAATTTTAATTTCAAATAGGTCATTTATATAATATCAGAATTCCAAATTTTTATAGTTAACACTTGAGGCTCACATGAGAAGATTTAAGAGTTGTCGTTTATGAATCCTACTTTAAAAATTTCATCGCTTTTTCTGTAGTTACAGAGAAAAATCCATAATTATTTCCAAGCCATTGCAAAACTGTTAAACACTCATTCATAAGATCAATTCTTTTAAACAAATTAGGTGACAAAAAGCCGTCAGGTATGTTCAGCTATACTTTCTTCCGGGGATTAAATACACACAACCAACAAACATCGCCTGTACGAACATAAATAACCCTTTAAAACCAAATTTGACTGGCTCAAGAGACTCGAACTCAGTAAACAGATGCAAAGTACATGCAAAAATTTTAGTTTTTATTATTTCTTTAGTTTTCGAAACTTTTTCGGTTCCATTCTCAAAATTATTATTATTATTATATTATTAGAATTATTCTTGTGAGAATGGAACCGAAAAAGTTCCGAAAGCTAAAGAAATAATAAAGAGAGTTATAAAAAATTTGAGCTAATTATCGTAAACTAAAATTTATAATATAAAAGCTCATTAAATAATTTTATGCATAAATTTATTTGGAAATCAAATTTCAAATTTCATCTTACAGTTTTGCTTTGATAGTCTTATAAGTATTTGTTTGTACGCGCACTCAAAAAAATTTTAGTGGTAAGAATTACAAAATCGTTTTGTAAAATACCTTACAAAACAAATTTATTAATTAAATGCAAAATTTACAATTTACATAAAAATTTTGTAAATGTTAATTAAAAAATTAATAATATGATTAAATTTTGTAATTTACATAGTTTTTATTTGTTGATTACATAAAATATGAACTTTTTGGATTATTTCAAAAACACAAAATATTTTTGTTAAATATTAATCTGTTTTGATAAATTTACATTAATTTTGTTAATTTTACCCCTATTTAACTTAATTGAATTAAAAATTATATTATATCTACAAAATAAGAAATAACCTAAACAAAAGTTTTATTATTATTACCTAGGAAAAAGGACGAAAAAAAAATTCATTCTACAAAAAATTTTGTACAGTTTAATCTTGAAAATTTAAGAAATTTTGTTAATAATATAAACTGTTTGTGAATAATTATTTTGTTTACAAAAGATCTTGTTTCTAAGACAAAAGTGTTTACTGAATTGATAAAGTAATTTTAATCAAATTGATTTTGACTTTTGTCATTTTTGGAAACCTAAATTTATGTAATAAACTTATTATCCGCTCTATTTTTGAAATCCCCAAGGTGATTTTAAACTTGGTGTACTCACGAGCAAAAATTTACTTCGAAAAACAAGTATTTGGTTCAATTGTACCTTCCATTTGAAAGATTTCCATTTGCTGCAAAATTATTCTTGGAAGTAGCTGAGTAAGAAAGATGTCTTATGATGGCATTTCAGAGATGTATCCAGGTAATTAAATTAAGTAACCATAAACACTTCAGTCTTGAATAGGACTTAGTTATAAGTCCTATTCAAGACTGGACAATATTTTTAACTCGATTCTAATCAAAATTTCATATTATTTACGAAATACTTTTAACCCCAGGTAAGAGGCAACGTCTACAACCTTAATATTTCATGCATAAAGAATGCTTTTTTAATTTTGAAATTTCTTTTTCTAATTTTGTTACATGTGAAAATGGTCATTACAAGACAATGTGTTTAGAATAAATGACAAAGTAATTAGCTAATAGCATCTAATCGTATAGGTTAATCTTAAAATAATCTTGCGCTTCCTGTAATCTTTTAGGCTCTTACTTAGTAGAACTGAGTTTTAATGCCCAGGTATTTTAAGGCAAATATGTAAAATTATTCATATTTTAACGGCCGCTTGATTGGGCCGAATGCATAAGCTTTTGAATTTTATTAAATTATTGTAGATAATTCACTATTTTACTAGAATTTACAAAAAAATTTATCATATTTATTGCGAAATCGTTTTATAAAATTTATAAAAATAAAATACATTTCACAAAAATGATTTTTATGTGTATGCATGATTTTGTAAATTATATATTTTTTTTGTAGAATAAATAAACTTTTTAGGCATTTACAAAATTTTTGTTATTATTTTAAACTCTTTTGTAAAATGTACAATTATTTTCATGTTTTTTATTTTTTTTTATTAATTTATAAAAATAATAAATTTTAGACGTTGAATGTGAGTTAGTTCTAGGTGATTGGTGAGTGACTAAACACCAAAGTATACTTTTTTAATTTGTTAATAATTTAGAAATAAAAAAGTGAGTGAAAAGTGTGTCTATGGGTACAGTTTTTTGTTATGGAGCAATTTTTGATAAATATTGGAATTTTGGATGAAATAGTGAAAAAGTATAACAAAACAATTACAATGAAAGTAAGTGTATTGATTAATAATGAAAATGCAAATAATTAAATGTTTTTGTGTTGATAAAATTGATAATTTCATTATTTGGGCAAATTATAACATAGAACCAATTGATTATTTAGTAAATATTATTAAATGGAGGTGCCTAAATAAAATAATTATAAAAATACCTAATCGATTAATAATTTATTCTCTCATATTTTCTAAATATTTACAGACAGACAAGCAGCCATACTTTTCCATTTGAAAATTCTTTTCCATATGACATTCTGCAATCACATCAAGAGAGTGCGGCTAGAAAATAATTAAAAAAATATCACGCTCAATTCAGCGTACAGGATGCTCAAAATAGTGTTATATTATGTGGGGCTACTGCAGAATTGGAATTAAAATTAAAGTTCCAACTAAACAGACACAGGTATATTCAGCCGTTATTATTAATATGTAATCCAACCAAAATTATTGTATACTT
This sequence comes from Nephrotoma guestfalica, assembly GCA_963691935.1. Taxonomy (NCBI): domain Eukaryota; kingdom Metazoa; phylum Arthropoda; class Insecta; order Diptera; family Tipulidae; genus Nephrotoma; species Nephrotoma guestfalica. Next base: position 197,190,707 of record OY829913.1, on the reverse strand, counting down.
TGATGGGAAAGTGAGAAAAGTTAGATTGAAAAAATACTATAAATTTAAGTATTTTCATTACTTCGAGGTATTGATATTTTATTTTATATTTTTAATTTGTTTAATTTGAAATATCCTTTGGAGTCAATACAAGTGTGGATGTTTATCCAACTTTATTTTTATAAAATAAAATGAAAACATGACATGCATACCACAGCCGTCAAATTTTTAGTTTGAAGATTAAATAAATAATTATAATTATTGATAAACAAATCTAAATAATTATAATTGAAATGTTGTTTATTGTGTGAATTTTATAAGTACATATTATAAATTTATATTTTATAATTAAACTATTTTATTCTATTTGATATACAATATTATTGTTTAAAACATAAAAATGTGATTTTGAATTCAATGAATGTGTCTAAATAATTAAATAAATTTGAAAATTTACGTACTTTGTTTTATTTATCTATGCCTTATTTAAATTGTTTAATATATATTGTAATACTGCATATATATATATATATATATATATATATATATATATATATATATATATATATATATATTGTACAAACCTCTTCATAATGTTAATAAAAAAATTTATATTTTAACAAAAAATTTCTGTCAAAATGATATAAATCGTTTGTGAAAATTATAATTTTTGAGTTTATTTGAAAAAAACAACTCTTAAATAAATAAAATAGTTTCAATAAATTATAAAACTTTTATATATTTGATAAAAACAATTTTCGAAATTGACAATTCGGTTTTTATTGTTTATGATGTATTTGCTTAATTATATAAAATCCATTATAAAGTTTATAAATTTCTTTTGTAGCTTTTTTAAAATGTTTGAAAAATATACAAAACATTTTGTAATTTATTTAAAAAGATTTATACATTTTATAAATTTTAAATTAAGTTGTGAAATATATTTTATTTATTTAATAAATAATTTAAATAATAATTACAGAATTTTTTGTTCAATTGTAGATTTCACAAAAAATTTTATCTGCTGTATATGTTCAAAAATTTTGTTAAATTAACCCGTATTTTTATCATTTTTAGCTGGTTTTTTCTTTGAGTGCGGTCACAAATTACACGTTAGAAAATGTATTTTTGTTTGGAACAAGTTAGGAGAAGTTGTGTCCGAGTTATAATGTGTTTCATTTAACCGTGCATTAAGGCAAATGAATTCCTCCTTTTTCATAAATTATAAACTCCGTTTTCATTTTATTAAAATCGTTCATAAATTATAAAACTGTTTGTAAAAATATTAATAATCATAAGTTGAGTTATGAACTTGACCCAGGAATTTATGACTTACATTTTTTTATGTCATCAAGTTATGGCTTTCAAAAATAGTTTATCATTTTCATACATTTTGTAAAAGTCATAAAACCAAAATATTAGCGTTTACAAAAGCATATTTATTCTAGTATTCAGTATCGACATTTTATGCCGACCGGATGTAACTAAGTTTGTGTTTTTTTATTAAGTATAATTATTATAAATTCAATATTAAATATAGTTAATTAAAAATATTTTATTATGTGATTCAAGTAGCGTTTAAAGTGTATAAGTGAACAAAAACATTTTGCTGATATAAGACGCCAAAAAGTGAAAAAATTAGCTGGTTCTTCTGAACAAATGCAAATGTGAAGACAAACAAACGTCATATTGGGGTTATATATTCAGGTAAAATAAACATCGGCGATAATTTCGAGATATTTTAACATATCCTTAAAAACTATAACTGACAGATGGTGATGCAGATAACTACCCAAGAATAACGAGCGTCATGTAAATTCGCTAAACAGAGCAATCCGATCCATTTTGGATAAGAAAAATAGATATTGGAGCATCTAGTGTGATGCAACCAACTGTTGAGTTGGTGAATTGAAAATAATTATTAGTTTGCAGTAATAATTGGATGTTCACTTTTCAGGTTTTTGGATACCTATGCCGGCAGAATTTGTTATTACACGACGTGCTTCTGGAAATTCAGTGTAAATTGTGGCAATTATCAACCAAACATATTTCATTAATTTTAAAAGTTATACATGTTTGAAAAAAAGCTAAGTTCATTGTAAAAAATAAATTCATAAATCTAAATAAAAATTCTATATTTTCATTAAGATTGTGTTATTAAATCGATAGAGTTTGTATATATGTTGACAATACATTTTTCATAAACTAGAAAACAAAAACTAAATGATTAATTTTGCATCATAAGCAAACATGATTGTTATCGATTACTGAAACTGATTGATTGATTGATTGATTGATTTTGAATGTACGACCAAGTTCTTAGGCTTGAGTTCCCGGATGACGCCGGGTCCACCGTACACCCTTTTTTACACATAACAAAACCGAAGGATTGGATAGGTTAGTTAAATGGGACAGAATCGGCCCGGTTACAGACACCTAGGTATAGCCGATAGTTAGTAACACAAAGACAACACAATTCTAATCTACTAGATGAAGGATAAATGCTTAATAGGTTAATGGATAACGATGGTATTGGTCTTCAACAATTGCTTCTTTAAAACGGCAACCTAAGAAAAAATATTATTATTTCACATGCATCTGGAATTTTCCTGAAATTTAATTCTATTAATACTTTTCGGCTTCCTAACCAAAATTGGTTGACTCGACCCGTTACAGACACCTATGTATAGTCGTTAGTAATAAAATGACAACACAATTCTAAACTACACAATCAGCAATTACAATGAAGCATTAATTCACAAGCATCTGTAAATTTCCTGAAATTTAATTCTAAATGCATATTTTCCGGCTTCTTAAATAATTGAAACATTTAATAATTTAATCATTCTGCAACTCCGCTGCAACTCCGCTGCAACTCCGCAACTTACAGTAAAATTTCCTGAAACCAAAGCTATTTGAACTATATTCAAAATAACTCTAAAATTTATTAGTATTTAACCGTTGAATTGGGCGAAAACACGAAATAGCAAAAAAAAAAAAATCAGATTAACTAGATTAACTACCGGATTGCATTCAAATTTCCCTTAAAATATCCATCCATTTAAATATCCTACATAATTTCGTATGTTTACTAAAAATTTTTTAGAAAACTGATGAATTTTTCCCGACGCCCATCCTTTTTCACAAGGAAACAAATACTTTTATCACTACTTTTGCACTAGTTCTGGAACTTCTTCTACGTTTGCTGGGGATATATCACATACAATTAATCTCAGACATGGACACATGCGACTCGTCTATTACTTGTCACCTCGTATTAGACTTGTCATAAACGATTCATCTCAGACTGGTAACAAACGTAAATTAGTAATTAGTGTGTCGTCAATGGCTTTCCTGCTGGAAGGTAATATTTAAGTAAAGGCAACTAGATAAAATTTGAAAAAATTATTCTAAAATGAATGATAAATAAGTTTATTTTATAATTTTTATAATTAAATATAAATCGTACCAGTATCTTAAAAGAGAGATAATATGTACTCGTATATTAAATATATTTGAATGAGATTTCCTGAGAACCGAATAATTTTAATATAATAGCTCGGCACTGTACATGTAGATTAATACTTAGGGTTGATTTGAAATTGGGAATTAATAATTATAATTCTTGTACTAAAACAGTCAAGATTGGCAACGTTGCATTTTATGACAAACATCCAGTCGTTGGTGTATTGAAGTATACAAACCTTCTCTTTCTTTTGAGTAATTATATTAATTACATCAAATATTTCTAGCTTTTCAGTTACATAGATATAACGAAGTTGCCGATAAACAATTCTTTATGTTAAGATTGTTAAAATCCCAAATCCAATGCAAATAATATTTCTTTTTATAAAGCAAAAATATCGCTAATAAGCTGTGAGAAAATACTAATAACCCATTGAGTGTCACAAAAAGGCAATTTTGCGGTAAATAATAGGATTCGTTACCAACTCCAACATAGTTGCAATTAAACTTGCAAAAATGATGGATTATGAAGGAAATACAATATAGAAAACAGGTAATCATAAATTACCTACACTATATTCTCAATGCACAGAAGAAATACGGAAACGGAAAATTCTATCGCTAATCAAACCAAAATAAAAATATAACAATTTATTACACAAACGCTGAATAATAGGATGAAGGAACATCACCAAAATAGCTCTCTCCGAAAATCTACGAAATCAAAGCGTGGAAGAAACCACCTCTACAAACAATCGTAGTAAAATGTACCAAGAGAATTATGCAATGTCCATCCAGGAGCTAAAATTACCTCGAAACGATCCCAACAGACGGCATGAATCTTCCCACCATGAAACCACTACCATCCACCAAGCGACCTCCTGCCAACACCACCATTCAACAAAAACCACGCTTCACAAAGCCATGACGAATCCATGACAGATCACAAACGAACCATGGCAACCCTACAGCCCAAAAACTTCAGCGTACGACCGATCATACCAAAACTCCCAAAATGATTCAGCTCCCGCTAAATCGACGGCAAACTCCAACAAAAACACCCGAAGCATTCAGCAAAGAAACCAATTTGGACATACAAATCCAACATTCAGGCAATGATTCAATACAAAACTGCAAATCCGCCCTCATACACTAACAAATGAGAACTACCTCAAGTCCTAAACAAAACAACTCAAAACAGTCAAAAATACCTTATAAATACAGGTAACGACAGAACACACATGAACACAACTCTCCGCAAGTTGAGAAACACAACGTTCAACGAACAACCACCACAAACCGCAGACATCGAGCCATTACTCACCATGAACGAAACCCATTCAAATCACTCCAAATATCAAAAAAGTTTCACTGCAATACAGCTGCAGCACATCCTCGCCGCACATCCTGTGTAAACCAATCACACACATACACCACTCGTCAAAATCTAATCCAGTTTTCGCACCACAGAGAAAAAGTATAACCCCCTCCCAATCGCCAAAAATATACATTCCTTTATATGTACAATATTCATTTTGCGCGATCTCGACCTGCGACAACATCCACCCCTTGCCGATGACGCCAACCCAGGTCGACAAGGAGAGGTCAACGTCAGCCGCCTCTCCACAACGACGGCAAAAAATCTCACAAAGATAACAAAAGTCTAAATTATTATACATATAACAAATCAACAAAATATGAACAATTAAAGTCTAATCGACTTTCCCAATTCACAAATTGAATCATCCACATTCAACAACATTTAGTGCAAATCCAAAGAAATTCGCCCATTTAGACCACGTAATACGAAGTCTTAGTGTAATCCACTACAAAAATATAAATACAACCGTGAGAGAGCAGAGAATATTATACGATCATTTTGTTTATATTTTGCGCATCCCATATACCATATTTTCACTTATATGTATATCCTTAAATAAAAAAATTAAAAGAAAAGGATTTCAGTACAACATGCAATAAAGACTTGATATCCAAATTTTAAATTAGCTTTTTGGTCGTGATTTGTTCAACTTTTCCAAGAAAATACCATCTACTCATATAACGAAATTCAACAAAATCACTGTGTACATAAAAAACTATAAACAATACGTATGCGAGAGAAAAACAAAATTATAAAAATTAGAGACCACGACAGTATTTTTCATAGAAACAGATTACATAGAATGAATGCTAGCAACTGTCGTCACAAACTGTTTCATACCACAACAACACAAATAACTCATCGATACGATTCATTGATTATTATGTAATAAAATATAATGTATAATGTAAAATAAAGTCATAAAAATAACACTTATCTTAAGCATCCTTTGTAATCAAAAAAGTCCTACAAATTGAATATTAACATACAATGCGTACGATGCATTCAAACAACGGTGTCGAAAAACATATAAACGAAATTGTTATATACATATCCTACACCATTGCAAGCGCACCGCACACAAATTAATATATTAACACAATTCGTATAACTTTTCACTTTACTTATTACTTCTTTACACACAAATTATTATTAATATTATTATTTATTTATTTCATAAGACATATATTAATAAATAATATTATGATTAATATTATAATTAATCAATTATTAACACATATTTAAACTATTTATTTATTTATTTATTTAAAGGAGAGACAAAAATCACGTCTTTCCTTTACGACGTTCAATCGCCGACCGATTGTTATCGATTACTGAAACTGAACTGAAATTTGAAAACGTTAGTAACATTCGCATAAATCGATTTACCAAAGCGATGAACCACGAGTACTTATTTTTAATAGTTTTAATACTTTCTATCACATTTGCTTTATTTGCTTTTCCCCTTAAACCGATGGAAAAAACTATTAATTTTGTCAATTTTACTTATGGGTTTCTTTTTTTATCAATAATACTAATATTTTAACAATCAAGTTATTTTTTCTGTATACCACACAGTACTTGATTCTATAATATAGTTCGAACATCATACCTGCCCCCCAGCTCACCCCTCCCCCCCCCCCCCCTCCTTCCGAAAAGACATAATACTCGTACTTGTATGCAATTTAAAAAAAAATTATTCTGAAGAAAAATTACAGAGCAAAACTTTTCTTAGTCATTTAATAGAAGAATTTTTTCCTTGCGAATGTGGCGTCATTTTCTGCTCTGATAAACGATGAAGAAACATAGGTAGTGGCCGTTTCGACAGCGAGTCTTCAATGAACGATGGATTATTAACAAACGGCTTGATTTAAACGGCTTGTAGAGAAAATATAGCTTGTTTAAAGTAGCGTCAATGTTTTCAATAGTATATACCAGCAATGTACGTTAAATGCATACGTATTTGACGCCACATTTCTGTGATAAGCCGAGAAGTCGAATTGTAAACCATTATTTCATCAAAAGTACCAGACATTGAGCATATTCGGTTCTCTATCGGGCAATTTGTGCCGTTTTCGTGTGTAAAGGGCCCGTCGAATCTAAAAGCTGCATATAGCAGTCGTTTGGTTTAAAACAATTTGAATTGAATTTTTCGATTTATCTGCGTATTTCCATTCAACTAAGCCTCGAATAAACTTTTCATAAATTTCATTATGCGGTGTTATATACGCCACGTTGCCAAAATATTTCGATTCCAACATTTAATTGGCGCGAACGAATATGTGAATGATATGCATGCATGATCAACGGATCATAGTGGTAATGTGGTAATAATCATAGAAATATTATTGTTTTTTGTATACAATATTATAATTCTGATCTCCAAAATAACCGTGGTCTAGTAAGCAAATTTGTCGTCTTTACCACCTAATTCTCTGCCAGATTTAACAATTTGCACCAATAGTTTTAAATAACATTTTAGTGATTCAACATCAGTCTCGAAACATTCAAGAAGCATATTTACCATAGCGCCTGCAGGTCAATATTTTGAACATTCGACTTAAGTATTTTATATTCTCATTATGGACTTGTTTCGCAGCGTAGTAAATTATTTTCGATTTTAACATTGAATGTAATCAGGCTCAGTAGTTCGGATGATGAGTTTGATTACAGATGTTGTGATTCTGATATCATGACATGTGGGGATAAGCCAAAATTAATAACGTTCCAGGTTGAAACGAATTTCGTTTAGAACCGGCTTTTCGATCGATCATACAATTGTTGATACTTGCTTGCACACAACAGCGTTTAATAATAAAATTGTAAGCAGTATTCTAATAATATTATTGATTTATGTATATGTAACGTTTACATAACTAAATATTAGCTGTAAAGAGGTTTCATTTCTCGACTTTTCCTACACACTCAGAAATTTTTTTTACATTTTGGTACAAAGCTTGCATCGAATCTATTTGCGATGCAGTTACGTCTAAAACTAGTACAATAATTACAGCAAAAGAAAATTTGAATATAATCCAAGGTTAACTATTGTTTAGGGAATTTAAAATAATTCGCTAAGATATTGTGTTGATAATTTGTATATTAGGTCAAAGTTTTTTTCGTAGATTTGTAGTATGGTCAGCAGTATAATTTGGCGAGACATCTGATATTTTTATTAGAGATTTTAAAATATAGTAAAGTATAAAATATAACTAAACAGGTTGTATTATAATACGTAGATTTTAATTGGGAGAAAAATCTACAAATTTGCTTGAAACAAGAAAATTGTTCGATTTTATTTCAAAGCAAATTTGAATCTTACACTCAACTCACTTTACGATGTAACTTGTATCGTGACAGTTTCAATGTACACCATCTTCATAATTAGTCTTGAAATGCATCATTTTGATTTTGATGCAGACTATAACGCTTTTAATATGATGCAAAACTTACTTCTAAAAACGATGAATCATATACGTAATTATTTGCGTGTCATATTAAAATTTTTCGAGTGTGTACATCCTCGACTGCTTTTTAGTCTGCGCAACGAGAGGCAAAGTATCTTACGCGCGATCCGTCGGTACTATTTCTGAAATATAGGACTCTCATTTCGCATATTTACGAATTTCGTACTTCAGTGGTAACTTACTAAATTCCAATTCATAATTAATCTCCGCCAATTTTGAAATGACATTAAATTTTCATTTTAAATATTTTAAAACATATAATTGTTAGGCGATTTTCGAGTAGGAGGATGAACTAAACCGTTTGAAAATTGCGTTCCGGTTACGGTTAACGTTCTATCTATAATTATGTTCGTTACCGTTTCGGTTTTGAATACAATAAAAATATCGGATAATATCGGTTTTAGGTCCAGTTCTGGTCTGACTATCTGCATGGGCGTGAGTTCAAACTCTAAAATTGCATTAAGTAAACAAAAGGAAATGGCAATTGCAAAATTATGGAAGCAAATTGTGGCAGCAGACATCAAGACCGGGAACAAAATTCAAGACGTTTTGGATACTCGGAGATATTGATACGAGGCGGCCATCCCTGCATGATCATATCGAAATAGAAGAACAAAACAACCTATGTGGACCGCTTGTTGAAAAATATAAAATATTTTTTTAATACTTTGTTATAATTAAAGCGTTGTTACTACTATTGTTCATTCTAATAGAATGATTCGGAAGCCTTACACTTTAGATGTTCTATATAGTTTCAATTTGTTTGCCTAACTAATTCAATTTTTTTTCAATTCAATTCTCTTTATTATAATAATGATTTTAATTTACTTAGTTTATTTATTAATTGGTTCAGCAAGTTTATGCTTTTCAAATTTATTTTCTTATGTTTTTTTTTTAATTTTTAATTTTATTAAGAATATTGTTCTTAAATTATTGTATATATTAGTTACATATTTTATTTATTTAATTTTGGAAAAAAATTGGCACTAAGAAAACTATATCCTAAAATTACTAAAACTATGACTAAAGAAATTAATACTTAAATAAACTATAAACTAATTATAAAATAGATTTATATTTGGAATACACAATACAATTATACCAAAAGATTATTGATTAACTCATTAGGAATTATAGATAAGTTATTTTTGAAATTATTTCGAATTTTGGTGATTTGATCTTTAATTAGTGAAATATTAGATATTAAATGTAATCGTCTTGTAGAAAAAAATTTTGATTTTGCGTATATCATCTTAAGGAATTCATTTTGAGCTTTTTGAATTTTTTTAAAGTGACTGTTTCAAGCCATACAGGTGATGCATAAAGTAAGACACTTCTTATAATGAGAAGATATATGAGACGTTTATTTAAAATGGTTAGTCTCGAATTGCGTTGGATGCGTCTGTACCTATAATAATTTAGTAATTTTATTACATCTTTCTATTGAATAGTTAATGTTGAGGACTCACCGCTACAATTTAATTCAGCATCTGCAAATGCAAACAATTAGAATCAGAATAAAACGAATTCATTGTAATGTTTAAGTAACTTACCTTCCAGTTTAAATTATTTTTGTTGACATAACCTAGAATCACATAGAAATGAATATTATTAGCATAATTAGTTTGTATAACAAATAGATAATACTTATCTCAATTCAAGTTAGTCCAACCTATCATCAAAATGAAATTTTGAAATAATTAAAAGTAATTAGTTGTAAGAATCATGTAATTTAAAAACCGAAACTATGTACTCACCTATTTATTTACTCCGATCACAAACACTTTGCCGTTTAACACTTGTTTATATTTTTGGTAAGTCCATTAACACACAACTACACACGTACACATAATGAGTGCAATTGGTGCGTTATGATTTATCCAATTACGACATCTATTAGTCGTTACAAAACTGATGAACTATAAATCTTACCAACTAAGAAAATCAAATTTTTAATTGTAAATTAAAAATTAAAAAATCATTCTCTTGAGTTTTTGTAAAACCAGCTGATTAGATATAAACTACCATATACCACGGATATCTAACCAGCTACCTTCTGTACCACAACAATAATATCAGAATAGCAGAATCGCATGGAAATACGTTCACCAGGATCCCAAAACCTTAATTATCACACATTTTAATTCATACCAATATCACAGTAAAATAAAAATAAAATATAATTGAACATAAAAACTAACAAATTTGCGTTAAAATTACTGATTAAATAATTATAATAAATATTAATATTACGATCACAATCATAAATTATACGCGTCTAAAAATACGGTCGCTGAAAATTAAACATTTATTTCGTCAATAAATTCGGGAATACACAAATATCATCTAATAAATATCTAAAGTGATTAAAAAGGTGTTTTTAGTGAACGTGTGACTACTTGTTACCATAATATATATCCAAAATGGCGGCGCTAGTAGCAATGAAAAAAAGACGAGCTACTATAAAGAGCAATGATACCAAGCTACTTAATTACATTAAAAATATTATCGAAGAAACTCAAGTGGAACAAATCAAGGCTCGGTTATCACTTATAAATAGACTTCGTGATGAATTCATTGCAGTCGAATATAAAATAGTTGAACTAGACGAAAGGAAAGAACCAGATCCTGATTTCGAGTTAACCATGGTTTCGTTGTAATGTGTCACCCCTAACCATGGTTTGCAACCTGGTTTTAACATAATTTCGGGATGAGATATTTTTTCTCATCCCGAAGCATTTTTGTCATGGCAGCGCCAAGTTGCTCAATTAGCAAATATCGACAACTAAATGTTGGTTTATAGGTCACGTATTTTTTTGTTTTTTTCTCTGTTCTAACTGTCAAAGTGTCAAAACCCAAAAAAAAATTTACAATAAATTCGCCGTTGCGCTTTTACTTATAATATAATATTAGTATAAACAAGTTAAAATAAAAAATATGGACAAACAAATAAAAAATAGAAAAATATGGTCGGAGGGAGAGACCAATATTTTTATAGATATTTGGTCCGAGTACATCAATCAACTGAGGAAAGCCAAACGAAATGGTCATATTATGGCTGAAATGGTTCAGCGACTCTCGGAATATAATATAAAAGTTAATACGACGGAATTATTAAATAAAATAAATAATTTGACAAAAAAATATCGGTAATATAAATTTAAATAAATTTGTGTATGTATATAGTTTTCAATAGAAAATTTTGGTTGCAGGCAGGAAAAAAACAAACGGGAGTGTCGGTTGGACCACCTTCTGATTGGCCTTTATACATCAAAGTACATCAGATGATTGGATCGTTTAAATCAAACAGATACGATTTGACGGAGGAAGCTTTTAGTGGTTTGTACATACAACGTATATCGATATATATAAATAATCAACAATTCCATTTATTAACAGGTTCCAACTTTGAGATGTCCAATGATAGTTTGGTAAGTAATTTATTTATACTTGTGTAGTTAATTTATAAACACATCCTCTATAATACATTAATTTATATTTACTGTAGGGAATTCAATGTGATTTTATTAGTTTTCAGATATAAGTGACTTATCAACAACATCTCAAAATCAAAGTACTTCGGCTGAGATAGCAACATCATCTGCAACCTTATCACCTCTTGCATCAACTTCTACAACCGTATCACCTCCCGCACCATCTCCACGGGCTAAAAAACGAAAAGCCAATGATGATTACGACAATATTAAAAAATTAATTGAGGAATCATCACAAAACGTTGCGGATGAGTTAAAACGTTCGAACGATTTGTTGGCAGAGGCGAACAAAATTGAAAACGAGAAATTGAAATTAGTAGACAGTTTTGTCACGGCTAACATTGACTTCCAGAAGACTGAAATAGAGAGAAATATAATTTGCCGACTAATTATAAATGTGACGACTAATTATGTGATTGCAATAATTATGAATGTGATGAAATTTAATTTAAAATAACTTTGTGATGATATAAAATTTATTTATTGAATAAAATAAATTTTTTTAAATGGAATATCGTGCAAATTGCGTTTTAATTTTTCTTCTTTGTACCATGACTGATTACACGTATCATTCTGGGCATTACAAAGGTTGGTGTTATCGACCTGCTCTACTAGCCCTTTCCCGATTTTTAAACCATGGGTATATTAGCAAATAAAACGTATATTAGCAGTCAATCAAACCAACATCAACCGCATCATCATGGCCACCAGCACCAACTTCTCGAGCTAGAAAGGAAATTCAGATGATTATGATGAAATGAAAAAGGCAATGGAAAAATCAACTCAAACAGTTTCTGATGAACTAAAGCGATCAAACGACATTTGGCAGACACCAATAAATTTGAATTTATAATAAATAATTTATTTTTGTACTTTAAATTGATTAATTATTAATAAACTCAAATTTTTTAATTGCAATTTAAACCCGAAAGCGAATATTAAATGAATACGTCTATAACATACCTAAAAATGAACAAATGGCTTGCCGAATTCTATTGCCATCTGATTCGACACTGTCCCCTATTCTTGTTCTGGTTTGGGGCTGAATTCTAGTTGTTTTATTCGATAAATCATTAAGCCAAGACTGGTTACATATATCATTGTGTTCATTACAAATGTTGTGTAAAACACAACAAGCATTTATAAAAATGTTGGCATTGTCAACGTGTACTTCGCGGCCTTTCCCGATTCTGCGAAATCTGGCTTTTAATTGCCCAAACGCATTTTCAACCACTCTGCGACATTTGGAAAGGTGGTAATTAAATAACTTTTCTTCGGCAGACTGGGCTATTGAATACGGATAAGGTTTCATCAACATGTTCGAAATTCGAAACGCAGAATCCCCAATCAATAGCACCGGAACTTCGATTCCTTCGGTAATTCTACTTTTTCTCTGGAACAATGGGTTAAACTGATGCTCCTTTTTGACCTTAGACATTTCGAAGATTCCAGAATCGCTCATCCTTCCAGGTGAGCCGACGTTACAATACGTGAATCTATATCTTTAAAATAATAAATTAAACATAACGAGTAAATTGTACTATTTTTCACATACAAATTTTGTTACCGGTAGTCCACAACAGCTAGAAGTATCACTGAATACCACCCCTTGTAATTATAGTAATCGACGGCCTGCTCCTTGGGTGGGTGCACTTCAATATGGCATCCATCTAAACAAATTATATGTGTAAATTATTTTACTGATTTCACTATAGAATTTTAATACTAACCAATGGCACCATAACACTGAGGAAATCCGAGAATTTCGAACCCCCCAACTACTTCGTCTATTTTTTCGGGAGTAGGTGGATAAGAGTTGAAGTATTCCATTTTAAATTGATTGAAAATTTCTTCAGAAATTTCAAGAACAATTTCTCCAACTGTTCGATAGCCAATCTTTTATCAATGTCAATGGGAGGTCTAAATGTTGTTTCCTGTCGAGAATGTGCTCTTGAATTTAATTTCGTCAAACTTTGAAACCTCTTCCTCCCAATAGCGTGATTTCTCCACCTAAAAATATTTATACGATCAAGTTGAATATTGTTTATGTTTAACATTAAATTATTAACTTACAATTGACCAGAAACGCCTTCTTTTTGGTTTTACTACCCGACCTTTATTAATTAATGTGGCATATTGTGTCATTTTAATTAAATGGTAAATAGCGCTCTTTTTCGCAATAGCCGCTTCCTTCCTCAATCTCGCAGATTCTCCATCCATTAGATTAATTATTATATTGTACGCTGATAGTTGTTGCAAATAATGCATACAAATAGTTTTTTATTTGGCATTTTTACTTCTAATTTTCATAAATGCAACCACCGAATTAAATAATTTTAAGAAATATGGCGAACTGTCAAATGAGATGAGAACCATAGTGTGTCACCTCTTCTCATTCCGCAAACCATAGTTTCATAATCCTGGTTACGAAATCAGATATGTGTCAATGGTATAAGATTAAGTCCGGAACCTACGACATCAATAAACGAAACAATGATTAGTGAAGCTACCGAAAATTTCGATTCCAGTATTCAGCGGCGATTGCACGGACTGGCAGTCGTTCTACGGCCTCTTTTGTTGCACCATACACGACAACCCAAAGCTGACGACTTCACAAAAGTTACAATACCTCAAGGGATCACTTAAAGGCGAAGCAGCTGGGTTACTCAAACATATCGAAGCGTTAAAAAGGTGGAAACAATGATATAATAGACGAAAACATTTTATTTATGCGTTTATTCGTAATTTTATGTCACAGCCAGTAGTACCAACAGCAAATATTGTAAACGTAAGACGCCTTTTAGACACATCAGATGAAAACATTAGAGGTCTAAAGGCAATAGGCAACGATGCGGAATTCAGAGATCATTGGCTGATGTACATCCTGACAAGCAACCTAGACGCTGAAACCAATTGCGTGTGGGCACAAGAGTCTTCTGATGATGATCTACCAACACTAAAACGATTTTTTGACTTCACACGCACTCAAATCGTTAAAACACCAACTCGACGGGTGCAGTAACAGTTAAACCACCTCAAACCAAAAGTTAGAAGTCACACAGCAATTACCACATCAACATCACCAAGTATATACAATATGCCCTGAAGAATGGCACAAATTGTTTGAATGTCGAAAATTTAAGGAAATGCCTTTAAATAAAAGAGTGGAGCTTCTCAAAAAGAAAACACGATATTTTAATTGTTTGAACAATAACCGCATCGTTTACAATTGTAAGTCCAGATATCGATGTAGGCAGTGCAACGAGAAACATCACAGCTTAGTGCATAACACTACGCCACCAGAAAACCGTATGAAGTACTCAATGCATCGCATCAAAATCAGCCAAGGATACTACCAGCTTCAAACTAGGAACGTCACTTTTACCCACCGCTTTAGTGCAGGTACGCGATTCACTAAACCAAAACCAATTTTGTAGAGTACTTCTGGACTCAGGGTCACAAGGATGCTTTATCTCAGAAAGCTGTGCTCAAAGGTTAAAGTTAAAAAGAAGAAATGCTAAAATTCGCAATTGCAGACATAGGAGCAGCAATGAGTGGTTATTCGAAGGGGTTAATATCGCTTACATTTTCACCGTGGAACAAGGAGAAACCATTTATTCAAATTGACGCCCTCATACTACCAAAGCGGACGACAGAGTAACCCAAAACCTCGCTACGAATAAATATGAAGTTACTGCAGCAGTATGATTTAGCCGGCCCGTATTTCTACCAAAGAAAAGATACCGACATGATTGTTGGAGCAGACACTTTTTTCGAAGTGTAGGGTAAATTGATAACCAAAGATTAATTAATGATGCAGAACACACTTTTAGGATGGATAGTTGTCGCCAAATCAAACGAAACCCGTTCGAGACAATCAACCGCAGCGATCCGGATGCAAATCTTGTTGAAACAATTTTGGTAAATAGAAACAGTTGAAGTTCCATGTTGTAGTTTGTCGCAAGAAGAGGAATTTTGCGAGAAATATTTGCAAGACACCAAACGAGTCGATAATACTGGTCGATTCGAAGTACGCTTACTGTTCAAGTTATCACCATCTCTATTAGGAAACTCATTTCAAACCGCACTTCAAAGAATGCACTCCATCGAAAGAAAATTCGCCAAAAACTACGAGTTCGCAAAGTTGTATGTGGATTAAATGAAGGAATATGAATCGTTAGGACACATGAGGGAAATTACTGATGATGAAAGAACACTTGAAGGTTGTTATCTACCACTCCACGGCATAATGAAGAGCTCAAGCAGCACCACGAAACTAAGAGTTGTATTCGACGGCTCCGCCAAAACATCAGGTGTATCGTTAAACAATTGACTAGCAGTAGGACCAACCCTTCAACCTACATTATACGAAATTTTAATACGTTTTCGAAAATTTAGAGTAACATTCACAAGTTATATAGAAAAGATGTTCCGACAGGTTCGAGTAGCAACAGAAGACACTAGATTTCAGTTGATAATATGGCGAAATGAACCCAGCAAACCATTTAGGGCCTACGGCACAGCGAGCGCGACATACCTAGCTTGAGCACTCACTAAATCCACCGAGAATTATAAAGAGATTGACCCAAAGGCAGTAAATGAAATCAGAACGAGTATTTACGTAGCCGACTTAATGTGTGAAGCCGATACTGCCGACGAAGCAAAGACGTTAAGGCAAAATATGATGTGATACTGTTGAATTCTGGTTTCAAACTGAGAAAGTGGTTGACAAACGACGAGAGTATTTTTAAAACGCTATCATCGCTATATTTCGGGAACAATACCGGTTCCAAAACAGCAATTAAAAGTATGACATAAAGGAAGACATATAAGACTACCGGAACTTTTCATTAAGTAATTGCTACAATCGAATATATCGTCATAATTGCTTCATTTAAAAGAAACAATGGCTTTGGATACTTCAAGATCGTAATTGGGTGGAGAAAAAAGTTTGCTGAAATTACTCAACATAATCGCCGTCCACAGAATTCCTATTATTAAATGGAATACTGGACGTCAAATTTGAAGCAATACTTCAGAGGCATCAGTTAATAGATCATCATTAGATGAGTTGATAGATTTGATGGGCTTAATATTTGACGAACTATAACCAGTGTTGTGCATGTGTAAAAAATTATTGTTTATGTTAACAATTAGCAAAATTTTATAATTTCTTTGTTAATGAAACTATTTCGGCTCCATAAAGCTTCATTTCTAACTGGCAAACGAAAAATATAAACCACAGTTTTTATGTATAGCAATGACGTGTTCCTACGTAACTTGAGTAATAAAGGTTAATACAGTTCCCGAATTTAGACTCGAACAACGTTGTGATTGTCGATGAAGCCACATTTCATTTAGTCTCGTTAAAATATATCTTGATGAATTCGACACCGACTAAAATTGAAATTCCTAATTTTTTTAATGTAAAAAAATTCTTTGGACATGTTCCGATTTTCCGGGTTTCTGTGCAAACTATTCGAAGTGGATGCGGTTGTTCCAATATTAGAAGCATCGGTCAACGAAACTGTTGGTCGAGATGGTAAACAGAAACTGTTGGTCGAGATGATAAACGTTAATAAGATCATAATACATTTCCGTAAATTCAACTTATATACTTAGGTAATGTACCTATTTTAAAATCATTTGATCAATTGATCCTCGTCAACGAGACGTATACTAATTTTAAAGTGAAGAAGAATTTTAAAACACAGCGTACCACGGTAATTGCAAGATTATTTGAAAAAAAAACTCCCGACAATTTTACCGTAAAAATTTAAAATTTATTTTTCCAGAGCCAGATTTATTGTTACACCACGACAATTAGAAGATAATTTGAAAAAGAAAATCCCGAAAATTGTTGGCAGATCCAAGCCGAACGGTCTGCTAAATTTTACTTTCAAAATTTACAATTAATAGTTTGATTTGAATGAGGCAGGTGAAAATGGTGGCTTTTAATCTGCCAGTATTTCTGTTTTTTGCAGGCGGTAGTGTTTCAGAGAATTTCAAAATAAATGTATTTACTGTTTAGTTTAGTTCGAGTATTTTTTCGAAAGTATAGGTTTTGAAAAATAAATGACCAAATGGTGTACTGTTGCCAGATAAAATTTGTTTAAAATACATATAACCATGAAAAATTTGTAATTGAGATTTACTTGTGGAGCCACAAAACAGCACGCCATGGTTTGATGAACTATAGGTAGGATCTTGAACATAATACGGAATTTTTAGACGGTAGTGATTTTTTATTTGGAGAAGCAATGACAATTTTAGCGGTTTTATTCTGAAGTTTAAAAAAAAGATTTATACCCTTCCACACCCTGGGTTTTGTTCATATAATTGGCTGTATAATATTTTTGCTGATTAGCTGATAATTTTTTTGATTTGGTTCATGAGTTTCTGACATAAAGTTCAAAACACTTTGCTTTTTAATTCGTTCAGCAAAGTTCAAATTTTTATTCGATAGCACATATGTGCTATGTCAAGATTTCTGATTGAAGTATCACATGATTCATATCGCATATGTGTATGGAAGGGCTCTGATAGGGATTCGATTTATTGTTATACAATTTGCTATTACTAATTTCGCTGTATTCTAAAATTGCCATGCAGCTCAAAGAATTCTAGATCTGGTCCCAAAAACTTTAAGGAATGGGTTAGTCCAGTAGTCAATAGTCTTGAAACTTTTACATTGACTTGGCCCTGGTGAATTACTATTTCTATTTGCATTTACTTCGTGTTCTATCACCGAAAAATAGTTTTAAATCTCGTTTAAGTCTGTAGATGTACGAGTATTATGCCGAAAACATGTTTGTTTGTAAGAATCTTTAATGTAAATTTAATGTAAAGGGAGCCAATAGCACGTTCTGTATAATTTTCAATAGAAATACTAATTTTCGAATTAAATCTGGAAATATAATAAATTCGCGTATAAACTTGAGAATTAATTTATAAAAAGACGTTGCTTGTCCGAAAATCATTTTCCACGAATTTTAATTGTGTGTGCTAAAGGATCTATTAATATTCCTTCCCAAGCGAAACCGCAAATAAAGTAACTCGCATTCGCAATTCGTGGCTGGGAGTTCTAAAGGTTTAAAACTAAAATAAATTCGAATCCAGCAGCTATATTAGTCTTTTAACGCAAACTAACATCTACCGAATTTTTATATTCTAAGAAAAAGGCTGTTTTTTTATTAATAAGGCGTTTTCAATTAGAAGAATTGGTTTACTACCTTATATTTTTTTCCTGGGTACCTTGGGGCACTTAATAATCGCAGGATCAGTTTATTAGTTTTGCATGGTAATGTCTAATATTTGATCCAAATCAATGCAGCTATTATCAGGAAATCTGAAAATTTTCTAAATTTAATCTTATCTAGAAAATTCATACATTTTATTATACCGGGTGACTGACCCGAAGGGTTACCAACATCAGACTGTCATTGCTGTCTAACCAGTGATGACAGAGCGCTCAAATTTACAATAATGACAGTTCATTCCATTTTTTACAAGCGTACAAAAGCATTTTAGTGGGAAATATTCAGAAAACCGCAAAGTTATCCGCAATGGAATTCAAGCGTAATAGTGTGATTGCTCTATATTTGGCTGGAAAACCACAGCCGCAGTTTGTTAACCAGTTAAAACATCTGCATGTGAATAAAATGTTTGTGAATCGCGTCATAAACCGTTATAACGATACTGGCAGCATTGAAAAACGCCATGGTGGTGGACCGAAGCGGACTGCAACATCGCCGGATATCATTCGGAAGGTGAAGGCCAAATTGGCTCGGAATCCGCGCTGTAGCAGCAGAAAATGGCTCATGAGACGAACATTTCGCTCGAACGGATGCAGCACATATTGAAAGATCATCTTGGACTAAAGGACTTGAAATTCCATAAAACGCATGGTCTCACCGATGTTCAAAAAAAAGTTGGTTAGCACGAAAATGGCGATTTGCCGAATTTGGCTTTATCCGATGAGTTACCGTTCGTTATTGAGCAATATGTGAACAAGCAAAATGACCGGATTTACTTGCCCGGCCGTCTTACTGAAAATTTGAGCCGCCGTAATGACCGAAAACCGTTCACCGCTCGTTTTTTTGAACCGTGGCATCAAGATAAATGCTCAAATTTATCGGGATCATGTGTTGGGGGGAGCGTTGAAGCCTTGGGTACAAAAACATTTCGACCGCAGAGCCTGGACATTTCAACAGTACATCATTGACTTCTTTATTACCAAAGGTAAAGACGAAAACTACATATACCTAGAAAGCAGCGAGGGGATTATATCGGATCACACGCCTTTCATTATGACAGTCCATCCTCGCTAACTAATAAAAAACCTGCTGGAAAAAAATCCGGAAACTTGTTGAGGATAATATTGATATTCAGGTGCCAATTAAAAAGCCGATACAGCTAGAAGAAGAACTAAAACCACTCAACAACAGTATACAAGAAGTGGCGTGGAGTAGTACACCCTCACGTTTTAAGGAGATGTGCCGAAATGATATTTATCCTCTGGAAGTTAGGGAAGGTGGGGTTGCAGCAAAACGAACACAAGAAAGGTCTGACAAAGAAGTTGAGCATCAGAAACAAACTAAAGCTGCTAATTAAAGAAATCAAATAGGAATCCATTAATAAATACTTGAGTGGCCTTACTGGAGAAAAAAGATACCGAGTATTCGTAAAGCGCCAATAAAATTAAAACGACCTAAACTACAAACTTCACTAGTAAAAAATGAAAATAACACATGGTCTATAAGTGCAAAGCGTTCGCTGTTTGAAACCCATCTCAAGAACACATTCCAGCCCTCTACCTAGACAAACTGCAGAGGAAAAATACCACCAGTAAATAAAATGGATAACTGTCAAATTGCAAGAATTACAAGAGGAAATCAATTTCAACCTAAATACAAAGAAATCTCTAGGATATGACTTAATTACAGGACAAATAGTAAAAGCTCTTCCTGAAAAGGAAGGAAGTGAAAAGGTCTACGTAAACTACTCCAAATAATTAATGCAGTGTTCAGACTTAAACACGTTCCAAGTCAATGGAAAGTAGCAGAAATAACTAAACAAAACCAAACAAACAACCTAATGACAAAAATTCGAGTAGGCCAATTTCTTTACTCCCAATAATTTCAAAAATATTCGAGAAACTACTCCTAAAGAGCTCAGACCAATAATAGTTGAATGAAATCTTATTCCTCGACATCAATTTGGCTCAGAGAAAACTTCTCGGATGAAACTTCACTTCTTGGATGTAGCACAGGCCTTCGACAGAGTATGGCATAAAGGTTTGGAATATAAATTACAAAGAGAATTACCAAAGCAGTTTTATGAAATTCTAAAATCTTACATATCTAACCGACGCTTTTGAGTTAAATTAGAAGGCGAATACTCAGAAATTACAAAAATATCAGCAGGAGTACCACAAGATAGCATTCTAGGACCAAATTTATATGTTCTATATACCTCGGACCTACCAACGATAGAGGAGACTAACATAGCGCCGTTTGCGGATGATACGGCCATCTTACCAGTTACTGATAGTGTAACGAATATGGTTCGTTCCATATTTATTATTGTTTACGACCCTACTTTTTTGGCGCGGTACGTAAATTTGGAACGTAAGTGTTTATGGATTAATTATACTCGTAATTGTTGATCATTAGTCTGTGTGTAACATCTTCGATACCGCATATTCAATTGAATAGCAAAGAGTATATACACCGTAGCTCGGTATAAAATATTAACCCTTATTGGTGTGAGTATAACTAAACATGTTATTGCATTATATAGTATGTACTTAAGTATCTTGTAAATGTATAGGCAACAAAAAACTTGTAATTACGGGATTAACCATAGAAGAGATATGAAACGGTTTTTTTCGGATGGACACAGATTTGGAGGAGAGAAGGTGAAGGCAGTCGGTTTTTTTGTGGTGAAGGCAGTCGGGAGGAAAATCTTGAACAATCAAGTAATAAAATAAAATAAAAACTAAATTGCATAAATATAATTATATAAATAAGTCTAAAAGTTAAAAGATAGTTAAAATGTGATGAGAGAAAAACTTTGATAATTTGAACAGAATGGAATGGTCATTCTAAAAACTTATAAATATAAAAAAATTGATAAATATAAAAATTAAATTAGTACATATATCTATAATTCACAAATAATAATTAATACATGAACATGGAAACAATAAATTTAAAATTAAAGTGAATAGTGTTGGACATCGATGGTTAATAATAAAACCGCACAGCAAGAAAAAAAATACAATTTTATAGTGAAACCCCCGAAACCTAATGTGAAAATAATAGAGTGCCAAAGCGATAAGTAAAACATAAATAACCTGCATTGTACTTTTCCTTGTATGGAAGTTTTATCGATTCGATCATCAAGGCGCCCAACGCTTCGCTAGTGTATTTATTGTAAGTTATTTAGAAAAAAAATATGTTAAATAGTTTTAGTTTCTTGATGCACGGTTAAAGGATCGTTAATTTATCGGGTTTGTTGGCTGTTTGAGCCTTTAATATTTAACTTCTGGTGTCGTTAAATTACCGGTTATCTAACCGTTTACTTATATATTTTAAATACTTAATTTCAAATAGATTTAGTGTTTTTTTCTTTCTTGTGGTATAAATAATTAGTAGGGGCATATACGTATATGAATTTGCATTATTTTTTGTTTGTTTTGTTTTTCAAATAATTAAGAAAAAAAACCCAATTTATTGTAACTAAAGAGTGTAAATTTTAATTTTTATGGGTCTTCAATAATTATGAGATTAACTGTCAAATTCGTGTCATGTAAATTTATTTAAAATGATATAACCCGTTTTATTATGTGGGTGATCTAGCGTTTGCATGTTTTTTTTTGCTTTTCAACGAACCTTCCTTCGATTTTTTTTTCATGTGTTTTAATATCGTTTATTTTTTTTTATTTTTTTATCCACGGTCATTACTGATCCTATCATGTTTCGGAAACCCCACCCCAATAGCTCCTGAGTCTTAGCTGTGCAATGACCGTGAACCCGAAACCTCTGTT
This sequence comes from Nephrotoma guestfalica, assembly GCA_963691935.1. Classification (NCBI taxonomy): domain Eukaryota; kingdom Metazoa; phylum Arthropoda; class Insecta; order Diptera; family Tipulidae; genus Nephrotoma; species Nephrotoma guestfalica. The sequence continues at coordinate 197,167,871 of OY829913.1, read as the reverse complement.
AGGATACTTATTTTCTGCTAACATTCCACTCACCAATTTGTGTGTTACAAACGGTGACCAAGTGATCTGTTACAATAGCATAGAAGAATCTACAAGCAAGTTGCAAAGAACTACTAGTATTGTCAGTACCTGGACCAAGAGATGGCGAATAAAACTTAATGAAACATGTAAATTTTACCAACAAGAAGGTCAACTGGATACCAGTAGAACTGAACTTTCAGCAAATTCTCTATGCAAATACGGCAAAATATCTAGGCATGACCCTAAACACGGAACTAAAACAAAAAGAGCATGTGAAAAATAAAAAAGAAGAGTTAAACATTCAAATATAGAAAGATGGATTGGCTCTTAGACAGAAATTCTGAGCTAGCTCTACATAATAAATTGCTACAATACCGGCAAATCCTAAAACCTGTGTGGACGGTATTCAGCTCTGGGGCTGTACAAAGAAAACCAATGTCAATATCATTCAGTCATTCCAAAGCAAAGTCCTACGTGGAATAGTTAATGCATCGTGGTACATAAGAAATGACTAGAAAACACATGCAACGTATTACTCTACACCAAAACGATGAGATACGTTTTATTTTCGATGATTCATACCAAGTAAGACGGCTGCAAAGAAAGAAACCGCATGATCTACAAGATCCAATCAGGATCGACTAAAAACATAATAAAATTGAATACAGGACTAGCCAAAGGGCTACAACTCTCCAAACAAGAATATAAATTATGAAAGATAAATTACAAATTGATTTCTAAATCAGTTGTAATAAAAAGCAAAAAAAATCATTAGATGACGAATTATTAGTTAATATGTCATTAGTATGCCACATAAGTTTTGAATCACCGGAACAGTTATTGAATTTATTTTTATAATTAGCTACACGAGCACTAATAGTTTTATTTTTAACTTTATGACACTGGGCTGTACCATATTGCTGGAAACGTTGAATATTTCTAACACGTTTTGCCTTTCTCTCAATGCTTCATAGATCCATGGTTTAATAAGACGTTTACTACGTAACCTTTGTGAATCTAGGCTAGCTGAAAAAACATCATTACAAAGCGTTAAAAATACATCAACAGCTGTACACGAATCGTCTATAGCATAAATTGGAGAGAAATATTATCTCTACAATATAGAATGATTTTTGGCTTATCAGGTAATCTATCATTACTGATCTAATCTCAATCACAACATTCGCCAAGTGATGGTCAGTAATCATATAATTAAATAGTTCAATCTTGACGCGCGGCAATTTATTATCACGTACTTTTTCATTATTAATCGTACCCAATGTATTTTAATCTCCAATAAAAATAAATAAAAATTTCACACAATTTATCTCTTTTAGTTAAAATTTAAAAAGATACCTCAAATTTGAACACCCTTTCAATATTAGAAAAATCTTTCAATATTAGAAAAATCTAATAAGCAATTTTATTTTACCAGATTTCACATTGTGCTTTTTGAATGTCAAGAAATTGTTAATTACTGTACTCACTCAGAACAACAAAGCCATCGAAAATGATCAAAACATTCCTCAATCGAATCATATTTCAATGCAAGTATACATACAAATATGAGCATGATTGTACTATTTAAATATTTTCATTAATTATACAATTTAACAATAATCGTGCACCATTCATCTTAATTACACCACACCATCATCATCATCATGTACCAAAATGGTAATTAAAATTTTACTATAATATATTTAAATGCCAGTGTTAAATAAAGTAGCTCGCTATACGAGTATCTCTGGCAATTAAAAATAAAATTTATTTATAATTTTAAAATTATTAATCATATTTAAAAAACATTATAATAAATTTATTAAATATATGTATGCAAGTACATTTAACCGATAAGTGTACTTACAAATCGTAAACATTTATAAATATGTACGAGTGTTTAGGGGTGAGGGGAATTAATGTCATCAAATGATAATTACAAATAATGCGAGAAATATAAAACATTAATAATTAATTATCTTATTGTTAATTAAGTTATAAAGGTAAAGGACATGATTACTAATTGCATTTACAATACGTGTTTTTTGATTAATTATTAATTCTTGCAAATAGCGTTTTACAATTTTATATAAATGTTGATTGTGTTGTAATTGTTAAATTTAGCATAAATTATAGTTTCTATTTATCCTATATACGAGTATATAGATTTCGATCTATGTGACAATAATTGGTTTGCCTTATGTACGATATATGAGTAGACGCGACCTAAATTTCCTTCGCGCATGTAATTAATCGGCACACAAATAGAAACCGTTTGTGTTCGTACGGGGGCGTACGAACATATAAATTAAGAAATTACCAGCAATTTAATTATTCCTCGGCTTAACATTTTTCTTTTTCCGTTATTCTATTAAGTCTCTATCCACCATTATAACGAACATTACCCGCCTAAAATAGACAACCGAAACATATAATTAATTTTCATTTTGTTTATCTAAGATCTATCTAATAATATTCCGTAGGTTTGTTATATTTATTCGTATGGTTAGTGCTAGATAATAGGTACGAGTAGCGTACGGTTCGGTTTATTTTAAAGAAATTTTCGGTGTTAAATACAGACAAAAATATTAAAAGCAATTTATTAACATAAATGGCTTCCAAGCAACAACAAATATATTATTATAAAATATACAAATTATTTATTTATCCATACGTACATATATTTACTGCCCATTTATGTTATTACATGGTCGTCATATATGATGTATGTTAATATATATATAGGAGTTTGAACACATAAAATTAAATTTCATGTTCTGTCCACATTTTAAATATTAAAACTTTTATGATTATTTGTTTTTAGCTCTATACGAGCGTCTAAATTACAAACAATGAATTTTTTATTGAATTGGTTAATTTTTGTATTTTTATAATGGTTTGAAAGAGTAATGAGTAATGACGAATGAATTACTTCGTGTAGTGAAAGAATAATTTATTAATATACTGGCCGCACGGAAGCTTTTCACTGTAAAAATAACGACAAGCTCATATTATCTCCCGAATTCTGATTGTGATACTGTATACAGCAGGCAATAAAAAATATCTTTAACTGATAGGCAGGTCTTGAAATTCAATTAAGTTCCAAAAAATGACTGACATATTTTAAGTTTACCTAGCAAAAAATACGGAATTGTTTGCTAATCCATTACACTTTAGTTGTGTATGGAATGGGTTTTGAGGGGTTTGAAACAGCACCACCAAGATTCGTTTAAAAATTTTATTTTTTACTATATATTCACAAATTTTATATAAACTAATAATTGTTGTATCTCACACATATCAGCAATTAAGAATTTTAGGCTGCTTACCAATAGTCGAGCAAAAGTCAATTTTCTGGTAAATTCATTTACTTTTTAAAAACTCTATGACAAACTGATCGAAAAATCTGTTCTAGAACCGATTTTCAACGTAGTCAGCGATTTACCCGTCTATTGATACGCAGCCTTAGTATTCATATTTTTGACTGACTTGTGAAAAAACTTAACCCCAAAACTATTTGTTGTTGTTTTCTCTGGCTTGTTATGATCGAAAATATTACAATGAGTTGGTTTATACCCATACAAAATGAGAAAACGTGAAAACGCCACAAACACTCCCCTCCCCCTCGCAGAGAGATCGAAGATCTATCGATTACGCAATAATCTGGTAGGAGGTCTGGATACTTGAGCCGCCCTTGTAGTTGTTGTACGTTTAGGTAAAACATCGAAACGAACATGTTTACGAACTACACGCTTTTGAACTTAGACCTAAACTAGTGCTAAACTAACAAAAACAAACGAAATTATGTTTGAATTGGAGAAAATTAAATAAAGTTGACATTTAGGCGAAATATTGAAATACAGTAAAAACCTCGATTTAACGGACTAATTGGGGCTGTCTGTTAAATTCGAATGTCCGTTAAACCCGAATGGTTTTTAATTTAAACGATCGAATTTACTCTGGGACGAAAGTCACCCTTTTCTTAGCCGATTATGTTGGGATTGTTTATACTGGATGGAAATGGGACTTAATTGATTTTGGGAAGAAGTTCTGGAATACGGCCACCTGGGACTCAGCCATTTCTTAACCGATTATGATGGAATTGGGTATATTGGATAAAACTGAGATTTTTAAATGTTTTTTGGAAGAAGTTCTGGAATATTTTCAGAAATTGGACATTGTTGGTGAAATGAGATTACCAAATAATTTTTGAAAACAGTTCTGGAATATGGCCATATGGATTAGGTTCTTGCATTGCAAGTACCTCAATGGTGTAAATTTTCGCTTGGTTCGATAGGTTCTGAAGATTTCTTGGTCTTAGAAGGCATCATATTCTATGTTCCCGTGAACAGTTTTCGAGGTCGTTATCGATAAGAATACTATAAATTTATCCGAGCCCTTTGTGTAGGGTTCATAACGTAATTTTATGTGAGAATATGAAATTGGTCTGCCGCTCAACCTACCAATTCCATGAGTGGTGGGTGTTCAAGTGGTTACGTACTGGTGATAGATGTTCAGCATTACCAGGAACTTGTTAGTACTGGCCATATTCCAGAATTTCTTAAAAAAAAATCATTTAAGAATCCAACTTCCATCCAACATACCCAATCCGATCATAATCGGTTAAGAAACAGTTGAGTTCTGTCCCAGGTGGCCATATTTCAGAATTTCTTCCTAAAATCATTTAAGAATCCCATTTCCATTCAACATACCAATTCCGATCATAATCGGTTAAGAAATGGTTGAGTTCCTTCCCAGATGGTCATATTCCACAACTTCTACCCAAAATCAATTAAGAGTCCCATTTCCAACCAGCATACCCAATCCCATTCCAATCGGTTAAGAATTGATCGAGTTCCGTCCCAGGTGGCTATATTCCAGAATTTCTTCCCAAAATCATTTAAGAATTTCCATTCAACATACCCAATCCGATCAAAATCGGTTAAGAAATGGCTGAGTTCCGTCGTAGGTGGCCATATTCCAGAATTTCTTCCCAAAATCATTGAGAATCCCATTTCCATCCAACATACCCAATCCGATCAAAATCGGTTAAGAAATGGCCGAGTTCCGTCCCAGGTGTCCACATTCCAGAATTTCTTCCCAAAATCATTTAAGAATCCCATTTCCATCCAACATACCCAATCCCATTATAATCGGAAACCGAAAAATGGAAAATAAAAAATTGTCCGTTAAATCGAGGGTCCGTTAAATCGAGGTCCGGTAAATCAAGCGTCCGGTTAATCGGGGTTCGTTAAATCGAGAGTTTACTGTAATTCAATTTTTTTCCAATTCAGTTAATTCTTCATAAAAAAAGATTTTTCGAATTGGCGCGCAATAGTTAGAATTTAAGATTTTCTTAAGAAATTTTCTCGAGATATTCGAGAAATTATATGTTTTGCACCTAGATCTGTATACTTTTCTGAAAGGATAAGATTATAACTTTCAAACTTGAAATACATTTAAAAAGCTCAACCTTTCAGAAAATCATACAGAACTCGGTGAGACACATATTAGTTCTCGAGATATTCAATTTGTTAAAAAAAAACCTAACTAAAATCCTTAAATGTTACCTAAAATGTCTATATTGAATTCGTCTACACTTTTTTTATTGGTTTAGGATTAATTTAGTTCTAACTTCAAAGGCGTACTCAAGTGTGTGAAATTTGTGCTAAACTAGGTCTAAAGTTAATTCTTTTCTGGTTGGATCTAACTTCACATGCATTGCGAACTTTTGGTTCGTTAGTTGGTAAAAATATTCCAGTCTGTATAGTTGATGCGTCCGTAATTTGTGATAGATTGTCAGAGTAACACGGTTTCAGTCGGTTGTTGGAAATTTTGGCGTGTCGTCCGTTCAGTTCCAAAGTGTAAAATTTTTCTGTACGGTCGATAACCAAATAAGGTTAAGTATAAAGTGGTTGCAGCAATCTGCATACTGCATCAGTCCGTAAGAAAACGTGCTTGTAAGTCAGCAGATCTTTACTTTGAAAGGTTGTCCTAGTATGTCGAGAAGCCGGTACAGATCGAATTTCATCAAAGAGTCATCTTAAGTTCGTAACAAAGTCTGATTGTAAAATTTGATGGTTCGTAATATCTAAAAATGTTCCAAGAACTCGATTCGTACGTCCGTAAACAAGTTCGGCTGGAGTATCTTTTAGTTCTTCACTAGGAAGCCCACTAAGAACACAAGGAAGAACACTAGCCCAATCAACGATGCCATCTTTTGAATATGCCATTACATTTTGGATTGTAACTAGTTGTTCTCCTGCGCTCAAAACCGAGTAAGTTAGCCTGTTCGTGAAAAAGTTGTAATTCGAATTGCATGCTTTGGTCCGTGACGAAGCAGCAGTTACATCCGGAAGTGGAATCACCTCAAGCCAGCGAGTGTATATATCAAGCGAGTGTATCTATTGTGTCATGTGACACAATACCGCTGATTATCAGATACTGGTAATATGGACCAAAGATACCGAGATGAATGATCGAAAAACGTTGAGAAGGTAATTTATAAATACTAAGCGGAAATTTTGTGTGTAGAGAAACTTTAGCCTTTTGACAAGCTACACAACTTTGGACCATCTTCTGAACGTCTTTTTTAATTGATGACCAGATGACATTTTGAGTCAAAAGTTTGAAAGAAGCTTTGACGTCAGGATGAGAAAGATTATGAAAAACATTGAAAATTTGTTTTCGGAAATTTAAGGGAATGAATGGCCTAGGTGTAATGATAGAAATATCACAATAAATTATTTGGTTCGAATTGAAAGAAACGGGAAATTTCTCGAACTTGAGAACAGAATTACGCCTTAAATTTTTTTGAAGTTTCTCGTCATTGGTCTGAGCATCTGCGATGATAGCATACCCAATACTTTCGGGAATATAAATTTGATTAATACGTGAAAGTGCATCTGCGACAACGTTATCCAGTCCAGAGATGTGCTGAATATCAGTCGTGAATTAAAGAATGAAATCTAAGTGTCGAAATTGGCGAGGAGATGCTTTTTCGGGTTTCTGATTAAAATCGTAGACAATTGTAGACAAGTGGTTTATAATCGGTGTAAAGCGTGAATCAACTCGAGATGTTGTCGATGTATGGGAACTTAGAAAAGTCGTTTGGTGGTTGCTTAGATCAATTATAGTTTCGAAGACAGATCGCCCGAGCTTCATGTACCATATATGGATCTCCGCCACTGGTACTAGACCCTCGGCCAAGGCAGGCTAAAACTAATCCAGTTTTTAAGACAGGCTGCCACTTAATTACCAAAATCAATATCAGGAGAAAATGTGCTCAGTGTCATACCCGAGCAACTTCAGTGTGTATAACCTGTGATATTCCTTTGCACCAAAAATACTTTGTAGCATACCACGACAGCGAATAAAAATATAATATATTATATTGTGATAATGGTTAATTAATTTGTTATTTTAATTAAGACTGAATTGTTTTTAGGGATGAATTTTTATTATTTTTATTTGTATTTTTGTTAAATAAAAAAATTAAAAAAAAATTTTTGTTTTTTGTATTTATGGTCCTAAAGTGTCATGTTCGGTTACCCTCATATTTCAGCCACAAAGCACATTTGGCGAAATTTTAAAGGAATTTGAGGATTCTCAACCTATTTTGCCACGCATATGAAAATTATCAGTTTCCAAGGAAGAAAAAACAATTTTGGACCCAAACGGGTCGGCAAGTTTTCACTCCGGTGGTCTAGTCTCTAATGCGCATTGGTTTCGTTATGATTTTTTATTGGAAAAATCGTGCAACGATTATGAATAATTTTGGAGCGTGTACTAAGAGAGACCATGCGATCAAACACTAAATTTTCGTCAAGCAACCATCACCTGCGACAGTCCAATTTTGGGTGACCTTATGAACATCATAAAAATTTTATTGTACAAATGGAAGGAAAAACGAGATAATAGATATAAATGCCTTATCCAGCAGCAGTATGCATCTTCAAGCAGCTCGGATGCTCATTAGGGTTACACTGATTAGGATTGGCATGAATATTAAATTTCTTTGTCAACAGGTTATCTCGGTAGTCGATACTGACCTTCCTTAATAGAAACATTTTATGTAGCATGTTGTTGTAAGCTATACGAAACTATTTAAAGTGCTCAGAATTTAGATTGAAATCGTTAAGTTCAATACACTAATAATGAATGTTACACAAACGCATAAAAATAGTATCAAATTCTTCGAAACGATTCGGAACAGCTTTGAAAACATCCGAATGAATCTGTTTCTCAGAAATTATACTCGCATTTCAGAATTCTGTCAGTTAACATATTATTGTGTTTTCTTTTTGAATTAGGTCTACATATATCATATCGTCGTGTGACTATTAAAGTGTCCTATATGTCACTTGAAAAATTATTGGGAAATCAATTTTTTAACTTTAAACGTTTGTAGATACAATTTCAAGGGAGCTCTAAACCTGCACCGACCAAATTAGCCCGCCTCAATGAAACCTGTTCAATAATTTGTTAAACATTTTTTACAATTTATTACAACAAATCCCGATTTTATTACAGTTACAGTTTTCGAGGAACGAGAGGTTAGTTTAGCGTACAATTAAACCTGTACCGCCAAAATTGTAACTTTTGGTGTAGCTATGATATCGGGATGATTCTTGGACCAGAATTTATTACAACTTAATTTCATTGGATAAGTGAGTTCAATACTTCCCTATAACTTACCGAAGGGTAAATTTCACCCCAAAACGATTATTTGTTTCAAAAACGTCAATTTAACAAACCTTAATTTTTTTTTTACCCCTGACTGCCACTAAATTTTTGGAAAATATTGTTCTAGAAGGCTTTTGGAGAGTAGGTCAACCTTATCCAGGTATGTAATAAATTATTTTTGCGTCAGGTTACACGGAATAGGCTCCAACCAGTAAAGGCAACAAAAAGTTCTTTCGAATTCAGTTTTACCAACTTTAATAATTTATTAAACCAGACCGCCGCTAGATATGGGGTCAAATGTTACTTTGTGGGCTTTGCGAAGTGCAGGTCAACTTTAATCATTATTGTGTAATAAATTATTTTTATAAGGTTGACCTGTCTACCCCAATGTCCAAAGTGTAACATTTGACCCATTATCTGGTGGCGGTACCTTGTAATAAATTATTAAAGGTGGTAAAATCGACCTTTAAATTGCCTATTTAAGACCTTTACCGTTTGGAGCCTATTCCGCGTATTCTGACGCAAAAATAATTTATTAAATAACTGAATAAGGTTGACTAGGCCACCACAATGTCCAAGGAGTATCTGGTGGATTAAATTGGGCGATCTGGTGTAATAAATTATTAAAATTGAGTAAAATCGAACTTTAAATCACATAGTTGAAGCCTCTCCCGGTTGGAACTAATTCCGTCTAACCTGACACAAAAATAATTTATTACATAACCTACTCTCAACAAGACTTCTAGAGTAACATTTTCCCCAAAATATGGTGGCAGGCAGTCTGGTGTTACAAAATTATTAAAGTTGGTTAAAGTGACGTTTTTGAAATAAATAATCGTTTTAGGGTGAAATATACCCTTAGGCAAGTAATAGGGGTGGTATTCAACTAACTTATTCAATGTAATTAATTTGAAATAAGTTCTTGTCCAAGAACTATTCCGATATCATAGCTACATCAAAAGTTACAATTTTGGCGGTACAGGTTTAATTGTAAGCTAAACCGCCCACTCGTTTCTAGCAAACGGTAACTGTATAAAATTGGGAAAATTTGTGGTAATAAATGTGTAACAAATTATGGTACAGCTGTTATTGAGGCGTGCTAATTTGGTCGGTGCAGGTTTAGAGCACTAATTTTAAGTCTATTTTAATTTTTTTCGTTAGTTTAATCATCTCTCCATTTGAAACTAATTTCATAATTTTGCTAAGTGATACCGTTTTAAAGAAAATTATTATTTGCGGAAAAGTGGGGAAAATGGATATAGGACACCTCCCATATACTTGTAAAACTCATGTATTTTTTTAGTCTAATTCGATTTTTCAATGGATACAGGACAGTGGGCCAAATAATGGATTATTTAGCAAGCAAATAAACAAATTAATTTGCAAGTTTGCTATGGATAGTCCGTCCTAGTATCCGTAGATAAACTGCAAATTAGTTTGCTTATCTGGTTACGAAATAATCGAGTATATGGCCTACTAACAAAAAAAAAATAAAAACGTCTTTTCCGAGAAAATTATTACAATAACATTTCATTGTTTCTAAAAAATATCAAAATAGTCACATACTCAATTCAGCCTTTGAGATTGCAAGAAGTTGGCAATTTGGTAATTTTAGAATAGTTTTGTAAAATTGAAAATTCTCAGCTAATGCATACGCTAAACATAGACTGAATGTCCTTGCTTCTTTCTTTGGAAATTACTCCAGGAGTATTAAACATTGCCACCAAAGAAAGTTTGTTTACAATTGGCTCTGATCTTCGGTTGGCATCTAACATCAATGGTATGGTTTCATGTGGTTCAAATTCCTAATAGCTTCTTTTACATTTAACTGAACATAAATAGTGATAATAATTCAGTAACAGCTGTGAATTTTACGGAGCTAAAATTAAGTCCTGATACTGCTTGTTATAAAAATCTGTTGGATGCATTTGCATTCGTTTTAATTGGACATTGTCGTAGTCCATGGCTCTTAAATGTCGCAAGAATGATATAGGGCTGTGATATTCAATTTGCTTAAGATGGCGCTCAATTACTCTATGGACTGCATCTACCTCTTGAACTCGCGAATGTCCCAATTTTTATAGATAAAGGGACATTTAAAGAAAAACTCATTATTTTGTTTTTGTTCTTATATTTTGTTCGATAACAATTTATTAAGTTGTTAAAGACTAAACATGATATGGGACAATTAAACATAAAACAGATGAAGAAAAAACATGAAATTGTGGTCTATAGGACCATGCCCGCGCCTAAGTATACGGCCGCTTGTGTGCAAACATTTTATCGGCTGCCCCTTTAGCTAAAGAAAACTATCTTATTGGGAAATACTCGTACACATCAAGCAATTAAGTTCTATTAATTTTATTTTCATAATATTAATTTAATTTACAAGTCATCCATAATCAATTGTCAACCATCTGATGTTCTATTGATATTAAAGCATAATTTCCAAGTCGTTCCTCCAACATCGTTGATCTTAGATAATGTTTATTAATTTTTAACTTTAAAAACGATCTTTCTCCGGACGCAACGGCCACTGCTAATGTTAATAAAATGCGCAAAACGCCCTAATTTGGGACCGTAGATCCATTTTTCTTACAGACTCAAAGGTACCTGCTTAATTTTAATTTCGACAAACAAATCAACACCATTTATGTCAAATTCACTTTGTTCGTCTGAAAGTTTCAAGTGTAAATCTTTTAAGTTTTGCAGTAACGACTCATTTGGTTGTTCTCCAATATCGTAACTGAATTCAAACATATATCATTATAACTCCGAATGCTGGTTCTGGTTCAAGAACGCAAAAATTAAAATTAATTTTAAAATGCGTTTTTGGATCCAAGATTGGTTAATCGATGCTTTCACAATTGAAATTTCGGGTTATTTCGGTTGTTCTTTTTTGTATAGGTCATTTGTAACATAATTTCTTCAAACTCGTTATCGCTTCTACATTTTGTCAAAAAATTGGTTAAGTCCTTTATCGAAGAAAGCATGCTTTTATATGAGTGGTTGGATTTTGCAATAATTTGCAAACTACATTAATTTGTAGTAAAAATTTATGCCAAATTTTGCCAAACAGTGTGCTATTTGACGTGTTTTGAAGTCTACCTTTTCCTTATTATTTGCAGTTTCAATAAGAGCTATACATTTGCACAATATGATTCCTTAAAGGTTTTACGGGTTTTAAAAAAAATTGCTGTATTGCGTGATATAGTTGTGGAGTCATTAACAATCAGATTACCGACCAAACGCCACAGTGGTTAAAGCTTTGGCGTTTGGTTCGGGAGGTACTGGGTTCGAATCCCGATAGGGACAGGGAATTTCCGTCAACTGATTACGATCTGTAATGAAACGGAACACAACTATGACCCCCTGTCGGAGTGCAAAACTCCTGGTCCGACGCATCTAATACGCCAGCAGTATAGGCTGCAGATGGTAACAAAATCGGACCTATAGCCATACGTCCTCGATTTGGAAGGCGACTGTGTAAGGTAAAGACGTAATAAGCGAACTGTGAAAGAGTTGGGAGTGCTTCGGTCCCAGAACAAATGGCAAATATTCAAACAAAAAAACAGATTCAAAATATATGCAGAACATGGTACAAAAAAGCACTCTGATTTAAATTTAAAATTTTCTTTTCCAAACCATTGTGCTTTCCTCGCATGTTTGCTACATTATCATACTTCTGACTACGCATGTTCAAAATATTTAAATTTAGGTCTGAGAATTTTTCAATAATAAATTCGCTTAAGTTTTCGCCAGCCATTTATTATAGGGCATTTTATAAAACCAACACAACAATATCATTTTATATTTTTCTTTGGGCACTAATTCAATTGCAGTACATGTACTACAATAAACACTTGATAAAGCATTAAAGGGTTCCTTTCATTCAATCAAAAATGTAAAAATCTCGTTTGCAGTTAATAATTTAAAATTATTGGTAAAAAATAATTATTTGTTGGCCGCCTTTTTGAATCGGCCGCCTGTGTGCGGTGCACACACGCTAGGCGCGGCCCAAATATATTGGAAACTACTATAAATAGGACAATTCTGATAAAAGGTTCTGAACTAGCATAGTCAAATTAGTCTTAATACTCCCACGACGATATAATATTCCAACATAATTCCATAACCCAATCCAGTTGCGCCTTCAAATGTGTAAATTAACGTTTCAATTAATTTTCATCATCACGATGACTATCATGATTAATTGATCACAATAAAACATATTAATTAATTTACAAACTATTCAATAAAATAAATAGTAAAAAAAACGTCTATTCGGTACTAAAGACATACTGTTAACGGGAAACTCACTAAACGGGGTGCCTACATGTGAAAGGTTTCAATTTATAAAGACAAAACCTGGAAATGAACCATATTTTGTGAAACGAGTGAAATTGTATACAGCAATGCGTTATAATAGTGGGTGGGCATAATATTAATACAAAATTATATAAATATTTTTTAAAAATATTAATTTTAAATATCTTTTATATATGAAAAAAAAGAAAACCAAAGGTTTGATATTTTATTAATACCACCCGCAGTCTTTTGTAAAAAAATGAATTTAAAATATCCAACAAATAACAAAAAATATGAGCTGCACGAGATATGGTTGGATGAATGATTTGTTTAATGTTGCTGTGTTATATTATCTGAGCGGTTACCGAGTACATATACGAGTACTTTTCCCATTTATGTACAATATATTATATGTTTATGAAAATTAACTCCCCCTTCCTGATATAAACAGACAAGGAAAATATACTCGTATTATGGTTTCTGTAATAAATTAATTAAAATTTACTAGAAAGGCGGTCAATTAGATTTTGAAATGGCTGTGGGTATAAATAAAATGCTTACGTCTCTCGGCATATCTGTGCGCGATGCGATGATCATGAAGATAAAATTTATTATTATATTTCCATTTTATGATATTTTAATATGATAAATTAATATACAACACACACTCGTATTTTATTTATTAGAATTGTAATTGAAGTTTTATTTATTTATGGTAATGGATTAAATGAAATAAGATTTTTATTGGTTTTTATAGATACGATTTACAGAGGATTGATTTGATTTGATTTAATCAGACGTAAAATGGTATAGTGTTTTTTAAATTTTATTTTTTTATTTTATTACTAAATTCTAACACTTAATATTTATTTTAATTGCTATATTTTATAGAGCCGTAGGATTTAACATTTCAACAATTTCATATGCTCTACCTACACAGAAGTTGTCTTTAAATTGAATGGCTAATTTTCATGCGTTAATTATGAAAATGCTTGTTGACCTATACGTGTAGCAATTCTAAAGTGTCAGTTAAAAATTATAAAAAATAGTCACCATACATTTTATGTATATATAAACAGACGAATTGTTCATTACCAGACACTAAGGCACACTACTGATAACAATCGTATTATGTCGAGATCCCCACGATACTCATAATGTCTATTATTTGGCCTCTCACTTCTTTGACGATTTTTTTTTACATACGTTTTGGTCTAAATAGAATTCGTGGCGTAAATTGGCCGAATGATCTAGAACTTTCTTTCGGTGACTTATTTTGCATTAGTTTAAACGATAAGTATTCAATAAATTTTTAATAAGGTTTTGAATGCCGTTTGTTGTAAGTGTTACTGATAAAAAAATTTGGAAGTCTTTCTTGTTTATTTGTTTTTAATCTTTGTAATCTGTTCTGGGACCGAAACATTACCCACTTTTTCGCAGTGCACTTTTCGCGGCCTACCAAATGTAGTAGACAAATCGAGGACGTGCGGTTAGTAGGTCTGATTTACGGTTCTTCGTTTGCATAATAGAGTGTGAAGTTTTTAATAAAAAATAACAATAATATGTATATGAATCCAATAAGAATATACTGGAACATTGCATGGGTTAGTTTGTACACTGTTAAACACATTGTTGAAAGAGATAGCGCTACGATATTAGAAAGAGGTGAAACACTCGCCATGTTTTTCAAATAAGAACTAAATTACAAATTCATTTCGTCTCTTTCTAATGATAATCAGCTCAATCGCTCTTTAATAAAGGGTTATCCAATTCGAGGTTGATAAAGTAGAAATCTGTATACCGACATCTGTCAAAGATAAACGTCAAGTACGCTGTCATTTATTTAGTTGACATTCTGCCATTTAAGAATATGGAGCATTTAACATACGCAAATTGGGTGTTGGAAAAACAGGCCGTCGATGCTGATTTTTCGAACAAAATTTTCTTCAGTGATGAAGCTCATTTTTCGCTTGGTGGATACTCCCATGGCCTCCAAGATCCTGTGATTTAACGCCTTTGGATTTCTTTTTGTGGGGCTACGCGAAAGATCGTGTTTACGCAAACAATCCTCAAACTCTTGACGAATTGAAAACTAATATTCGTAAGGTAATGGCCGAGATACCGCCCGAAATGTGCCGAAAAGTCATTGAAAATTACCGCAAAAGAATCAAGGCCTGTAAGAAGTCTCGTGGAGGACATTTGAATGATATCTTGTTTAACTAAAAATGGCAAGGATCAATCTGTAAAATGAAATAAAAATTACAATACATTCCGAATATTTTGTGTGTTTTTTTTAAGTTTACTTTATCAAGCTTGAATTGGATAACCCTTTATATAACTCATACTGGATCCCGATTTATATGCTGAGTGTTAGATTATTCAATTCAATTTTTGCTAAAACCACTTCATGGAAATATAAATAATAATTTGGATCAAACAATTAAATTTTCCATCGCCAGATTTATGTTTAAGTAAAACTCGATTATTAAAAAAAATAAGTGGCAGACTATAAAACTCCAATAACTAAACATAGTAAAGTTTATACCAAACGATTTAGTGCCGAAAGATTTTTGAGTAGAATTTCTTCAGTGCGCTCATGGAGCCTGAGTGGAATAGGTTTAACGTCCAATAACCAGACATCGCAGAGTTTGTACCAAAATGCCACTATTATCGTATGATTTATACAGACTGAACCTTGCAAATAAAATAGGTTTGATTTCTAAACGTCGTCGCGATAGATTTTTGACCAACAAGAGGACATCGTAGAGTTTGTACCAAAATTTCACTATAGACTGATGACAACTATGGAATTAACCTTTCAAATGAAATCAGTGACATTCCAAAACGGATTGACGTCGGAAGATTTTTGAGTAGAATTTCTTCAGTGCACTCTCGGAGTCGGAGTGGAACACGTTTAACGTCCAATAAAATAAAACGAAGGAAAAACGAAACGAAGGAATTGCAAATATGAACAGTGAATAATATTATTTCGTGGTCGGCGGAGAATCAATTGTTATTAAATTCGAAAAAGTCCCAGGTGATTATGTTTTCTCAGCAGAGTAGTCCTTTTATTTTTGACGCAACCTCAACTAGTGTTAGAGTTGGTAATGACAATATACCTTAAGTATACCTCAGTGAATTAGTAAATAATTTTCGTGTGATCTTGGATGTACACTTGGAGTGAAATGTGCATGTGAATTCTGTTGTGCATGAGATGTTTAATGGGTTGTGAATGCTTTGGCGAAACTCTGCTTTTACTCCAATTGTGGTGAGGATGCTAAGTAAATTTTTTTATTGTGATGTGGTGTTTTCTGGATTAAGTACCAAAATTAAAAGAGTATATAATTCATTTTTGAGATACATTTTTGGCTTAAAACGTAGAGATAGAATGACACCTTACCATAATAAGATTTTCGGATGCTTTTTGAATAATTATTTTGATCTTAGAATACTAACTTTAATGTATAAAATTGTATGTATGATAAACGTCTTTTTGCTCAATCATTACGAACACAAAACTTAATATTTGCAAACACTCGTACAGGGTGTCCGCCGGGAAGGTATACTAATTTGTTTGTTTATGATTTTTGATTAAATGAAAGAGAATGGATCTTATATTGATAAATGTTTTATTTAATGTCGGCAATTATGTATGGAATACAATATCAAATAAATGTCCGCCTCTGTTAGCCTCACAAATGCGAGCCCTTTTGAGCACATTTTTCATTACATTCTCACACATTTCACGCGGTATTTCATTAATTTCATCACGAATATTTTGTTTGAGTTGCTCAAGCGATTCTGGTTTGTTTGCATAAGCCTTGCTTTTTGGATATCCCCACAGAAAGAAGTCCGGAGCAGTCAAATCAGGCGAACGTGGAGGCCAATCAACATCACCATTTTTTGAAATAACTTGTTGTGGAAAGAGTTCTCGCAGTAATTCCATTATAATCCTGGCTGTATGCGATGTGGCACCGTCTTGTTGATACCACATGTTAATCAAGCCCAAAGTATGCAGTTGTGGCGTTAAAAAGTTTTCAATCATATCACGATATCGCTCCCCATTCACAGTTACCGTTACGCCGTTTTCATTTTCAAAGAAGTAAGGTCCAATGATCCCTCCTGACCAAATTGCACACCAGACTGTCATTTTTAATAGATGTAAAGGTGACTGATGAATAATGTGAGGGTTTTCCATTGCCCAGAACCGACTATTCTGTTTATTCACATATCCATTTAAATGAAAATGTGCCTCGTCACTCATTATGATTTTTTCATGAAAATCGGGGTTGTCATGGGCGAGCTGTAACATCCTATTGACACAATGGTTTATCGAATATTTTCCCATAATAAATTTGCCACGTGTCTTTTTCACGACTGTCAAGTATGAACTGTCAATACTAATATTCGCCTAAATGGCGGCAAAACAATGTAGTATACCTTCCCTGCGGAGACCCTGTATTAATTATATGAAGGAATCATATATACGAAGAAGTGCTTGGCTATGGAATACTATTCCAGCTAATATTAAATGCTCTTAAACGTTCTTCAATAATCATCGAACGCCACATTGGTAATTTTGTCAAGTTACGTACAATGTAGCATCTGATCTATTGGTATATGGTTGTAATTTAGAAAAAACAGCGTCGTGGTGTAGGTGCAATTTTTTCCCGTTTATTACCAAAAATTAAAGAATTTTTCTGGACTGATGGATAATTAATATTTGACGTTGAAATCTGTAGGATCGGTGTTAAAAAGAGGATACCTAATAATCGAGAGAAACCCAAAAGGCCCGATCTCGCGTGATAACGTTTGATATAAGTTAATTTTGGTGATAAGTGAAGACTTATAACTATTTTGTGGTTTTTTGAAAGTGACAAGCGATTACGCTCTTCTCAACTAATGTACCTAGTGTTTATTTAATAATTGTGTGAATATAAAAAGTTTCAGTTAGGTTAAAAAAATCATTATTGGTTTTTTTCTTAGAGCGTGGACGAATTTTTATAGTTATACGGTGTGTGTGCGTATATTTTTTTATTGCGGAATCGCCACGTTTTGTTTTAAGAACGCCGCTAAAAGACACCGTTAGTGACATGTTTTTTTTCGAATAAACGGCATGATTATGCAAAATTGAAGTGGAAAAGTTCGATTGTTAGTATAGACAAATTTTATAAATATAGGCTGCCAAAATTATTATAATTACGTGCTTTTAATTAGTTATAATTCTCTATCAAAATTTTATAAAACGTCTATTAGTACAAATTAGTACAATACAATAATTAATTAATTAAGTAGTGTGCGGATATTTGGGAAAAAAATCTTAGTGAATATACTGTTGTTTTTTTTTACCCAAGACATTGAAAAATTAAGTTAAGATTGTTATGTATTTCTGTGATTAAAACTATCGTGAATCAAATTGGACAATCTACGAGTATGTGCTTAGTTCATTAGTGGAAATTTACGTGCATTATATTAACGTGCATTCAAAAGCCGTATTCATGGTGTTGACGGTAAGCTCGTTGATAATACCGTATAAAATGTGAGCAAGCGTAATGGATCGTCAACCTATAAATAACTGTGGTCATTTAACTACGTCATGAATTGATAATACTATTAATACAATAATAATAAAACGATTAACTACGAAGAAAAATTAATAATTCAATTAAATAATGATCAACGTTATACATACACCAGCTAAAATAATAAATACATTCGTAATACACAATTAATGCACGCTCATTTATAAGAAAAAAATCATCAGCCTACGTGAAATATATCGAAAGTCAGAGCCATACGAGCTATCGAAAGTACGAGCCATCTATCAACATTTGCAACATTCTAAATTGGTCAACGCAGAAAATCAGCAAGCAACAAAATTTTGTATACAAGGTATTGCGTTATGGTTATCAATTTTTTTTGGTTTTTAAATTTATATATTTTCTAATATTTTCCTAATACATATTTTCATTTAATTAAGTGTGATTTCTAGAATTAAGGTTATTGATTTATATTGTAGGTTAGGCCTAGTATAAGTAAAATAAATTAGGTTTTTTTTTGGGGGAAACTTAAAATTAAATTACATTTATTTATTTTGCCAACTGAATGATGCGGTTAATACCAAATCATTTTATTTGGAGATCAAGGTGAGTAGTGTGATGATGGGTGTGATTATCACCTCACTCTGGGTAGTATGCAATTACTTCGTAAGATTCAAAGTTTCACTTTAGTTGTGATGTTGTGGTGAATATAAGTTCGCCTGGGTCATGTATCTTTAATCGGGTAGTATGTTTCCCTCACGGGTCAGTGTAACTGTCATAGTGCTAGCTTCTTTTATCTAGCAACTTGAGTTCCGGTTCAATTTAGTTAAATTACACAGCATAATTATTATTTTTTCTTATATTTAATAAACAACACTCAGCGGTCTAACACGTTTGAATTGATCTTTTGGAAACCTCAGCCCACTTCTCCTGAGCTTAGCCGCGCTCAAAACGGCCACCCAAAGGCAATGATTCAATGGTATATATATATATATATATATATATATATATATATATATATATATATATATATATATATATATATATATATATATATATATATATATATATATATATTTTAATATATATTTTCTGACAAAGAGGTGGCCTTCAGCGTGTCCATCTGCCGATGGAACATTTTTAGGACCAATCAGCCTTCGTTACAACAGGTTCAGGGTGGAGTGTGTGAATTATCTTAATGATAATTAAGATCAATAGCTGTAGGTAATCTTTGCTTTATAGCTGCTTATCCTTAGTTATAAATTTGAAGACTTAGTTTTAGATTTAATTTTAATTTTATTTTAGTTTATTTCTTCATTATATTGATTCATATACTGTTTGTTTTTATATTGGTGATTTATGGTACAAACTAATGTAGCTTAAGGGGACTTGTTGCTATTTATTCAGTATCATTCCATTGTAGTTACATAAAATGACCTAGTTGTCATGTTGTAATAAAAATTGAATATTATAAATAAATAAATAAATAATGTAACTTAGGCTACCATTTTCAAATTAATAAAACGCATAAAGCGCATATAGCGCATATTTAATTTCCAACATAATTATTAACCGTAATAAAAAAATTAAGATTTGGTATACTTAATCTTAAGCGACTGATTTTAATTTGACGTAAGAAATTTCCAAGTCACAAGATAAATACTGTATGTAAATATATAGGACATAACGGGTGATTTTTTAAGAGCTTGAGAACTTTTTTTTAAAAAAAAACGCATAAAATTTGCAAAATCTCATCGGTTCTTTATTTGAAACGTTAGATTGGTCCATGACATTTACTTTTTGAAGATAATTTCATTTAAATGTTGACCGCGGCTGCGTCTTAGGTGGTCCATTCGGAAAGTCCAATTTTGGGCAACTTTTTCGAGCATTTCGGCCGGAATAGCCCGAATTTCTTCGGAAATGTTGTCTTCCAAAACTGGAATAGTTGCTGGCTTATTTCTGTAGACTTTAGACTTGACGTAGCCCCACAAAAAATAGTCTAAAGGCGTCAAATCGCATGATCTTGGTGCCCAACTTACCGGGCCATTTCTTGAGATGAATTGTTCTCCGAAGTTTTCCCTCAAAATGGCCATAGAATCGCGAGCTGTGTGGCATGTAGCGCCATCTTGTTGAAACCACATGTCAACTAAGTTCAGTTCTTCCATTTTTGGCAACAAAAAGTTTGTTAGCATCGAACGATAGCGATCGCCATTCACCGTAACGTTGCGTCCAACAGCATCTTTGAAAAAATACGGTCCAATGATTCCACCAGCGTACAAACCACACCAAACAGTGCATTTTTCGGGATGCATGGGCAGTTCTTGAACGGCTTCTGGTTGCTCTTCACTCCAAATGCGGCAATTTTGCTTATTTACGTAGCCATTCAACCAGAAATGAGCCTCATCGCTGAACAAAGTTTGTCGATAAAAAAGCGGATTTTCTGCCAACTTTTCTAGGGCCCATTTACGAGCGTTGCTCGTTAGTAAGTCTATTCATTATGAAATGTCAAAGCATACTGAGCATCTTTCTCTTTGACACCTTGTCTGAAATCCCGCGTGATCTGTCAAATACTAATGCATGAAAATCCTAACCACAAAAAAATCACCCTTTATAATATAAATTTCTAATATGCTAACAACTCACCCGATCTCAAAAGCTCCGTGGTATGATGTGTAATGGTACAGCGATGCGTATAACGTAAAACCAACCATAACATCAGTTCTCTAGTTCTTTAACACTTACATATACACACAAAAAATTTTTTTTTTTTTTTTTTTTTATTTTTTATTTTATTGGTAACTATGCGATCTGTTTTGGGGCTCAAGGCTCACCCTGCTCTTCCGCGGTTATGCTTTTAACGTCCTTACTTTACGCCTTGCGGCCAACTCGAGGACGTACGGCTATAGGACCGATTTTAAGACCATCTTCACATTGCAAGCTCCATGCCAGCCTATACCAGCATGGAAGATGGGTCGGCCCATGAGTTTTTGCACACCGACAGGGGGTCATAGATGTGTTACATTTCACCACAGATCGAAATCTGTTGATGAAATTTCACTTTGCATCCTGCCCCTATCGGGATTCGAACCCGGTACCTCCCGATCCAAACGCCAAAGCTTTAACCACTGTGCCACACACAAAAATTTCTTCTGTTTTTTTTCACAAGGAAAACTTCACACGATTTCCCGTTTTCTTATTTTCAACAACATAACAATACACTTGCCTATTTTAAACTAAACTTTAACTAATGATCAATATCATAAACATTGATTGCTTTTAAATATTTTTTAAATTTTTATAATTTTCGAATACTCAATTTGCACTAAAACAACTGAGATGTGGATGAACCGGGTGATAACGAATAACGAACGTTGTGTCATTAGCGCGTTTGCCGCGTTCTCGTTCCTGTTATTTACACAGTTTTCTGATGGTCCGCAATAAATATTTTGGCAAACGAGCGATATACAAACGGTAATTCGCCTTCATTTATGTCGTTGCTTGACACAAATTAGTAGTACAAATAGTTCACGATGCGAGTTTATGCTGGATTTCTAATAGTTTTGAAGGAAAAAAAAAATAAAACAAAATTATTAGTCACCTCACCACACAATTAGTAAGAAAAGAAATTAACTTACGCGATAGACACGATTATCTAACTTGAAACCAAAATCCTATGCAGTTATTGATTGATGGAAAATTTGACTTCGAATGAACGTGTTTTCACACAAATTGAATATTTTTTTTAATTTACCGCTGCACGAGCCGGTTGCTAATTACAAATACAATGATATAATATTCGAATGCATAATAAAAACAACGCACAACAGGGTGGTCGCGCATGAAATAATTATCAACATAAATTAATATGTGTTTTGTGACCAACATTTAGGCGCCAACACAATTCTACGAACAACAAAAAAAAGCTGTGTATCGATTTTGTCCCAAAATGTGTGAAACGAAATGAGTGTAACCGGAAAGATATAGTAGTAGTATTTATGTTTATGTTAGTTAGTGACGCGCGTATAATTGGTTTGCTTTACTATACACATGCAAACCACGTGTCATTGTTTTTTGTTTATTCTAATAACCCTTAATGAGATTTTTGATTCCTATTTTGAGGAGCGCGATTGCACTCTTTGGTACTCAAAGGGTTAACTATTGAAAACGCCATATTTTTGCGTTGTTTGAAAAAATGAAGAAAAATTCGTCAATTTCGAACAATATGATTGGTCGAAAAAATTCTTTAAACGAATGAAAAGACAAACTAACGCAACACTGAATCCGCCTTTACAAGATAGTGTTACTTTTTAAATATTTATGCATTTTCGATTTTTTTATAATTAATATTTTATTTTTAAAATTTATGAAATTTAAACATAAAACATATATAATTAATTTATTATTAAAAAATATTAAATATAAAATACATTAGCATGTTAAGTAACGACACTCCACAGCTCGTGAGCAGACGTAATGTGTTGAGAAAAGGAAATAAGCACCATACCAATTAAACCGATTCACCCGGATCGCGTTATTTT
This sequence comes from Nephrotoma guestfalica, assembly GCA_963691935.1. Taxonomy (NCBI): domain Eukaryota; kingdom Metazoa; phylum Arthropoda; class Insecta; order Diptera; family Tipulidae; genus Nephrotoma; species Nephrotoma guestfalica. Next base: position 197,144,779 of record OY829913.1, on the reverse strand, counting down.
GGTACTGTTCATCATAAAAATGACACAAATACGAACAAAAGAAAAATACAAATCCAAAGACATAATTGTGTATTATACAGTGTATACGTATTCGATATTTTTTGCTTTACTCATTTTAAATGAGTAACTCACGGGACAAAATCGATATACTGGTTTGAATTTTTCTAGTCTGAAGGGAAATATTTAAAACAAGATTTAAATTTGTCAAGGCACTTCTTTATGTCGTTGTAAACCCAGTTAAATCGTTCATCATATTCCATCATACTTTCTTAAATTCCGGTGCAAATTTGGGGAAACAGCGGTACTTTGAGGACGCTGTCTTGCGTAAACAATATCACCTCTTTACAAATTTGTACTAGACGTACGTGCGTAATATTATCGTGCGCATTTTTCCTAAGCTACCGCAAAATTTTTATAAACTTGTTCGTGAATCGCTCGCATTCGGATAGGCATATGGTTTACGGGACTTCATTTTCGTTAAGACAATGAATCGCTCATATTATTTTGCATATTATTTTGCGTGATTTAAGCGATAGTAACCGTACAACAGAAGAAAAGTGCAGATAATATATGCAAATCCCAAGTACGTTTATGAACGAATACGTGACCGAATTCTATTATTAAAGCCTGGAATTCTTTTTGTATGAATTCTGAGATTTTTGTTGAGGAAATGCAAAGGTCTGTTAATAGTTTAAATATAAAAAAATTTGTCATTTTTTCAAGTAAAATTAGAATAATGGTGTTCCGAGCCCTGGAGGTAGAATAAGGCCCCAACAAATCGGAATATAGCTTCTGGAATGACCTTTCAGTAGAGGTCGCGTGACCTAATCGAGGTTTTTTCCTTCTATGCGGCGTTCTAGTGGTCTTATAAATATCACAAATCGAATTTCGAATAAAATCCTATACCTGCTTGGGCATTCTTGCCCATAAGTAGAATTGCAGTAAAAACCTCGAACGTATATTTCAATGTTTCTATCGAATTTACTCAGTGGTCATATTATTCGAAATACAGAATTTCCTTAAATAAATATCAGTTAGTTCGGTGTCTCAATTACGTTCATCTGGATTTAAAGTCAATCATCCAATATTTTATGGTTCGGATAATTTATCGGTTGGTTTCTCATTTTATCAATTAGTCTATGATGATCCTGAACTGCAAAACGAGTGGTGTGAGAATAGATCAACTGCTCACATATGATACCAATTGTTTTGTTAATTCTTAGATAACTATCACAAAAGGTATGTTCTGTTACGATGGTAAAATGAAACCCTTCAATATAACGCCGAAATCTATGAATACAGTTTAATGCAGGGAGGCATTCCAAATCGAACACATTGTAAAATTTAGCAAGTTTCCTTTAGGACCCGACCATCCCTAATAATTATTTCGCCTGTTTAACCGTCTAGGGGTTAAGAATGTTGCAGATGGCTCCTACTTTACCTTTGTCGGAACGGAGGTTATCCTCGCCAATGAGAAATCTGGTGTTTTTAATTTTTCTCATTACAAAATTGCTCTTTTCCAAATTGATTATTAGGCTCGCGTCTCTTAGTAATTTAGCGACCGTTTGAAGAAGTTGAAAATACCATTCATAAAATGCCGAGATAATCAATAATTTGCTCAAATTCTGTCAAAAAAGTGACGATATATGGTCATTTAAAAACCCTCTGCAAATGATTGTACAATTTTTTGTCGCTAAGTTGGCACAATCTTCTTCTATGTTGACGTCCTGCCACATCTCATAACCATTCATCATAACAGCCTAACTGCCAATATTGAAATATTTATTAATTCCTCCTAATATTGATACCAACTCCAGCAAGTCTCAACACAGCAGCGGCAGCAATGTTAATCTTCCTTCCAACCTTAGAAATTATAATTTTATCCAGGTTGTATAACAACACA